>CM038141.1:453913289-454488192 GCA_021437245.1 Aegilops speltoides
GCGCGCAACGCGTCAAAAACTCTGGACTCGCTCCGTCATCACACGCGTTCTTAGCCCTCAAAGTTCTTCAGCTCGTCGATTCGCAGCTTAGGCGGCGCGGATGTTCTCGCGGGTGGCGTGCAGGCGTTTCGCCTGAAACAAGTCGGCGATAGCCGCGCTGCGCTGCGGACAAGCGCCTAGGCAGCTCGGCCGAGTCGGAGCCGAGCGAGCGCCTGGCGCGATCCATCTCAAGCTGGTATGCCTCGACAAGCGCCTCATGCTTGCGAGCTTCTTGGCGCCTTGGCGATCTGAAGCGGCGTGTCTCCAGCGTCTCAGCGTCTGCATCCTCTGGAATGGGCGCCCGTCGGAGTCTTGCGAGGGCGCGGCAGGTCTGAGCTTCTTCACGGGCGCTCGTCATGGTGATGATGAGCACCTCCGTGTGGCGCTCTGCCGCTCTCCTCGTCTGAGCGGCTCGTCGTCGCTCCCCACGTTGGTGGGAAAAGTGTCAAGCGACACGGCGTCGGAGTCGACCAGCGCCGGGTCGGTGGAGCCTCGGACTCAAGTCCACGGCGAGGCTCACGGTGATGTGGAGTTAGTCGAGAGGCCGAAGAAGCTCTCGGGGCCACCGTGCGATGTCGGATGCAGAGCTCATCGGAGGCGCACCTCGCCCGACAAGTTGAAGCGAGGCTGCTCGCTGCCTGGCGGCCTCGGCGTCACGCAGGCCAGCGTCGATCTGAACTCCATCTGGCGAGCACTGGTAGCTGCGCTTCGCCGAGGAGGAAGAGGTTCCCATCAAAAACAGATCTCGGACGGCGGTGCACCTCGCCCCACGGTGGGCGCCAAATGTCGGTGGTTGGGTGCGACATATGCCAAGGATGGCTTATCATGGTGAAAGCGAGTAGAGCGTCGCGGTGCACAGAAGCAGGATGAAGCGTGAGGCATGCCGCGCGGCCGAATCTTACCCAGCAGGGGCTCTCGGGAGATAACACCTCTGCTGCTCTGCGGGGTCTCCGCATGATCACTAAAACAAAGTGACTACAATGGTGCTCTGGGCTGTGTCGGGAGGCGAGGAGAGCAAGGCTAGTTCTCTCCTCCTGTGCTATTTGGTCTATCTCTATCAAGGTCAAACCCTTTGCATGGGTGCCGGGGGGTTTATATAGGCCTACCCCAGAGTACAATGGTAATCGGCTGGCGGGTCCTGCCGTCATGTATCTCGGCGCCGTCCTTCCCGCCCGGCTTCTAGGGCCCGCCGTCTTGTGGATCCAGCAGACGGGCTTGACAGCATGCGGCACTCGATGGCCGAGCTTGGTCATTGGAGTGCATTAACAGCGATGCCCGTCTGTCGAGGCGTCGTCGCCATTCCCCATCAAACTGGTTAATGGCTCGTGGGGCCTGGAGAGGGTCGGCCGACTCGAGGCCGGCTCCCACAACCCGTCTTCGAGCGCTCGAGCCGCCCTCAGTCCACTGTGACAGCCCTGCGGTCTTGAGCCGTCTGAGCCGGCGTCGTGGGCATAGTCGTTCGCACTATGGCTGAGTCGAAGCGAGGCATAGCAGCGATGTTGCGCCTCACTAGAGATCTTCGGTGATCTGCTCCATAGCCATGCGGCCCCTCGTAAGCGGGGAATGGCCATGCCCCGACCGTACCCCGCCTCGGGCTTCGGGAGGAGTCACGGGCCGACTCTCCATAGTCGGCCTCCCTGGAGGTCGCCAGCTTGGAGTCGGCTTATCTTGGAGTCGCCGTCTGGGACTCGGCTTGTCTTGGAGTCGCCGTCTGGAACTCGGCCTTGTCTTGGAGTCGGCTCCTGAGACTCGGCCTGAGGGGCGCGGCCTGCCCCGATGTCTTGAAAGATCCTGGGACCCGGGTTAGCCTACCCGTGGCCCATTACTCCGACAGAAGATCAAGCATATCAGAAGTGATAATGGCACTGAATTCAAGAACACCGGACTTGATCTTTATCTGGATAGAATGGGAATCACTCATGAATTACATGCTCCATACACACCTCGAAAAATAGCATCGTTGAGCATAAAGAACAGCACCCTCATTGAGATGGCTCGAACAATGCTCGATGAATACAAGACACCAAGAAAGTTCTACCTGAAGCTATTGATCTGACATGTCACATCATCAACCGTGTTTACATCCATAAGCTTGAACAAAATATCCTATGAGCTCCTCCTTTGGCAAGAAGCCAGCGTCGATTACTTGAGTGTTGGAGCTGAATCTTTGGATCAAGGACCCCCATCACAAGTCAAAATTTGCACCTAAGGATCACGAAGGCTTCATGCTTGGCTATGGAAAGGACTCACACTCCTACAGAGTCTTCAACCTCTATCTCTACAAAATCGTCGAAACTGTGGATGTGAGATTTGATGAAACCAATGGTTCACAAAGAGAACTCATGCCAAGTACACTAGATGAAGCTCGTCCAAGCGAATCTATCAAGCTGATGGGAACTGGTGAAATCATGCCTTCTGAAGCTCAGCCTGAAGAAGAACTTATCATTTCTGCACCAAATCAACCTGAAGACAATGCTCAAACCGAAGACAATCCTTCCAATGATGACAATGATCAGCAAGAGCAAAGTATTCGTCCTGTTCATCCTCGTGTTGCAAATGAAGTACAAATTGAGAAGATAATCGACGACATCAATGCACCTGGTCCACTTACTCGCTCAAGAGCAACACAGTTAGCAAACTTTTGTGGGCACTTTTCATTTGTGTCAATATCAGAACCCAAGAAAGTTGCTGAAGCTTTTATGGAACCGGAATGGATTCAAGCTATGCAAGAAGAACTTCAAAAGTTCAAGCTGAATAATGTTTGGGAACTTGTCAAGCGACCTGACCCTCGCAAGCATAATATTATTGGAACAAAATGGATATATCGAAACAAGCAAGATGAGCATGGCCAAGTAAATGAGAAATAAAGCATGTCTTGTGGCACAAGGATATACTCAAGTAGAAGGAATTGACTTGATGAAACATTTGCTCTGTGGCTAGGCTTGAAGCTATTAGCATCTTGCTAGCCTCGCTAACCATCACAACATCTTGCTATATCAAATGGATGTGAAGAGTGTATTTCTCAATGGCAAGATTGAAGAAGAAGTATATGTAGCTCAACCACCTGGCTTTGAAGATCCAAAACACCCTGATATGGTGTACAAGTTAAACAAAGCAGCGTATGGCATCAAACAAGCTCCTCATGCATGGTATGATACAATCAAAGACTTCTGAAGAGCAAAGGCTTCAAGCGAGGATCCCTCGATCCCACACTCTTCACAAAGACATATGATGGTGAACTGTTTGTGTGCCAAATATATGTGGATGACATAATCTTGGTGCACCAACGAGTATCTTGATGAGTTTGGGTACATGATGCAAAAGCAATATCGGATGTCCATGATGGGTGAGCGAAGTTCTTCCTTGGTCTTCAAATTAAATCGACAAAGAAATGGCATCTTCATATCTCAAGAAAAATACCTCAAAGATTATGCGAAGAAGTTTGGAATGGAAGGCGCAAAGGTTACCACGACACCAATGCCGACCAAACACCACCTTGGTCCGCGACAATGGTAAAGAGTTCGATCAAAGGAATACCGCTCCATGATTGGTTCTTTACTTTATCTATGTGCATCTAGGCGGATATTATGCTTAGTGTTTGCATGTGTGCTCGATTCCAAGCGGCACCAAAGGAATCGCATCACTTAGGCGTGAAGCGAATTCTTGATATTTGGCTTACACCCAACTTGGGATTATGGTATCAAAGGGCTCAAAATTTGATTTGGTTGGATTCTCGGATGCTGATTATCTTGGTGACAAGGTGGATCGCAAGTCTACATGAGGCACATGTAACTTTCTCGATCGATCACTTGTCATTGGTCTTCAAAAAGCGGAACTATGTATCAATCTCAAGCTGCTGAATCTGAATACATTCTTTGCGAGGATCTGTTGTGCTCAACTTCTATGGATGAAGCAAACTCTCAAGGACTATGGCATCAATCTGAAACAAGTACCTCTCTTCTGCGACAACGAAAGTGCCATCAAGATAGCCAACAATCCAGTTCAGCACTCGAAGACAAAGCACATTGAAATTCGTCATCACTTTCTCGAGGATCATGTCATGAAGAAAGATATCGATATCATTCATGTCAACCTTTGAAGAGCATCTGGCAGATATCTTCACAAAGCCCTTGGATGAGAAAGGTTTTGCAAGTTACGGTGTGAGCTAAATATCTTGGAATCCTCTAATGTCCTGTGATCAGGCACACATCCTAACACTTATGCATGTTGATGACTTAGATCGCAACACACAATCTTGTATATCTTCAATCAATGAAGACTTACATTACGAGTGTGAATACATTAACATGGAATTTGACTTGAGGCGCCACGATAATTGTGCGCCGATATGCAGGTCTAATACTTCCTATATGGTGGAGTAGCGCCACCACCAAATTTCTTTGTTTGAAGTGTTTCACTCATGGTGTTATTTTTGCAATGACCTCGCGTTTGGTTTGTCTTCAGTTTCAATTTATCTTCATGATTTTCTTCACTCTGATGATTTGATTGCTTTTGATATATATAAGTGTCCTGTCCTCTACAACATTCACTTATAGCTATGTCTTCAAGTTGAATCTTTTGAACTAAGTGAATGTGATCGGACCCTAACCTCTCTATGCTTTCAATCTCAAACTCTATCTGTCCAAATCATATGCATTCTATTGAAGCTGTCAAATGTCTTCTCTGCGTCCTAGTCGTGAAGGCACGAGACAAACATTAAGTCTGTTTTAAATAACTCATCTTTATTGTTGAAATCCGGGCTTGAACAACCATCCGACATGCTGGCGGGCGTGGGAGCGATGGGACAACTCTGAGTATGTTGCATGCTTGCCACGTGCCCCTTAGATGTGAACCGCCAAGGCGCGGCGTAATTACCTTATGCATACACCTACTTATAAATACTTGTCCCTAACGGTAACAAATCCTTCTTCCACCTCTCCACCTCGTCAAAACCCTAAGCGCCACGCTAGCTCTCGAAACAACGCCCGGCTGACAGGCGCTTAGCTGCCGCGACTTCTCCGACGCCGTCCTCACGCCGGCCGCGGACATCTTCCTCTCCGCCATCGCCGTAGGTGTCCTCCATCGCCAAGTTAGGGCGCGGTGGGCTGAACTGCTCGGTCTCCTATTCATCCCATCTAGCAGTTCTTCGTGCGGTAATTATAACTCTATTTTTGCCACCCTTTTGATCATCAAGATTCATCCTATTTACCGAAAGTGGTTTCTGCCTATACAATGTTAGATCTATTCTGTCTGCATCTCATACTGCCTAGTATATTCACTTAAGCTTCATATCTAGTTAGATTCCCCACTTGTACTTATCCACGGATTCGTACAAATCTGGAACCAACTCTCAACATATAAGTGAATGTGTTCGCATCATGAGGTCAATGTCTTCAAACTGATTTATCTTCAAAATCTTCTGAGAATGCATATGACCTCTTCCCCTTCCCTCGCATCTCTAATGCTATCACAGGTACATGTCCATGGGAGAATCCCTTGGTTCTCATAGTCTGCATTCGTTTGCAGAATACTTACAGCATCATATCAACTCTCTGAAGCCACTTCACCTTGACCAGACAAGCGTAAGTCTCTCAAGCCTTTGAACATATTGAAGCCATTAGGTTTGAAGTTCATGGCCGGAAAAATCAACAAGGAAAGGTGGCGGAACAGCGAGAGGAACATCAAAGATCGCACGATGACCTAGCGAGCTCTACAAGGCAGATCTGAAGAGACTTATCATTAGCGCAAGACACGAATCCAATGGATTCGATGCTATTGGGTTGAAGAATGGTTCAAATACAAATTTGTCACCAAGGAATATGCAGAGAAGAATGCTATCAAGAGTCCTTGGGGCGATATTCTCTATCGAGGCCTTCAACCCAAGACGAGTGAAAGCTATTGCTCAAGGTTTCTATCCTTGCATGGTCCGTGGATCTCAGCCTGAGATCGCCGATCCCACATCATTACTCTGGTGTCGTGATGATGCTCTCTTCAAGCGCAACTTTCAGCACGCCAAGGCTTCGGCCAAGGAAAACAAGAAATCATTGGGATTGGACTTCAATCCTGGTCCCTCTGCTCCCCGTGCCGACGGCTCTCGTGATGCAGAACCTAATGTCATTGGCCCCTTCTCCAACCTCGATGGTCTCATCACCTACATCTTGGTCCAAGGTGCCAGGGTAGATCATTCTGATGATGATGCTGACACTGATGAAGCCCCAGCTCCTCCTCCAAAGCCGCAGAAGCAAAAGAAGCTAAAGGCTTCTAAATCAGCACCTTCAAAAGCTTCACGTGCGAAGCCCCTGGCCACTTCACCTCCTGAAGCCAGTGTGCAGTCTGAAGATCAATCCTGTATCTCCAAGAAGACGGAGAAGAAAAAGAAAATTGTCAGGCATACTGATCAAACCTTGACTCTTGCTGCCATTCTGCGTGAAGAACCCATCGATCTGTCCAGCGATGAAGATCTTGCTGATGATGCCCTTGAGCAACTGATAAAGAGCAAGGAAGAAGCAGAAATCTTCAACAACCTGCCTCTCTTTGATGTGGCAATCATCCATAACTTCATTGATGAGTGGTTTGACACACCAAATCTCAGCTTTGAAGATCTGCAGCTTCCCATTGGCCTAAGCGTCTGTTTCAATGGCGCCATTGCTTCCGAGCTAGCTCTCGCTCAGCGCATCGTTGAGCTGAAGAACAAAATTGATTATGAGAAGGCTCAGTTCAAGAAGCATGTGGCGAGCTCGAGTGTGCAAGATGTCGAAACTTCAAAGTGATGTTGCATGAGCTTAAAGCCTTTCTCAAGAAGCGCCAAGCCCAAGGCTCCATGAGCATATGACGAGTTTGGCTGACAAGTGTGTGCTTGCCTACAATAAGGCTGAGAAGCGCAAGTCTCTTGGCCGTCCTGGCATTGACACTAGGATGGCTGCAAAAAAAAGAACCTCTCTACTGCCCAACCTGCACCTTCAAGTCAAGAAGCCCCTCGCATTATCTTCCCCAGCAGCATGACTGGCTCGAAGCCAAAGGTCACCACAACCGCTTGAGCGAAGAAGGCGAGGCTCTTTGAGGTGAAGCGAAAAGGAAGATTCGAAGCCTCGGATCGCTCCTCCAAGAAGAAGCGCCAAGACCAAGAAGAATCGGGCTGCTTCCACAGGCCCTTGGTTGTTGAACCCATTTAGTGGTTAAGCCCTACGTCTGAACATCAAGAAAGATGGATGATAGTTCATGAGCTGCTCCCACGAGAGGCTCATGAAGCTGAAGACATTCAGCGATTTGAACCCACCACTGCTGAAGAAATTGGTCATGATGACAATGTTGAAGATGATGGCGCTCTTCCTCGGATCAGACACAACATGGTATCATCGCTGTTCTCCGAGCAATGAACTCATCGACATTAGTCGTCCTCTGGCCAACTGCTCGAGATGCATCGTGGGCTGATCACCCATAGCAACAATACTCCCCGTACTCCCCAACAACAACAACAACAAGCTACACCACCCGTGCAAGAAGAAGATGAAGACTTTGAGGCCCATAACTCCATCTCCAAAGGCGTTGCCGACATTTATGAGCTTCCGCCAAAGGACAAAGGCCTCAAGTCCCTCTGTCGAGCGTTCCAGAAGGAGAAGTGCAACACCAACCTGTTGCACGTCAAGTATTTTGTGAACCCACTCCCACTGTGAATGTCTCCTCGTCTGAAGCCCAAGCTGCTGAAGACACTCCGGCTGCACCAGCCGATGAAAATCAAGAAGACGTGCGTGTCCCTACTCCTCCCGTTAATGAAGAAGTTGTTCCTGAAGTGAACGTGCCAGTGCCCGACCCTCCAGCTCATCAAGTGGAGGTTGAAAATCTTGAGGCTGCCACCACCAACACTAATGAAGCCAACGATGTAGTCATGGCTGAAGCAAATGTGGAGTCTGCACCAACCAATGTGCCAGAAGCCAATCATGCAACTGCTCCTGAAGCATCTATTGTGCAGCCTGATGCCTCTGTCGTTGCCACTGCTCCTGTTCCGCCACCAAGGCCCCATACAATTGAGCAAGCATACAACTATGGTCAGCTAATCACTGTCAAATGGCCCGTTCTGGTCCCTCCGCCTAATGCCTCTGGTCCTCAGTTTGATTATCATGTTGAGCATACGCCTCTGGTCCAGAAACCAAAGCCAAGACTGCCAAGGTTCCCTGGTCCTGCCACCTCTACAAGGTCCTTCAATGCAAATGGCTTCAAAGCCCACAACACCTTCTTTGACAGAGCAAAAAACCCCTACTCAAGGCCAAGAATATCATCTGATCGTTTCTGGAGCTATCAGCATCGAAGCTATTACTCCTGCGTTCTGTATGATCAAGGGCGCATTTTCCCTCATATGCACCTCGACCTTGAAGCCATTCTTTGGACTGCCATGCTTAGAAAAAGCACTTGGCTGCTTTAAGTGATGCAGTCTGCTCACTTTGTGCGGAAGAAAGAACATTGGAATGAGGAACTTTTGCTTCAATTCTATGCTACCCTCCACATTCAGCGGCTACTACGGAGATATCAAGACATGGGTTCTCGAGTGGATGACGGAAATGTTCATCATAAAGCCAAAGCTCTGGATATCATTGAGCTTCTTGGTCTAGCCACTCCGGAGAGCTATATGAACTGATTGTCAACTTCACGCAATGCCTTTGGAGAGCATCTTCCATAAGCGAACCCAACATCGGCGGATGTTGAGTATGATGAAGCCTTTGCCATCGGCGACTATCCATGAGTTCTTTTGTTGATGACCTTGAGTATCTGCCTCGCACCATATATCATATCATCGAGCGGACTCTATGGCCTATCAAAGGACATTCATCAATTTGGAAAGCTTGAAGGAGCCATGAAGACATTGGTCTTCTACATCCTCAATGGCATCGGCTTCAATACTCATCGAGCAACTTCTTTCATACGGATCGACTGTTTTGATGCGAGTTCTATTCTCCATGGGTCATCGCCTCATCAGCGACACTCATCATCGACTATCAACCCTCTGCTCGCAATCATCGATCTTTTACGAGAGGTTGATATGTCGATTGAAGCCATATACTCGACCACCTTAAAAGCCTCTTTGTCTTCAGAATGTCAAGCACCAAAGCTTCACTCAACCCATTGAAGGCGTCCAGGTAGCAACACGAATCTATCCAATGGCTGGAAATACTCGTCTGCCTCATCGTGTACCTACTGAATCCACTGAAAGCACCATTGCACAAAGGCCTCGGAAGCGCTCTCGTGTTCTCAATCACTGAGAACTTCTTGTGGCCCGTCATCAGAAACAAGATAAGCATCACTATTGGCTCAAGAGACAGATGCAAAGCCTCTTGGTGGATGTCAATCGCATTCGAAACCTTGCCACCAAGAATGCTTTTGTTGCTCATGAGACCTACCGGCGATCATGGAAGAGTTTGACGCTGCTTCGTGCTGAAGCAGATCTTCAAGACGATGGCTTCAATGAAAGATTCAAGTTTGATTCCACTCCTCCACAGACTGCTGTCCTACGTCAAACTCCATCCCTTGAAGACTCTGACTATTCTTCCTCCGCGGGTCGAACTCCATCCCTTGAAGACTCTGACTATTCTTCCTCCGCGGCAACTGTGAATGCCAGAGTGATCGACGATGAAGATGATGCTACTTCACCGCCTCCTACTGCTGCATGCATCGACACGGCACCAAGCACGTCTGCACCGCCAACCGACAACGACAACCCTACTGCTTCACCAACTCACGAGGACGAGTAGATGCTCTATGTCTTCAAACCTTTTTGGTCATTACTGACAAAAGGGGGAGAAGCGTATGAGTTGATAGTCTTCAAGCGGGTTCATATGGGCGGTTGCATTATATTTTGCCTCGTGCTTACAACTCTTGCTTTTGAAATATTTGGTTTTTTTGAGTTGTAACACTTAAACTCAATGGTCATCTGCTACTTATTTGCTTTACTGTGATGTGATGATAAATTCCGCATGTGCGATGATAACTTCCGCACTTAGATCATTCTGCAGACGTCCATTTTTCATTATGCATGTCATACTACTTGCTGTATCAGTTCATGCATGATGAATTATCTTCATAAGTTGAAGTGGATCTCCACAAGTACAACCTGCCATGTGCATTTGCATTCCAAAAGCAAATTACTTATATGCACATCTTGAGGAGCCCTTGCTACTTATGAAGACAATACACCATCCTTTACAATTTCACATACTTTATCCCGTTCAAAACTTCAACGGTTTGCCATCAATCACCAAAAGGGGAGATTGTAAGTGCATCTAGTGCCACCCCTAGTTGGTTTTGGAGTATTGACGACAAAGTTGGTTGAGGACTAATGCATTTGTGAGAATTGCGGGATACTTGAGTAGTGTCCCTCATTGATTCGGTTTACCTACGGAGATGACCCTAAAATGTATGAAGACATTGAAGACAATGGTGGTATGAGAAGATATTCATATTGAAGACTATGACACGAGAAGACATTACGTGAAGACTATGGGCCTTGAAGGCTGTGTGGTTTTGTTGTTTCCTTTTCTTCTTTGTTGAGTCATAGGAACCACCGTATTGTTAAGTGGGGTCCAAGTGAACTAAGTCGAGTGGTGAGTGATGCTCAACCCAAATCCTATGTCTTGACGAAGACAATGTGAGCAAATCTTATCGAGTTGGATGAGTCAGCTTTGCTTGTAGCCCAAGTAAAGTTGCCGTGTGTGTTTGAAATCGACCGTTGGAACACGTGTCGGTTCCTTAGTGACCAGGGTCATTTGGACATATCGGTCGGGTTGCCTAGTGGCTATAAATAGCCCACCCCCTACGCCATAAATTGGTGGCTGCTCAGAGTTAGTGCACAACTTTTGTCGTTTGAGAGCAACCCACCTCGAAGCCTTTGAGAGAGAGAAATCCTTGCGAGGACCAAGTCGAAACACCCAGAGCCAAAGAGTGTTAGGCATCACCGAAGTCTTTCTTTCTGTGTGACCTAAAGACTTATTACACTTGAGGACTGTGTATCCTCCAGCCGGTTAGGCGTCGCATTCTGAGCATCCAAGAGTCATTGTGGATTGCCGATGAACGAAGTCTGTGAAGGTTTGGAAGTCTACCTTGAAGACTTACGAGTGATTGGATGAGGATTGGGTGTCTTTAGCTCAAGGGAATAAGATGAAGGCGGTCTTGAGTTGAATCTCAGCCTCCCTAACCCGACGTCTCACAGTTGTCACGACAGCTGGGCCAGTCCAACAAATCTGTGCCTTCAACGAGCAAGCTGGTTCTATCCTTTCATCCTTCACTTAAGTTTGTCTTCGTGAAGTCATTGCCCATCTGTCGTATCTATTTGACTTCATTTCTTGATTACTATCGTTGATTGGCTTCATACTATCTTCCATCCGGATCCTTACTACTTAGCTGCTATTAGTCCTGTACTTTCACATCATTGTATACTTGACTATGGTTTGCTTATGGTAGTTTATCTTCCGCTGCATGTTAACTAGGTCATTTCTATTGTTTATCTTTGAAACTTCCAAGTTTCGAAGACATTCATAAAAATCGCCTATTCACCCCCCTCTAGTCGATACTAGCACTTTTAGCAGCCGAAGATAATGTCATCCACATATATTTGGCACACAAGCAGTTCACCATCATATGTCTTCGTGAAGAGTGTGGGATCAAGGGATCCGGTTTGAAGCCTTTGCTCTTGAAAGTCTTTAATCGTATCATACCAAGCGAGGAGCTTGTTTGAGGCCATCTGATTACTTTGTTTAGCTTGTACACCATATCGGGATGTTTTGGATCTTCAAAGCGGTGGTTGAGCGGCGTATACTTCTTCTTCAATGTTGCCATTGAAATGCACTCTTCACATCCATTTGATATAGCAAGATCTTTGTAGTGGTTAGCATAGGCTAGCGTATCACGAATAGCTTCAAGCCTAGCCACGGAGCAAATGTTTCATCGAAGTCAATTCCTTGACTTGAGTATATCCTTGAGCCACAAGACGTGCTTTGTTTCTGACAACTTGACCATGCTCATCTTGCTTGTTTCGATATATCCATTTTGTGCCAATAATGTTATGCTTGCGAGGGTCAGCACACTTGACAAGTTCCCAAACATTGTTCCACTTTAACTGTTGATGTTCTTCTTGCATAGCTTGTATCCATTCAGGTTCCATAAAGGCTTCAGCAACTTTCTTGGGTTCTGATATTGACACAAAAGAAAAGTGCCCACAAAATTTGCTAAGCTGTGTTGCTCTTGGTGAGTAAGTGGACGGTGCATTGATGCTATCAATTATATTCTCAATTTGTACTTCATTTTACAACTTTCGAGGATGGCTGGACAAAGACCTTGCTCTTCTTGATCATTGTCATCATTGGGAGGATTGTCTTACATCGAGCATTGTCTTGAGTTGGTTAGGTGCGAAATGATAAGTTCCTCTTGGGCTGTGCTTTAGAAGGCATGATTTCACCGTTCACATCAGCTTGATAGATTCCTTGGTAGGAGCTTCGTCTAGTGTACTTGGCAGGAGCTCTCTTTGTGAACCATTGGTTTCATCAAATCGCCGTCCACAGTTTGACGATTTTATAGAGATAGAGGTTGAAGACTACTGTAAGAGTGCGAGTCCTTTCCGTGATCGAGCATGAAGCCTTCGTGAGCTTTAGGTGCAAATTTTGACTTGTGATGGGGATCCTTGATCCAGCACCTAGCTCCAAATACTCTGAAGTAGCTGACATTTGGCTTTTTGCCAGTAAGGAGCTCATAGGATGTTTTGTTCAGAAGCTTATGGATGTAAACACGGTTGATGACGTGACATGGTGTATCAATAGCTTTAGGCCAGAACTTTCTTGGTGTCTTGTACTCGTCGAGCATTGTTTGAGCCATCTCAATGAGGGTTCTGTTCTTGCGCTCTACTATGCCATTTTGCTGATGTGTGTATGGAGCAGAGAACTCATGAGTGATTCCCATTGTATCCAGATAGAGATCAAGTCCGGTGTTCTTGAACTCAGTGCCGTTGTCACTTTTGACATGCTTGATCTTGACGCCATAATTGTTCATGGCTCGATTGGCGAAGCATCTGAAGACATCTTGCACTTTAGTCTTGTAGAGAATTATGTGCACCCATGTATATCTTGAGTAGTCATCAACAATGACGAAGCCATAGAGACAAGCAGTTGTTGTGAGGGTAGAGTAGTGAGTAGGTCCAAATAAGTCCATGTGTAACAGCTCGAAGGGTTGAGATGTCGTCATGATTGTCTTCAAGGGTGCTTTGCCTAGTCATCTTTATAGCCCATGAGCACCACACAAATGATCCTTCTTGAACTTGACACCCTCGATGCCTATGACATGCTTCTTCTTGGCGAGTGTGTGTAAGTTCCTCATGCCGACATGCCCTAGCCTCCGATGCGAGCCCGACGTGCGAAGCTTTTGCAAGAAGACATCGACAAGCTGTGGACTCTTTGAGAAATCTACCATGTATAGATCATCTTTTGATACCCTTCAAAGACTAGAGACTTGTTAGATTCCATTAGTACAAAGGCAACAATATTTTTCGAATAGCACAATCATGTTCAAGTCACAAAGCATCGAGACAGACATCAAGTTGAAACCAAGGGATTCAACAAGCATCACTTTATCCATGTGTTTATCCTTTGAGATTGCAACTCTAACTAGACCCAATACCTTGGTTTACCAGTGTCAGCAAATGTGATGTGACTCTTGTCTGATGGACATAAGGTTGAGTCCATGAGAAGACTTCGATCACCAGTCATATGATTAGTGCATCCGCTGTCCATAATCCATTCTGAACCATGAGGTGTCATACCCTCAGATACACTTAGGGGATAGGCTTCACCAAGAGTATTGTGAAGCATAAACATTTAATGAGCAAGAAGATTATTGAAGCTCGAGATCAAGATTAGGACTGATAGGATGAATGGCAAACAATTAGGAACAAAATACATAGTGAGACCATTTGGGCATTTGATCTTGCGCCCTACAAGATGTTTTAGGTCCCCACAATAGCATCGAGCGCCTTTGATTTTGGTGGAGACCCTTCCTGCAAAAAGTTAATTCTTCATAACCACCCACATCTTGAGGGTGGCTTAGAAACAATGAGTCTAAGTGCATCATCGAGAACTTGACTTTGGATCCCTAGCAAATAGCCTTGCAGGAGATGAATGATACTCATATGAATAAGAAGAAAAGTTCTTAGTTCTATGAACATAGTGGTTTGAAGACACGCTCATATTCATAAGTTTGAGTACGGTTTCCTGCAAAACATTGTCGTTAGGGTGACTCGGTGAGTCCTCTATCATGTGAAGCCTTTGGACCATATGACACCTTAGGTCAGGGTTTGTCTTCTTCCGGTGGTGTTATGATCACATTCCTTTGGAAGATTCTCAAGACAGCTTTTGGGAACCCAGATCTTCTTCATAGGTGGTCCATTCTGCGATTAGTACCAATATACGGCAAACACTTCACCATTCGATTCTTGAACAGCTTATAGTTTGCATCGAGGATTCATCAATGATAATAGGATTAGCACAGGTAAAGCCGGATAAGGTGGATGGATCCTTGAAGGTCCTGTCGGTGTCAAAACCGGTGGATCTCGGGTAGGGGTCCCGGCTGTGCGTCTAGGCGGATGGTAACGAGGAGACAAGGGACACGATGTTTTACCCGAGTTGGGCCCTCTCGATGGAGGTAAAACCCTACTCCTGCTTGATTAATATTGATGATATGGGTAGTACAAGAGTGGATCTACCACGAGATCAAGGAGGCTAAACCCTAGAAGCTAGCCTATGGTATGATTGTTGTAATGGTTGTTAGTCCTCTGGACTAAAACCTCTGGTTTATATAGACACCGGAGAGGGCTAGGGTTACCGAGTCGGTTACAATGGTAGGAGATCTACATATCCGTATTGCCAAGCTTGACTTCCACGCCAAGGAAAGTCCCATCCGGACACGGGACAAAGTCTTCAATCTTGTATCTTCATAGTCTTGGAGTCGGCCGATGATGATAGTTGACTATCCGGACACCCCTAGTCGAGGACTCCTCGGTAGCCCTGAACCAGGCTTCAATGACGAGTCTTGGCATTGCAGGCGGGTTCCTCCTCGAATAATTCATAGAAGATGGTGAACACCGGGATAGTGTCGAGATCATAAAATAAATTCCACATACCACCGTAGAGAGAATAATATGTACATAAGTTCAATCTGGCGGCGTATTTTGTGGCGTAACGTCACACCACTACCAAGCCTTTACTTGAATCGTTTTTATTATACCACCTCGGTAGCGTTTAGCGGCGGTTTCATGGCACGTCTTGTCGAGCGGAGATCGTGTTCCCTTATTAAGGATTCCCATCAATACGGACGTGGGTAACCCAAGCGTGCCCGTTGCCACGCCTCCTCCATCGAAGGTGAGTTCCAAACGGTCACGGGGACGGCTCTTGGTATTCTCCCTCTTTATAATGAGACCAAGGCCCGTTTCTTTTCTTCAATCCTCAATCAAATCCGCCCTTCGCCCCGAGTTCCAACACCCGGAGCTCCACATTCGAGTGCCTTGGACCTTCAACAATGTCCGGCTCCGACCCACAGGGCCGGTGGATGCCCTCCTCCGTCACGGAAGAGGACGTGCTAAAGCTGAGAGGAGCAGTGTACGACCTCTGATTTCGCATAGGTTGCTGCTAAAGGGCAAGTCATTCCTACTCCGAGCCCGGCGAGGCGTCGTGTTCGTGTCCCACCTCCGCCGGGGTTTAGGCTTCCCGATGGATCCTTTTGTGAGAGGGCTCATGTTTTACTATGGGCTGGAATTCCATGACACAGCTCCGGAGTCCATCCTCCATATCTCATCGTTTATTGTCGTCTGCGAGGCCTTCCTTCGCACTACCCTCACTTTGGTTTGTGGCTCAAAACCTTCAGCGTGGGCGAAGATAATTGAGGCGTCGAGTAGAGTCTTGGTAGGCGGTCATAAGCAAGAGGGCCGATGCTCCATGGCACGAGGGCTCTTTTCGGGAGGAGCTCGGCTTGTGGCAGCGAGGTGGTTCTATATTACCGCTCCCGGGGCAGCAGCGGAAGCCGCCGCCGTCTTCGCTCGGAGCCCTCCACAGCGGCTGATGTCATGGGTCGACAAAGGGCTTAAGCGGGGTCCATCAAAGGGCGTACCCTGTTGCGAGGGCGGATTCGAGACCTCAAGAGAGGAGATCAATCTGGTCGTAGTGATGCGAGTTATCTGATTGGCGTCTTACGCCTGCAAGCGTCGTGTGGCGCCCCGATTCGATCGTACACTAATCATGCGCATAAGCGTGTACGATCAATATCGAGGACTCACGGGAAGATATCACAACACAACTCTAAAAAGTAAAATAAGTCATACAAGCATCATAATACAAGCCGGGGGCCTCGAGGGCTCGAATACAAGTGCTCGATCATAGGCAGTCGTGGAAGCAACAATATCTGATCTGGACATAAGTTAAACAAGTTGCCATAAGATGGCTAGCACAAAGCCCAGGATCTGAGATCGAAAGAGCGCGGGCCTCTGCACAGGATCCTCCTAAACTACTCACAGTGGTAAATCGTGACACTGCGTAGTAGTAAGCACCTCCGATGTAGTAGTAAATGCGTTGGCGGTGGCGTCGCTCCTAGGCTCCGGCATCTGGTTGCGACAACCATAAGAAAGGAAAGGGGAAAAGGGGAGAAAGCAACAGTGAGTACTCATCCAAAGTACTATAAGCAAGGATCTACACTACATATGCATGGGTATATGTGTAAAGGGCCATATCGGTGGTGAGCTGCGAGAATGCGAGAATAAGAGGGATAGCTAATCACAGTCGAAGACTACATACCAGCAGCCTCCGTCTTCTTGACATGTAGAAGAGAGTAGGCTGAAGTCCTCCAAGTAGCATCGCCAAGTAGCATCTCAAGTAGCATCTCCAAGTAGCATCTCCGGTAGCATCGCATAGTATAATCCTACCGGCGATCCTCCTCGTCGCCCGTGGAAGCGATCACGGGTTGTATCGGCACTTGGAAGGTGTGTTTTATTAAGTATCCGGTTCTAGTTGTCATAAGGCCAAGGTACAACTCCGGGTCGTCCTTTTACCGAGGACACGGCTATTGAATAGATTAATCTTCCTGCGGTGCACCACATAACCAGCAGCTTGTCCCATTTGGCGGACACACTTTCTGGGTCATGCCGGCCTCGGAAGATCAACACGTCGCAGCCCACCTAGGCACAACAGAGAGAGTCGACCGCCGGTCTAAACCCTATCTTGCGCGAGGTCAGGCCCCATCGCCTGAGCACACACTGCGTTCGCGGCGGCCGGAAGCGAACTAGCCCCTAATACAAGCGCGAACTTACGTTCCAATCCGTAGCGCGCCGCTCGATTCGGCCAGCGTCAAGAAGGCTTGGTGATACCACGATGTCGGGATACCCATAACTTCTCCCACGTAGATGGTTAGTGCGTATAGACCAAATGGCGGACTTCGGATCAAATACCAAGATCTCGTTAAGCGTGTTATTATGAATCAACGCGGGGCCTTGATCGAGGCAGGCCCACCTCTCACCTAAGCGGTCTCAACCTGCCTGTCGCTCATACAAAGATCCACCACGAGAGGGCCGTCGGGACAAAGGTCCTTCAGCTAATCCGTGAATCACTTTCATGGGTACTCTTGACGGACCGACTTTAGTCACCATTTGTAGTATGTATGTATGTATAGTATATACCGTGATCACCTCCCAAGTGATCACGGCCCGATAATATAGCAAAGCGGTGACAAGAATGTAGGGCCAATGATGATAAACTAGCATCCTATACTAAGCATTTAGAATTGCGGGTAAGGTATCAGCAGATGTAGCAACAATGTCGGGCTATGCATCGAGAATAGGATCAGCGGAAGCGATAACATGCTACACTACTCTAATGCAAGCGATATAGAGGAGAATAGGCGATATCTGGTGATCAAGGGGGCTTGCTGGTTGCTCTGCAAGAGAGAGAATTCGTCGACACCGTAGTCGAACCGGGTCGTGGCGATCTCGAGTCTCTTGGAAAGAAATAGCGGAGGGAACACAATAAATAACAAAGCAATCAAAGCATCACAAAGCATAACATGTCAATACGTGGTGCTAGGTGTGCCCTAACTTGGTAGTAGGTGATACCGATGAAGGGGGACAGTAGGAAGGTATTCCGGTGTTTAGCGTTTTGAGACGGAGTCGGAGGAAAGTTGCGGGTTCGATAGGTTAGGGGGTGTGGCGGACGAGCGGGTTGCGTATCCGGAATCGTCTCGTTGTTACGAGCGACTTTCATGTAGAAAGTATTTTCATCCGATTCACGGTTAAAAGATATGATTTTCTAAAGATTTTATTAATTTACGGAATTTAATTAATTATTTAAATCAACATTATCGAGAATAGTGCCTGCTGATGTCGACATGACATCAGCATAGCGTCGGCGATCAGCAGAGGTGTTGGTAGGTCAATCTGACGGTGGGTCCCCTTGGTCATACTACGCTAACTAATTAACCAATTTAATTAGTTTAATTAACGAGTTAGTTAGGTTAGTTAATTAATTATGTTAATTAAAGGAGGTTAATTAAGTTAATTAATTAATTTATTATTTAATTATATTTATATTATTTTTCTTTTCTTTTCTTTTTTCTAAAAACCGTTTTGGGGCGGGCCCCTAGTCGATGTGAGGGGCTAGTGGGTTTCTTGATTCTGGTGGCGTCGGTGCCCGGCTGAAGCAAGCGCCAGATCGGCGAAGGCGCCCGGCCACGCAGCGTGGCGAGCCGCCCGGCGTGGCGCCCGGTGCCTGACACGCCCGGCGAGCAGGCGCCCCGGGGAGGCGAGGCGGCGAGGCGGCCACGGTGGGCGTGGGCGAGGCAGAAGCGCGTCTGGCGATGGCCGTCCGGTAGCGGGGAAAGGCAACCTGGCGGCAGCTCCACGAAGGACGAAGCGCGGCCATCGTCGGCGTGGGCGTCGACCATCGAAGTGGATCGGCGAGCGCATAGAAGCGGGGCGGCGGCGGCGGCCACGGCATGCGATCTTGTGACCACGGGAAACACTAGGGCGAGGAGAGGGTAGGAGAGGGGCTCACTGGGGCCGTGGGGAAAGGGCGATGGGCTCGGGAGGAGTCGGGAGGTCCGTTGGTGGCACGGCGGCGTGGGCCGAGCGCCAGCGATGGAAGAACGACAGCGATGGCGTCCGGCGATGAGTCGAGGAGGCAGCCGGCGAGGAGGGCGAGCAGGCGGCGAGGAGCTCGGCGAGTGGCGCGAGATCCAGCGGCGTCAGCGTGTAGCGGTGAGATCGATCCCCGATCAATCGAAGCGAAGGAGGAGGTGGATCGAACCCTCCCGATCCAGATGGGATCGAGAGGAGTGGGAGGAGGCGTGGGTGTGGGGAAGTGGGGTGCGGTAGCTAGGGTTTACAGTGGGGGAGGCCTTGGGCCAAGTGGGCGGGCGTGCGAGGTGGGCAGCTAGCCGGGTCGGTGCCCGGCCAACTGGGCCAAGACCCACACGGGAAGGTGTTACCTTTTGTGTGTGTGTGTGTGTGTGCGTGTGTTTTCTTTTCCTCTTTTTTTTATTTACTTTAGTTTCTGTTTAAATCATTTTAAACCATTTAGCCATTTTATAAAATTGTGTTCATTACACCATATTGACTTATGTAAAATATGGCATCTCCCGAACATTTTTGTTTTAAATTTTGAAAAACTTTTATTGTTTGACTTTATTTCAATTTTGAATTTTGAACGGGATTTGAATCATCACAAGACATTTGAATCATCACAAGACTATCAACGATGTCGTGGTGACTTGGCATCATTAGTGAAGGGTTCTTTGTGGCGTAACTACCGGCGTCACAATTCTCCTCCACTACAAGAAATCTCGTCCGAGATTTAGGAGGCGATTACAAGGGGAAGAGTTACGATTCGAAATTCTAGCGATTCTTCTCGGTCATAGTTGCTCTTCTCGAAGAAGTCGATCCATTACATTGATGTCTTCAGCCCTCTGCTTCAGGCCATCATGATGAAGTTTGTCATCCTTCCTTCAGGATCCTCATCGTACTTGCGAAAGGATAAGGGGCGTATTCCAGGAGAAAACGGACCTCGACAAGGTTGACTATCTGGTCGATAACATCAAGGAAGGTGGCGAAAAGTAACTCTCGAATTGAAACTTAAGAACATATCAAGAGCAAAAGTAATGAGGTCTCATGGGAAGTTTCGGCGGCGACGACCGTTCGATGCAAAGCAGGGCTTGAAAGGGGCTCAAAGCAATCGGGAATAAGTATTGCGTCCGGTAACAGATTGATGATCTCTTAGAAGGTGGCTCGTGAATTACATACGAGGTCACGAGAACAACCTTGGGAAGGCGGGGTGCGGGAGAGTCAGGTTTCGATCTGTGGAACTGTGGGTTATGGGCCCACCATGTGGGTTAAAAGTAGGAAGAAGCGATGGCGTCTTGCACGATCATGTAAGTAAGGCATGTCGAGAGGATAGCCTATCGATTATGTTGGTTGCATCGTTGGTACCAAGGGCGAGGGGCGAAGAACCATTTTCTGCTTTCGTTGAGCAGGCGGACCAATAGGCAAAGTTCTCATCCATCGGGGTTACGGGATGTAAATCGACAATAATGTGAGGTCACACTAACAGAGTTGTACAACGAGGTGCTTACTAAGTAGGGAAATATTACTGCTTATATAATATAGACCATAAGAAGGTTTAAACAAACCAACGGGAATGGAAAAGTGATTATCAGATTTAATCCGAACGATGGAAAGAAAAATGTGTTTAAACACATAATTCAGGGGTATATCCTTCCCAAGGACAAACAGAGTATGATATCTGTGACAGGATATAATGTAGAAAACCCTCTAGGTAGGGGAGAGGAATTGTCATGACATTACCCATACAACGGTGTTTTGGATAATCGAGTGAGAAACATTTAGCATTGGGCTTCAAATGTTTTTATTGAAGATCAAAGTACCACAGACATGCTTTGAGATAGCATTGATATGGTCTTCAAGCAAGGATCGGACTTGGATAAACAAAGGATTCATCAGGAACAACCAAAAAAAATAGGTCTCACAATTTCCATATGGAAGAATGGTTAACCTTGCTAAAAAGGAATCTATAACAATAGGGCCTTTGGCCAGGGGTGCTAAACAAAGACACCACCTTACCGGGTTAGGTAGAGACCAATGCTATTGAAGGAAATATGCCCTAGAGGCAATAATAAAGTTATTATTTATTTCCTTATTTCATGATAAATGTTTATCATTCATGCTAGAATTGTATTAACCGGAAACATGATACATGTGTGAATGCATAGACAAAACAATATGTCACTAGTATGCCTCTACTAGACTAGCTTGTTAATCAAAGATGGTTATGTTTCCTGACCATAAACAAAGAGTTGTTATTTGATTAACGAGATCACATCATTAGTAGAATGATCGATTGACATGACCCATTCCTTAGCTTAGCACCGATCGTTTAGTATGTTGCTCTGCTTTTATCCATGACATATACATGTTCTGTAACTATGAGATTATGCAACTCCGTTTACGGAGGAACACTTTGGGTGCTACCAAGCGTCTGGCGTAAGCTGGGTGATTATAAAGAGTACTACTGGTGTCTCCAAAGGCAAATGTTGGGTTGGCGTATTTGAGATTAGGTTTTGTCACTCCGATTGTCGGAGAGGTATCTCTGGGCCCTCTCGGTAATGCACATCACTGAAGCCTTGCAAGCACTACAACTAATGAGCTAGTTGTGAGATGATGTATTACGGAGCGAGTAAAGAGACTTGCGATGCGAGATTGAACTAGGTATTGGATACCGGCGATCGAATCTCGGGCAAGTAACATACCGATGACAAAGGAACAACGTATGTTGTTATGCGGTCGACCGATAAAGATCTTCGTAGAATATGTAGGAACCAATATGGGCATCCAGGTCCGCTGTTGGTTATTGACCGTGAATAGTTCTAGGTCATGTCTACATTGTTCTCGAACCGTAGAGTCCATGCGCTTAAGGTTTCGATGGCGGTTATTATGAGTTTATGTATTTTGATGTACGAAGGAGTTGAGTCCGGATGTGATCACGGACATGACGAGGAGTCTCGGAATGGTCGAGACATAAAGATTGATATATTGGAAGCCTATGTTTGGAGTTGGAATGGTTCGGCGGCGAAATTCTGGGAGTCTGGGAGGTTCGGAACCCCGGGAGGTAAATGGGCCTCGATGGGCCTTGGTGGAAAGGAGAAGGGCAGCCCAAGGTGGCTGCGCCTCCCCTTTCCTAGTCCTACTAGGACTAGGAGAAGGGCAGCCCCCTCTCTCTCTTTCCCCTCAGGAATCCTAGTCCAACTAGGATTGGGGAATCCTACTCGGAGGAGTAGGACTCCTGGCCAGCGCCTCCTCTTGGCCGCCCCCCCCCCTGGCTCCTTTATATCTGAGGCAGGGGGCACCTTGGAACACACAAGTTGATCGTGAGATCGTTCCTTAGCCGTGTCGGTGCCCCCTCCACCATATTCCACCTCGGATATCTGTCGCTGAAGCTTAAGCGAAGCCTGCTTGCCATGAAACATCAAGATCGTCCTGCCCGTCGTCTTGTGGAACTCTCCTCGACACTCGGCTGGATCGGTCTGAGGGCGTCATCGAGCTATCGTGTGTCAAGAACTTCGGGGCGTCGAATGCGGCGCCGGGATCGGTCGGATCGCGAGGAGAGCGTCGACTACTTCCTCTACGTTGTGATCGCTTCGCCGGGTCTACAAGGGTATGTAGACAACACTCTCCCCTCTCGTTGCTATACATCACCATGATCTTGCGTGTGCGTAGGAAAATTTTGAAATTACTCGTTCCCCAGCAGTGGTATCGAGCCTAGGTTTTTTCTATGGTTTGATGTTTTGCACGAGTAGAACACAAGTGAGTTGTGGGCGATACAAGTCATACTACCTACCAGCATGTCATACTTTGGTTCAGCGGTATTGTGAGATGAAGCGGCCCGGACCGACATTACGCGTCGCTTCTGCGAGACTGGTTTCACCGCTGTGAGCACTCGTTGCTTAAAGGTGGTGGTGGGTGCTGTCTCTCTCACTTTAGTTGAACCGAGTGTGGCTCGCCCGGTCCTTGAGAAGGTTAAAAGCGAGTCTATTTGACAAAATATCGTTGTGGTTTTGATCGTAGGTGAGACTGGTTCTTGCTTAAGCCCGTAGCAGCCACGTAAAATTTGCAACAACAAAGTAGAGGGCGTCTAACTTGTTTTTGCGGGGCATGTTGTGATGTGATATGGTCAAGGCGTGATGCTATATTTTATTGTATGAGATGATCATGTTTTGTAACGAAGTTATCGGCAATGGCGAGGAGCCATATGGTTGTCGCTTTATTGTATGCAATGCAATGCATACTGTAATGCTTTACTTTATCACTAAGCGGTAGCGATAGTCGTAATAGCATAAGTTTGGCGAGGCGACAACGATGCTGCGATGGAGATCAAGGTGTCGCGCGCGGTGGCGATGGTGATCATGGTGGTGCTTGCAAGATGGAGATCGTGAAGCACAAGATGATGATGACCATATCATATCACTTATATTGATTTGCATGTGATGTTTATCCTTTTATGCATCTTATCTTGCTTTGATTGGCGGTAGCATTATAAGATGATCTCTCACTAAATTATCAAGAAGTGTTCTCCCGGTATGCACCGTTGCCAAAGTTAAATGCGTGCCCGGACACCACGTGATGATCGGGTGTGATAAGCTCTCGTCCATCTACAGCGGGTGCAAGCCAGTTTTGCACCGCAGAATACTCGGGTTATACTTGGCGAGCCTAGCATATGCAGATATGGCCTCGGAACACGGAGACCGAAAGGTCGGCGTGAATCATATAGTAGATATGATCAACATAAGATGTTCACCATTGAAAACTACTCCATTTCACGTGATGATCGGTTATGGTTTAGTTGATTTGGATCACGTGATCACTTGGATGACTAGAGATGTCTTTCTAAGTGGGAGTTCTTAAGTAATATGATTAATTGAACTTAAATTTATCATGAACTTAGTACTGATAGTATCTTGCTTGTTTATGTTTGATTGTAGATAGATGGCTCGTCTTTGTTGTTCCGTTGAATTTTAATGCGTTCCTTGAGAAAGCAAAGTTGAAAGATGATGGTAGCAATTACGGATTGGGTCCGTAACGAGATCATCCTCATTCTGCCTGAAAGAGTTACGTCTGGATGCACCGCTAGGTGACAACTCTTCTTTGGAGCAACGCCGGATGTTGTGAGCGTCTGGCGAGCAAAAGCGATGACTACTCTATAGTTCGATGTGCCATGCTTTACGGCTTAGAACCGGGACTTCAACGGCGTTTTGAGCGTCATGGAGCATATGAGATGTTCGAGGAGTTGAAGTTAATATTTCAACAGAATGCCGGATTGAGAGATATGAAGTCTCAATAAGTTCTATAGCTGCAAGATGGAGAGAACAGTTACATTAGTGAGCATATACTCGAGAATGTGCAGGTACTACAATCACTTGACACAATTGGGAGTTAATCTTCCGGATGATTGTGTCATTGACAGAATTCTTCAATCACGCCACCAAGCTACAAAGGCTTCGTGATGAACTATAATATGCAAGGGTTAGTAAAGACTATACAGAGCTCTTACATGATGCTAAAGGCTGCGGAGGTAGAAATCAAAAAGGAGCATCAAGTGTTGATGGTCAATAAGACCACTAGTTTCAAGAAGAAAGGCAAAGGGAAGAAGAAGGGAACTTCAAGAAGAACAGCAAGCAAGTTCTTTGCTCGGGAGAAAAACCCAAAATCGGACCTAAGCACAAGCCGAGTGCTTCTCTTAGCAAGCATTGGACCTTTGAGCGGAACTGCCCCAAGTATTTGGCGGATAAGAAGGATGGCAAGGTGAACAAAGGTATATGTGATATACATGTTATTGATGTGTACCTTACTAGAGCTCGCAGATAGCACAGGTATTTGATCTGGTTACATTGCTAATATTTGCAACTCGAAGCAGGGGACTACGGATTAGCGAACCTTTGGAAAGGGCGAGGTGACGATCTTGGCGTGGGAAATGGTTCCAAAGTCGATGTGATCGCGATCGACACGCTACCTCTACATCTACCTTGGGATTAGTTTTAGACCTAAATAATTGTTATTTGGTGCTGCGTTGAGCATGAACATTATATCTGGATCTTGTTTGATGCGAGGCGGTTATTCATTTAAATCGAGAGAATAATGGTTGTTCTATTTATATGAGTAATATCTTTTATGGTCATGCACCCTTGAGGTGGTCTATTTCTTATGAATCTCGATAGTAGTGATACACATATTCACAATGTTGAAACCAAAAGATCAGAGTTGATAATGATAGTGCAACTTATTTGTGGCCTTGCCGTTTAGGTCATATCGATGTAAAGCGCATGAAGAAACTCCATCTTGATGGACTTTTGGAGTCACTTGATTATGAATCACTTGGCACTTGCGAACCGTGCCTCTTGGGCAAGATGACTAGAACACCGTTCTCGGTACTATGGAGAGAGCAACAGATTTGTTGGAAATCATACATCTGGATGTATGTGGTCCGATGAATGTTGAGGCTCGTGGCGGATATCGTTATTTTCTCACCTTCACGGATGACTTAGCGGATATGGGTATATCTTCTTAATGAAACATAAGTCTGAAACGTTTGAAAAGTTCAAAGAATTTCAGAGTGAAGTTGAAAATCATCGTAACAAGAAAATTAAGTTTCTCGATCGATCGTGGAGGTGAATATTTGAGTTCTGAGTTTGGTCTACATTTGAAACAATGCGGAATAGTTTAGCAACTCCGCCACCGGAACACCTGGCGTAATGGTGTGTCGAGCGTCATGTCGCACTTTACTAGATATGGTGCGATCTATGATGTCTCTTACATTTACCGCTATCGTTTTGGGGTTATGCTCTAGAGACAGCCGCATTCACACTAAATAGAACACCGTCGAAATCCGTTGAGGCGACACCTTATGAACTGTGGTTTAGCAAGAAACCAAAGTTGTCATTTCTTAAAGTTTGGGGATCACGATGCTTATGTGAAAAAGCTTCAACTGATAAGCTCGAACCCAAATCGAAAAATGTGTCTTCATAGGATACCCAAAGGAGGCGATTGGGTACACCTTCTATCACAGATCCGAAGGCAAGACATTCGTTGCTAAGAATGGATCCTTTCTAGAAAGGAGTTTCTCTCGAAAGAAGTGAGTGGGAGGAAAGTGGAACTTGATGAGGTAATAGTACCTTCTCCCTTACTTGAAAGTAGTTAAATCGCGAAACCAGGTTTACGAGACATCTACACCAAGTAGTGAGGAAGTTGATGATGTTGATCATGAAACTTGAGATCAAGTTCTTCGAGAACCTCGTAGATCAACGAGTAAGATCCGCACTGAGTGATGCGGTAATCCTGTTACGGAAGTCATGCTACTAGATCATGATGAACCTCACGAACTATGAAGAAGCGATGGTGAGCCCAGATTCCATAAAATGGCTTGAGGCCATGAAATCGAGATGGGATCCATGTATGAAAACAAAGTATGGACTTTGGTTGACTTGCCGAGGATAGGCAAGCAATAGAAAACAAATGGATCTTCAAGAAGAAGGCGGTGGCCGACGGTAATATTCTTGTCTATAAAGCTCGACTTATGCAAAAGGTTTCGACAAGTTCAAGGGATTGACTACGATGAGACCTTCTCACCCGTGGCGATGCTTAAGTCCGTCGAATCATGTTAGCAATTGCGCATTTATGATTATGAAATTTGGCAAATGGATGTAAAGCGCATTCTGAATGGATTTACGGAAGAAGAGTTGTATATGATGCAACGGAAGGTTTTATCGATCCAAAGGAGCTAACAAAGTGTGCAAGCTCCAGCGATCCATCTATGGACTGGTGCAAGCATCTCGGAGTTGGAATAAGCGCTTTGATAGTGTGATCAAAGCATTTGGGTTTATCTGAGACTTTTGGAGAAGCTGTATTTACAAGAAAGTGAGTGGGAGCTCTGTAGCATTTACGATATTATATGTGGATGACATATTGCTGATCGGAAATGATATAGAATTCTGGATAGCATAAAGGGATACTTGAATAAGAGTTTTTCAATGAAAGACCTCGGTGAAGCTGCTTACATATTGGGCATTAAGATCTATAGAGATAGATCAAGGCGGCTTGATTGGACTTTCACAAAGCACATACCTTGACAAAATTTTGAAGAAGTTCAAAATGGATCAAGCAAAGAAAGGGTTCTTGCACGTGTTACAAGGTGTGAAGTTGAGTAAGACTCAATGCCGACCACTGCGAGAAGATAGAGAGAAAATGAAAGATGTTCCTATGCTTGAGCCATAGGCTCTATCATGTATGCAATCTTGTGTACCAGACCTGATGTGTGCCTTGCTATAAGCCTAGCGGGAGGTACCAAAGTAATCGAGTGGATCCTTTGGACAGCGGTCAAGAACATCTGAAATACGAAAAGGACTAAGGATATGTTTCTCGTATATGGAGGTGACAAAGAGCTCATAAATGGCAGTTACGTTGATGCAAGCTTTGACAACGATCCGACGATTCTAAATCGCGAGACGGATCGTATTTACACTAAGCGGAGGAGCTGTCGGTTGGTGCAGTTCTAAACAAAGCGTCGTGGCGGGATCTACATGTGAAGCGGAATACATAGCAACCGGAAGCAGCTAATGAAGATGCGGATGAAGGAGTTCATATCCGATCTAGGTGTTATACCTAGTGCATCGGGTCAATGAAAATCTTCGTGACAATCTTGGAGCAATTGCCTTAGCAAAGGAATCCAGATTTCACAAGAGGACCAAGCACATCAAGAGGCGCTTCAATTCCATCCGGGACTTAGTCGGTGGGAGACATAGAGATTTGCAAGATACATACGGATCTGAATGTTGCGAGACCCGTTGACTAAGCCTCTTCCACGAGCAAAACATGATCGGCACCAAGACTCCATGGGTGTTAGAATCATTACTATGTAATCTAGATTATTGACTCTAGTGCAAGTGGGAGGCTGAAGGAAATATGCCCTAGAGGCAATAATAAAGTTATTATTTATTTCCTTATTTCATGATAAATGCTTATCATTCATGCTAGAATTGTATTAACCGGAAACATGATACATGTGTGAATGCATAGACAAAACAATATGTCACTAGTATGCCTCTACTAGACTAGCTTGTTAATCAAAGATGGTTATGTTTCCGACCATAAACAAAGAGTTGTTATTTGATTAATGAGATCACATCATTAGTAGAATGATCGATTGACATGACCCATTCCCTTAGCTTAGCACCACGATCGTTTAGTATGTTGCTCTGCTTTTATCCATGACATATACATGTTCACTGTAACTATGAGATTATGCAACTCCGTTTACGGAGGAACACTTTGGGTGCTACCAAGCGTCTGGCGTAAGCTGGGTGATTATAAAGAATTACTACAGGTGTCTCCAAAGGCAAATGTTGGGTTGGCGTATTTGAGATTAGGTTTTGTCACTCCGATTGTCGGAGAGGTATCTCTGGCCCTCTCGGTAATGCACATCACTGAAGCCTTGCAAGCACTACAACTAATGAGCTAGTTGTGAGATGATGTATTCGGAGCGAGTAAAGAGACTTGCGTAGCGAGATTGAACTAGGTATTGGATACCGGCGATCGAATCTCGGGCAAGTAACATACCGATGACAAAGGAACAACGTATGTTGTTATCTTGATCTGACCGATAAAGATCTTCGTAGAATATGTAGGAACCAATATGGGCATCAGGTCCGCTGTTGGTTATTGACCGTGAATAGTTCTAGGTCATGTCTACATTGTTCTCGAACCGTAGAGTCCATGCAGCAAGGTTTCGATGGCGGTTATTATGAGTTTATGTATTTTGATGTACGAAGGAGTTGAGTCCGGATGTGATCACGGACATGACGAGGAGTCTCGGAATGGTCGAGACATAAAGATTGATATATTGGAAGCCTATGTTTGGAGTTGGAATGGTTCGGGCGGCGGAATTCTAGAATCTGGGGAGGTTCTGGAACCCCGGGAGGTAAATGGGCCTCGATGGGCCTTGGTGGAAAGGAGAAGGGCAGCCCAAGGTGGCTGCGCCTCCCCTTTCCTAGTCCTACTAGGACTAGGAGAAGGGCCGACCCCCTCTCTCTCTTTCCCCTCAGGAATCCTAGTCCAACTAGGATTGGGGAATCCTACTCCCGGAGGAGTAGGACTCCTGGCCAGCGCCTCCTCTTGGCCGCCGGCCCCCCCCTGGCTCCTTTATATCACGGGGCAGGGGGCACCTTAGAACACACAAGTTGATCGTGAGATCGTTCCTTAGCCGTGTCGGTGCCCCCTCCACCATATTCCACCTCGGATATCTGTCATGAAGCTTAGGCGAAGCCTGCGCCGTGAAACATCAAGATCGTCCTGCCACGCCGTCGTCTTGTGGAACTCTCCCTCGACACTCGGCTGGATCGGTCTGAGGGGCGTCATCGAGCTATCGTGTGTCAAGAACTTCGGGGCGTCGAATGCTGGCGCGGGATCGGTCGGATCGCGAGGAGAGCGTCGACTACTTCCTCTACGTTGTGATCGCTTCGCCCGGGTCTACAAGGGTATGTAGACAACACTCTCCCCTCGTTGCTATACATCACCATGATCTTGCGTGTGCGTAGGAAAATTTTTGAAATTACTACGTTCCCCAACAGCTATAACTCTTGGGGATATGTCCCAACCATCATATCTGACCGAGATTCAGATCTGATTGGTGTCAGGATACCTCAGACTCAGGATGTCTGAGAAGAAAATGTGCAACACAAATTGACGAGATGACATTGTAAGATTCTCGGAAATGAACTATGGAAGCGAATTCCGAAACAAGAGTTCATCGGTAAACCAACGAGAGGATGAGGAGGTGGCTGATGGAATCAGCGACAATTCATCGAGATTAACAAAAGATGTGTTTCCGCAATTATGTGAACAAGGAGATAACATTTGTCAGATCAAATGGTATCATGATGTATGCTCGAGGAAAACATACACAATTAAACATTGGTTGAAAGGTGCACCCGAAATATGGGCTGGGTTGCACAACCAACGTCGGAATGGTGATTCAATAATCAAATGTTTAAGAATGAACAGCCAACCATTAACTTCAAAGCAATAGGGTTGCTAGAAGGCGAGAATCCAAATAGCACCGTTCATCTGTTGGTATCTGGTTAGAACCAACACGGGGACCAATAAAGAATGGTGATGGCGAGAAGCATCGCTGCAACAAGAATTTCTTAAGAGGTGGTGAAATTCTCACGACATTCTTGACATAAAAGGTGGTAATATTCCAAGGTAAAGAAGAACAATCTTTGGGTAGCAAGGATCTCAAGGTACAACACAAAACACGAACAAGTTTGTGTTGGAGGAGAGCATTAAAGTGGTCGATGATAGCACAATCATCGAGGGGCAAGGATGGTATTTCCCATCATGAATTTGATTGATATCTGGAAGAGCACGAGAATGGTGATGATGATCATCACAAATTTTATCGAGAGGTTTCATGAAGATGTAATCGGACATCCACTACATCAAGTAAAAGGACCGATGCAGCAAAGAATTTTTTATTTTTTTATTTTAACCACGGATCGACACCAGCTCGGAATCAACCTTGTTGTTCAAGGTGGAATGATAAGACGAGGAAATCAACATAAGCAGCTCATCGCCGAAGGTTGTGCTCGAGGATTAAGGACCGGTAGCACAGTTAAATTTATACGATAATGATATAGCCGATCGGGCTAGGAATGACTTGAAGGATTATTTAACTTCGTAAGCAATGAAAATTACTTTGAATCGAAGTCGCATAATCGATTCACTTATCGGTGTTCTCGGGTGAAATAACTTTCGAACCCGGAAATCTGAAATCGGTGAGAAGCAATAATAGATGAAGACTCATAAGAAGCAACCACAGTTCTTAGATATTCTCGAGATACCCGGGTAGATCAAGGTAGAGGTTGGACTGGTGCATTGACTTGCAAAAGACAAGTGTTTAAACTTGCACGAGAATTGGATCAGGGCCGAACAATATGGTGGAAACCATGATTGCGAAGACCAAATCCGGATATAAGATGAAATTATATCAAGGGATAATTATTGTTTACTGAGAAGCTTACATGACAAGATCTACATCATGTCCATGGGCATGAACACAAAGTTCAAATTCGACTCCCACTTCTTTAATGCATAACCTTTCATTCACTTCTAGCCTTGAACGAAATTGTGTGTTGAAATTTTATCGACATAACACTAGTAGAGTATGATCGGTAGTAGTTTCGGGTTCACACAGTTCTGAATGCGGATGTCAACCATCGGGGCCTCTTAGGAACATATACCACAAGTTTCAAGAGTAAATATCACAAGCTCGAATGTAGAGCAAGGTTGAGAAAGTAGATGATACCATTTAACAAAGGCATTATGTATCAGAGGAAGGCTCACAAGGTTATTGAACATGAAGGCGATGTCGGATAAAATCCATTAAAGGATCTGCCGGTCCATAACAGAGCTGATGTGAGCATCGGCACACAACGAGAGGAAGTAACAATGCAAGGCGATCGATTATGGAAACAATGACTAATCGAGCTCAAATGCAAAGGAATTAAGATTTTCAAATCAAGGGATCGAAGCGATGTTACGATTAGGGGTGGAGTAAGTAGAATAGCCTTAGGGGTACAATCGACGGTAAATGGATTGGTTGAGAACCAGCTCATGTTTAAAATAGCGTCACGAGCGAAAAGATAATTTAAAGGATCAACCGATGATTGCGTGCTTTCACACACATGTTGAATCGATAGGATCAAAAGCGATCGTGTCAAAGGATACTAATGAATATCGCTACACATATGGAAAGCATCCATATTGCAAGCAGACAAGTATTTGCCGAGCAATAGTTTGAAGAGGATACTCGGAAGATCGGGTAGTATTTCCAAGTAATTTAAAAAGCATATGAACAACTGGGGATAAGCGGATACTCGATAAGTGCGAGAATTATCCGTAGGGGTATTCAGTGACAAAAACGACAAGGCAATAAGCTCAAGGATTATCGAAACAATGGCGAGTATTTGGGGTATCTTGTAATAACAAGACTAGCTGGGATGAATGTAAGAATAACAAGCGCAAGTAGTTATCCATAAGGGTTGACGGTAGAAGGGAATTGCAAAGCGATGAAGACAAGTTCTCGGGTTAACGCGGTGAGTATCTTGAGGTCTTCATGTGCGTGAGGCGATCCTTAGTAATAAGGGCTCTCGGGTGAAAGTGATTACGAGATCCTAATGTTAGATTTAGCCAAATTCATTTAACCCGAATAGAAGAGATTAGAATCGAGTATGGACAAGGAATAAAAGATCCTAATACCACCCAATGGCGGCGTGGGCGAGGGCCGCACAGCCAAGTTAGTAAAACAGTTTTGACTTCTAGACTCAACTTCGGCCAAGGAGTTGGAAAGGGATTCTGAGCGATCGGCTCGATACCAACTTGTGCGCCCCGATTCGATCGTACACTAATCATGCACATAAGCGTTATGCGATCAATATCGAGGACTCACGGGAAGATATCACAACACAACTCTAAAAGTAAAATAAGTCATACAAGCATCATAATACAAGCGGGGGGCCTCGAGGGCTCGAATACAAGTGCTCGATCATAGGCGAGTCGTGGAAGCAACAATATCTGATCTGGACATAAGTTAAACAAGTTGCCATAAGATGGCTAGCACAAAGCGGGATCTGGATCGAAAGAAGCGCGAGGCCTCACTGCAGGATCCTCCTAAACTACTCCTGGTCGTCGTCGTGACTTTGCGTAGTAGTAGGCACCTCCAGTGTAGTAGTCGTCATTGGCGGTGGCGTCGCTCTGGGCTCCGGCATCTGGTTGCGACAACCAGAAGAAAGGAAAGGGGAAAGGGGAGAAAGCAACCGTGAGTACTCATCCAAAGTACTACGCAAGCAAGGATCTACACTACATATGCATGGGTATATGTGTAAAGGCCATATCGATGGACCGAACTGCGAATGCGAGAATAAGAGGGATAGCTAATCTGTCGAAGACTAAACTACAGCAGCCTCCGTCTTCTTGACATGTAGAAGAGAGTAGTGAAGTCCTCCAAGTAGCATCGCCAAGTAGCATCTCAAGTAGCATCTCCAAGTAGCATCTCGGTAGCATCGCATAGTATAATCCTACCCGCGATCCTCCTCGTGCGCCCGTGGAAGCGATCACGGGTTGTATCGGCACTTGGAAGGGTGTGTTTTATTAAGTATCCGGTTCTAGTTGTCATAAGGCCAAGGTACAACTCCGGGTCGTCCTTTTACCGAGGACACGGCTATTGAATAGATTAATCTTCCTGCGGTGCACCACATAACCCAGCGCTTGATCCCATTTGGCGGACACACTTTCTGGGTCATGCCCGGCCTCGGAAGATCAACACGTCGCAGCCCCACCTAGGCACAACAGAGAGGTCAAGACGCCGGTCTAAACCCTATCTTGTAGAGGTCCGGCCCATCGCCTGAGCACACACTGCGTTGCGAAGCGGCGGAAGCGAAACTAGCCCCTAATACAAGCGCGAGGCTTACGTTCCAATCCGGCGCGCCCTCGATCGTTGGCGTCAAGAAGGCCGGTGATACCACGGCGTCGGGATACCCATAACTACTCCCACGTAGATGGTTAGTGCGTATAGACCAAATGGCGGACTCGGATCAAATACCAAGATCTCGTTAAGCGTGTTATTATGAATCAACCATGGGCGCCCGATCGAGCGAGCCCACCTCTCACCTAGGCGGTCTCAACCTGCCTGTCGCTCCGCCACAAAGATCCACACAGAGGGCCGTCGGGACAAAGGTCCTTCAGCCCCAATCAAGTGAATCACTCATGGGTACTCTTGACAGACCGACTTTAGTCACCATCATGTAGTATGTATGTATGTATAGTATATACCGTGATCACCTCCCAAGTGATCACGGACCGATAGTATAACAAAGCGGTGACAAGAATGTAGGGCCAATGATGATAAACTAGCATCCTATACTAAGCATTTAGGAATTGCAGGTAAGGTATCAGCAGATGTAGCAACAATGTCGGGCTATGCATCGAGAATAGGATCAGCGGAAGCGGTAACATGCTACACTACTCTAATGCAAGCGGTATAGAGGAGAATAGGCGATATCTGGTGATCAAGGGGGCTTGCACAGTTGCTCTGGCAAGAGAGAGGGGTCGTCAACACCGTAGTCGAACCGAAGTCGCGGCGATCTCGGGTCTCTTGGAAAGAAATGTAACGGAGGAACACAATAAATAACAAAGCAATCAAAGCATCACAAAGCATAACATGTCAATACGTGGTGCTAGGTGTGCCCTAACGCGGTAGTAGGTGATACCGATGAAGGGGGGGAAACAGCCGGGAAGGTATTCCCAGTGTTTCGCGTTTTCGGACAGAGGAGCCGGAGGGGGAAAGTTGCGGGTTCGATAGGTTAGGGGGGTGTGGCGGACGAACGGGTTGCGTATCCGGAATCGTCTCGTTGTTCTGAGCAACTTTCATGTAGAAAGTATTTTCATCCGAGTTACGGATTAAAAGATATGATTTTCTAAAGATTTTATTAATTTCTGGAATTTAATTAATTATTTAAATCCAACATTATCCAGAATAGTGCACGCTGATGTCAGCATGACATCAGCATGACGTCAGCAGTCAACAGAGGTGTTGACTGGGTCAATCTGACGGTGGGTCCCACTGGTCATACTCTGCTAACTAATTAACCAATTTAATTAGTTTAATTAACAGGTTAGTTAGGTTAGTTAATTAATTATGTTAATTAAACAGGGTTAATTAAGTTAATTAATTAATTTATTATTTAATTATATTTATATTATTTTCTTTTCTTCTTTTTTTCTTTCTAAAAACCGTTTTGGGGCGGGCCCTAGTCGATGTGAGGGCTAGTGGGTTTCTTGATTCTGGTGGCGTCGGTGCCCGGCCCAGGCAAGCGCCAGATCGGCGAGGAAGAGCGCCCGGCCACCAGGCGTGGCGAGGCCCGGCGTGGCGCCGGTGCCCACGACGCCGAGGAGCGGAGGGCGCCACGGGAGGCGGCAAGCAGCGGCGAGGCGGCCACGGTGGGCGTGCAGAGCGAAGCGCGTCGCGGCGATGGCCGTCCGGCCGAGAGGGAGAGCAACCTGTGGCGCGCAGCTCCTGAAGGCGGCGCGGCCATCGTCGGCGTGGGCGTCGACCATCGAAGTGGATCCGGCGGAGCCGCATAGAAGCGGGGCGGCGGCGGCGGCGGCCGCGGCCTGCGATCTTGTGACCACGGGAACACTAGGCGAGGGAGTAGGAGGAGGGCGCTCACTGGGGCCGTGGGAAAGGCGATGGGCTCGGGGAGGAGTCGGGAGGTCCGTTGGGCGGCACCGCGGCGTGGACGGAGAGCGCCAGCGATGGAAGGACACGCAGCGATGGCGTCCGTGAGATGAGTCGAGGCGGCGGCGAGGCGGGCAGCGAGCGGCGAGGAGCTCGGCGAGGTGGCCACGAGATCCAGCGGCGTCGCGTGTAGCGGTGGGATCGATCCCCGATCAATCGAGGCGGAGGAGGAGGTGGATCGAACCCTCCCGATCCAGATGGGATCGAGAGGAGTGGGGAGGAGCGTGGGTGTGGGGAAGTGGGGTGCGGTAGCTAGGGTTTACGGTGGGGGGCCTTGGGCCAAGTAGGCGGGCGTCTTGGGGTGGGCAGCTAGCCGGTCGGTGCCCGACATGGGCCAAGACCCACAGGAAGGTGTTACCTTTGTGTGTGTGTGTGTGTGTGCGTGTGTTTTCTTTTCCTCTTTTTTTTATTTACTTTAGTTTACATTTAAATCATTTTAAACCATTTAGCCATTTATAAAATTGTGTTCATTACACCATATTGACTTATGTAAAATATGGCATCTCCCGAACATTTTTGTTTTAAATTTTGAAAAACTTTTATTGTTTGACTTTATTTCAATTTTGAATTTTGAACGGGATTTGAATCATCACAAGACATTTGAATCATCACAAGACTATCAACAGTAATCGTGGTGACTTGGCATCATTAGTGAAGGGTTACTGTAGCGTAACTACCCGGGCGTCACACGTCGCCCCCTCCGCCTGTGGGAAATCAATCCAGAAGGGCCACGAGCTCTCCAACACTTCATGGGTACGACACCGGTGGAGATGTACAAATTGTTCTTCGGATTACAAGAAGTGTGTCCGGAATTGACCGAGGATGCCGGCCTAAGCTGCAATCGCCCGGATGCTCAAGTAAGTAGCCTTGTGTCCGGACATACCGTTTGTTTGCATATTCTTGGATTTGACTTTTAACCAATTGCCCTTTGATCAGGAGTGGATAGCGCAAGAAAAAGACGTCGGTTTCGGCCCCTCGAGAGACCGCGCGGATCGGTGTTGGTCAAGATCTTTGGAGGTTGCGCCTTTAGAGGAGGCGAAGGGAAAGCAGAGAGACTACCGCCTCTACTAAGGAGGCTTTGGAGAAAGGGGGGATCGAGAATCCCTCCCTCCAGGGGGAGAAGAGGACCGCTCCGAAGACCCGAAGGCTAAGGCCTCAAAGCGGGGGAAGACATCTTCACCAGAGGGTCCTGCGCCAGGGGAAGCCCCGGCTGCACTATCTCCCCCAGGGAATCAGCCCTCCAGCGAGCCGTAAGTAGAAAAAGGGGAGTTCCGTAATAAAAGACATCCCTATTTTTGCTTCTGAGGATAACCGAAGTTGTTATCTTGTAGTTTGGATCTCCGTCCTTCTCAGCTGAGCTCATCTTCGGGGGACCTTCTTCCGGAGATGATGGAGAGCGAGACGCCTCCATCTGCCGTGCCATCAGGCGGGGCAGACGACCCTGAAGTGTCGTCGCGGAGGGTCTCCCCAAGTCCGGCTGGGCTGGAGAGTTCGACACCTACTGGTGTACGGCCGGGGGAGCTGAAGGATCTGCTCGAGAGGGCGTCTATCTCAGAAGATCACCGTACATTGATGAGTACGGTGATTGAAAGAATTTCATCCGCCGAGGGCGGGTTGCATGATGCCATCAGAAGTTTACTGGCGGGTTTTGAGGTACGTAAAAATGACATACCTTTTGACAGTTTTGCGCATAGAGTGCGCCCTGTATAGATAGTAGCCCCTGAGACTCGGTATGTTGTCGAAAGCGACAGCGTGCCGAGGATCATAATCTCAGGTATTAATTCCCGCCTTTCCTATGTAGGTGGCGGATAGTCCGGTGGCCAGCCGGACTGATGGAGTTGCCGAACTAAGCGGCAACTTCGGCGTTCGGATGTGGACATCGCTGGTCGATAAATGACTTGCGAGTCACAAGGTAGGTTGTTTCACCGTGGTCACCTGGTAAGGGAGCTGATGCCCTCCTTACAATATGTATGCTTAATGCGAGATGGTGCATTGTTGTGGAGGACCTTGAGGCGAGCTTGCTCGAGCCAAGGAGCAAGCCGAAGAAGGAGAGGCGGCTGCCTCGAAGGCAGCCGAAGAGCTAGAAGCTGAAAGGGATGCTCACTGCCGAGGCAGGGAGGAGATGGCCGGAATGGCCGTGAAGTTGAAGGATGTTACCGACCGCTATGAGGTTCTTGAAAAAGAACACCGAGCGGAGCAAGAAGACCCGAAGAAGGCCACCGCCGAAGCCAAGGATGCCCGTTCTACAATGAGGGCTATAAAGGAGGAGCTGCGTCAGGCCGGGGACATTGCGGCTGGCAAGCCCTTTCTGCCGTCGCGGAAGTTCCTGATTAAGTATGCTCGGCTTGGCGGTTGTGGGGTCGGAGGATCCTTATCTGGATTTAGCGAAAAGTCGGCGGATCGGTGGTTGTGCTTCTTCGAAGTCGGAAGGATCACGAGGCGGAAGAGCTTTTTGGTCTCAATTCCACGATCCGGGCGTTCACTTCCGTTGACCGATCGGTTGGCTGAGTGGGCTGAGCTGAATAGGTTGTCGGATTTGCCATGACGGATGTAGTGGCTCATCTGTGGCGGATAGGCCCAAGCCAAAGAGTTATTTTGGCTTATTGCAGCAATTCCTTGGGCGGTGCCGCATATCAAAGCGATGAAGCGGTCGGCATGCATAGAGGTGCATGGATGGCCCTCGCCGTGTGAAGACATCTTGGGCGGAGATGGATGCCACCGATGTTGCAACCGGGGTTGAGACGAGCGGTTACCCGCCGAGCACTATTTTGGGGAAGTCTGCGAGGGTGCTCGTGTAATAGAGTCGCGATGCTCAAAAATGTCATGTTCAAATGATCTTTATGATTTGTAAAACGATATTCATAATATAAGTGCTTTTTATACTTGTGCGTTCAAGTATTGAAATATCTCTGTCGACCGTTAATGTATACTTGTGTATAACTTTGAAGATGGCAGTCTTGACTTTACCCCCACGCACATAGTGCGGGGTGTTTAAAATAGTGCATTTTCACACTTAATCCAACGTCTTGGTCTGTGAAGAAGGAGGTGGTAGCGTAGCAAGCGAGGCAACCGGACTATAATGCTTTATCACTTTCACTTAGCCATAGGAGTTGAAGGTGGGGCTACGATATAGCCCCTAGGGGCACCAGCTCTCCGAATTGAAGCGTATGTGCTGACAGAAAGCGGTCCTTCGCCATGCGGAGAATTCTAGACATTCGGTAGTCGATCGAGTGGTTGACCAGGTCTCTCGCTGTATCATGACGATTAGTTTTCGGCTTTCTCTCTTGAGGTGCTCGCCCGGCCGAACCGGGCACAATCGCGATAGTTCTCCTGGTGCGCGTTAGGCGATGATCTGAGCGTAAAGCAGCAAAATCAGAGCCGGGCAAACCCAACATTTGACCAAAGACATGATTGGAGCTGATGCATATAAGGCCTAACTCGAGGCGCGAACACTCCCTAAGGTATTCGGTCTTTATGATAGCAGGCGTAACAATGCCCTAAGCCCCTAGTGTCCGTGTACAGGCGAAAATTTCGACGCGACCAATGCCAAAATGCCATCCTCCTCGTGCATTATGGTGAAAAACCGGGGATGTGAATCAACAAGAGACGATAAGAAAGGTTTACGAGGTCTTAATCTGAAAAGAATCCTTGTGGCGGGTCCTGCTGCACGTCTCGCTTTGTGTCTCCGTTGTCTTTGTATCACGGGCGGGTGTACCGCTGTTCATCTGTACAAGAGAGGAACTTAGTTTGAAAAGAAATCGTGCAAAAATGTATTTAAAACAGTATGAATAAATGAATAAAGTTGAGCTTTTATTGGCTCTTATTGTTCATCGCACAGCCCTTGTGAAGGGGTGTGCGGCTAAAACCCTAGTTTATTTGTGCGGACTCGCCTAGCTGTGTCAGGGGTCTTGAACGACCTTGTAAGGAGATGATGCCGCGTGGACCGGGCATTTTAAGTGTAAGAGACGCGTAGTGCGGTATTGCGTTAAAGCGGGCGAAAGCTTCACGTTCCAATAGTGCTTGATGGCTACTTTTAAATGGGGCGACATGGAAGATTAGCTTTTCACGACGGAGGTTGTCGGGTGAACCGAACATAACTTCTAGTAGTGAGGAGCCCATGGACTTGGCGTAAGGGCCTGGCGTAACTCCTTTGAAGGAAGTGCGGCTATGGCGAATTTTAGTAGGGTCTATCCCCAACTTGCGGATTGTGTCCGGATATAGCAGGTTTAAATCGCTGCCGCCATCCATTAGGACTTGTGTAAATTGTAGTCCGTCGATTATAGGATCAATATCGAGCAGTCCATCCTGCGTTTGAATATACGGGTAATCCGGTGATCGAAAGTAATTGGTTTTGACATCAATCAGGGATTCATTTGGGGTGGACCGTGCGTAGCGTGCTTTAGCGGGTGCCGCACTATTGTTCCGTATTATCACGTGAAGTGAGTTTCTTGTTTTGACTTCTTGTGGGAAAGTCTTTTGTTTTCGGCGCTCTGCTTTGGTGGGGTTAAATCATCGTCCTCGCTTGGCGTGTCGAGCCCTTGTGTTCGGCGTTGAGTCGGCGGACTGTTTGAAGACCAACAATCTCGGTGGGTGTGGTTTGCGAGCTTCCGAAGTCTTGTGGATTTGACATATCCGATCCAAAATTTTGTTTAGGTTGGATAGCTCATCCTTTGTTGTCCTTAAGAGCGGTGTTTTGTTGTTCAGCCGAGAGCTTTTGAATCCGGCGTTGACCGTCGTGCTCTTTGGGCCATTTTCTTTATTTGGCGCTGATCTTTCTGCGTCGTGATTTTCCATTCCATCTCGATCTCTCGATGTACTCGGGTCCTTTGGTGTTGCATCTTGCCAGCCAGCTATCTTCCCCAGCATAGCGGGCCATGAGGCTCGTTAGCGCAGCCATTGTTCTTGACTTTTCCTGGCCGAGGTGTCTGGCGAGCCATTCGTCTCGGACGTTATGATTAAAAGCTGCTAAGGCTTCGGCGTTCGGACAGTCGACTATTTGGTTCTTTTTGGTGAGGAACCTGTTCCAGAATTTGTGTGCTGACTCTCTGGGCTGTTGAGTTATGTGACTTAAATCGTATGCATCAGGAGGCGGACATATAAGTCCCTGAAAATTTGCTCTAAGCGTCCCGAGCTCTTCCCAACTTCAATGGTATTTTACGGGAGGCTTTTTACCCAATGCCGAGCTGGCCCTTTGAGCTTGAGGGTAGGTATTTTATGGCGTGGAGATCGTCTCCTCTAGCCATATGTATGTGTAGGATGTAATCCTCAATCCGAGACTCGAGTGCATTGTTACGTCGTATGCCTCTATGTTTACGGGCTTGAATCCCTTTGAAATTCATGATCCAGCACCTCATCGGTGAAACATTGTGGGTGTCTGGCGCCCTATATTAGGTGTGTCGTTATCTTGAGCACTCGGCGTGTTGTGTTGCTTCACAGGGCCCTCTGTTTTGGCCCGTAAATGGACTGACCGGGCCATCCTTTTGGCGAAACATCTTTATGTGTGTCATGTAGCCGGCTTGTGTGTGGCGCTTGCGCTCTTGGCACATCATCGGTCATCTATCCGGCGACGACCTCTTTGCTTTTGATTGTGGTGGCTCTCGGCCTCCTCGTCGAATCGAGGCAGCGGCTTGCGCTTGGGTAGCTCTTTGCTTGGTGACTATTGTCGTATTTGTCTGTGGTTTTGAGTACTTTGCTCCACCTCATTCTGAGTACGTCTTCCGCTGTTTTGAGCTTCCGTTTCTGCTTCTTCAAACTTCTCACAGTGGCGACGAGCCTTTTGTGAAGGTTCTTATGCTCTGGTGATGTGTCCGATGTGAGATCGTCTGGACTGTTGTTTTCGCCGAGGATGGGTTGATTGTCCGATTCATCTTGTTTGGATGGTTGCTTCTTTGCACGTTCGTCATCCACTGGTTTGCCCTGCTCTACGGCTGGGTCATTATGGGTGCTGTTGTTATCGAGGCGGGACTTCGGGCGGCGTTTGCGTCGCCGTTTTGGTTGCTTCGCCTCGTCCCGTTGTTCCTCGTTGTCGCTTCATTTTGGTGTATCCACCATGTATATGTCATGAGTTGAGGTGGTTTTCCCGTGCCCTGTAGGCGCTGGTTCTTGGTCGTCTCCGGCATCGTCGTCCATACCGTCGATGTCTTCGGAGTCGTAGTCTAGCATGTCGGTTAGATCGTCGATAGTGGCTACAAAGTGGGTGGTGGGTGGGCTTTGAATTTCATCATCCGCATCCCAACCGTCCTGACCGTAGTCCGGCCAGGGCTCTCCTGATAACGAGAGATACTTTAGCGAATTCAGGATGTCGCCAAAGGGTGAGTACTGAGAGATGTCCATGGCGGTGAACTCCCTGATCGGCACCCAATCGGATTCGGTGGTAGGCGTGGGAGGTTGGTCGGCGAGTCCGACACCTCGAGTCCTGAGCTTTACAAGGGACGAGGGTCCGTATTAGGCTCCATCGCCGTGAGGTTGCAGCCCCGGGCGGTGTCTAGCCACCGTCCTCGTCTGCAGGTCGGCTCCGAACTAAGGGTTGGAGCGAACTCATGTGTGGCCTCGAGGCCTTTGTCCGGCAGCGAGCTAAATCATTCCCATCGTGACGGTCTTGGCGCTCGTTGTGGCTCGAATCGATCGAAGATCAACTTTCCGCGGATGTCAGCCGTGAAGTTTAGACTTCCAAATCTGACCTGACGGCTAGGGGCATAGCTTTCGATCTGCTCCAGATGGTCAAGCGAATTGGCCCGTAGTGCAAAGCCGCCGAATACGAAGATCTGTCCAGGGAGAAAAGTCTCACCCTGGACTGCATCGTTGTTGATGATCGAAGGAGCCATCAAGCCTATCAGTGACGACACAGAGGAACTCTCAATGAAAGCACCAATTTTGTTGCCAAAACCGGCGGATCTCGGGTAGGGGTCCCGACTGTGCGTCTAGGCGGATGGTAACGGAGACAAGGGACACGATGTTTTTACCCGGTTGGGCCCTCTCGATGGAGGTAAAACCCTACTCTGCTTGATTAATATTGATGATATGGGTAGTACAAGAGTGGATCTACCACGAGATCAAGGAGGCTAAACCTAGAAGCTAGCCTATGGTATGATTGTTGTAATGGTTGTTAGTCCTCTGGACTAAAACTCTCCGGTTTATATAGACAGGAGGCGCTAGGAATTACAGTCGGTTACAATGGTAGGAGATCTACATATCCGTATTGCCAAGCTTGCCTTCCACGCCAAGGAAAGTCCCATCCGGACAGGCGAAGTCTTCAATCTTGTATCTTCATAGTCTTGGAGTCGGCCGATGATGATAGTTGGCTATCCGGACACCCCTAGTCGAGGACTCCTCGGTCCCTTTGCTGACAACCCATGTGGTTTTGGGATCTTGCTCGGGCTTCGATAGGAACCATCAACATTCATTTTCCTCTCAGACCCAACACCCTCTTTCCTAGGGTTTGGTTCGAGAATCGCTTTTTGAGGACATCATAAAAAGTGTCGATGTCCTTTCGACTTTATACATCCTGTTTCAAGCAATGTCTTCAACCTAGCATTTTCATCGGCAATAGTAGTGGTATCCTCCATGAGAGGGTTAGTTACCACATCGGTAGTTGAAGACAATGCAACGATAGCAACGATGGAACATTCAACCAGAGAGGTAGCGTTATCACGCTCAAGGCATTTTAGACATGGTGGTTCAAATCCATCTGGCGGGACTGATCATTGGCGCAAAGTAACTCATTCTCTTTTGAAGATCTTCATGAGCAGCTCTCAATTTCTCAAGCTCTTGCTTCCTTTGAAGATAATCATAGGAGAGCTTTTCATGAGTGGTTGAGGCGTTTCATGGCGACTTTCAAGTTCTTGGTACTTAGCATGAAGATTTTTATGTCTTCACTAAGGACGTGAGCGTGTCATTTCAGCGTCCAACAGGTCATCGCTTTTGTCTAACATTTTTGAGTATGTTCCATAGCTTTTTGTTGTTCGGTTGCAATTTTAGCAAGTGTTTTGTAGCTGGGTTTGGATTCACAATCGAGTCATCTTCACTTGATGTTTGAAAGTAAGCATCACGTGATTTTACCTTGGCACCACGTGCCATGAAGCGATAGAGTCGGCAGGGTCGTCCTTGTCATCGGCTTCAGCGTTGGTGTGGAAGTCAATGTCTTGATGTTGAAGATGGACTTGGCAACATAAGGCGTGGCTAGAGCCGGACTTACAGCGCCGAGTCGGACTCCTCTTGAGACTCCACCTCTGCCTCCTCGAGCGGACTCCTCCTCTGAATCCATCTCCTTGCCAACAAAAGCCGAGCCTTGCGGATGAGCTCTTCTTATGAGATGAAGACTTTGATGAGGACTTGGAAGAAGACTTTGAAGATTTCTTCTTCTTCTTCTTGTCATCAGAATCATATTCCTTGCTCTTCTTCTTCTTCTTCTCATTGTCCCACTTGTGGACCTTTGAGAATCTGATGTCGGGTTTCTTGCACTTGTGACATGTTCTCTTCTTGTAGTCATGAGTGGAAGCTTCATCATTTCTTGAGCTAGATCGTGAAGACTTTCTGAAGCCCTTCTTTTTAGTGAACTTCTGGAACTTCTTCACAAGCATAGCAAGTTCATTTACAATGTCTTTAGGATCATCAGAATTGCAGTCAGATTCTTCTTCAGATGAGGAAACAACTTTTGCCTTCAAAGTGGGAGTTCGGCCATAGTTGGGACCATAGATATCTCTTTTCTCAGAAAGCTGGAACTCATGTGTGTTAAGCCTCTAAAGTATATCAGACGGATCGAGTGTCTTGAAGTCAGGGTGTTCTTGTATCATGAGGGCAAGGGTGTCAAAGGAGCTGTTAAGTGATCTCAGTAGTGTCTTGACGATTTCATGCTTGGTAATCTTAGTGGCACCGAGAGCACGAAGCTCATTTGTGATGTCGGTGAGGCGATCAAACGTGAGCTGGACATTTTCATTGTCGTTTCTCTTGAAGCGGTTGAAGAGGTTGCGAAGAACACTAATCCTTTGATCTCTCTGGGTTGAGACGCCTTTGTTAACCTTGGATAGCCAGTCCCAGACTAGCTTCACCGTTTCTAGAGCACTCACACGGCCATACTGTCCTTTGGTCAGATGACCATAGATGATGTTCTTGGCAGTAGAGTCCAGTTGAACGAACTTCTTGACATCAGCAGGGGTGACACCTTCACCATTTTTGGGAACGCCGTTCTTGACGACATACCAGAGTCGACATCAATGGCTTCAAGATGCATCGCATCTTATTCTTCGATAGGGATATTCAGTTCCATCGAACACGGGGCAAGCGGCGGAGACTTTGATTATCCTGCGATCGACATAGCTAAAACTCCGGTGGTTAAGCGAATCACCGTAACAAGGGAGTACCTTGCTCGATACCAATTGAAAGTGCTAGTTATCGACTAGAGGGGGTGAATAGGCGATTTTTATGAAAGTCTTCAAAGCGTGGAAGTTTCGAAGACAAACAATAGAAATGACCTAATTGATATGCAGCGGAAGATAAACTACAACAAGCAAACCATAGTCAAGTATGCGATAATGTGAAAGTACAAAGACTAATAGCAGCTTAGTAGTAAGGATCAGGATGGAAGATAGTATGAAGCCAACCAACGATAGTAGTCAAGCAATGAAGTCAAACTGATGCGACAAATGGCGGTGACTTCACGAAGACAAACTCTAAGTAAAGGGAGGAGAGGATAGAACCGGTCCTTGTTGAAGACACATGATTTGTTGGACCAGTTCAATTCTTTGTGACAAGCTGTATGGTAGGTTAGGAGGCTGAGATTCAACTTTCGAAAGACCGCGTCTTCACCTTATTCCCCTTGAGCTAAGGACACACAGTCCTCGCCCAATCACTCTGGTAAATCTTCAAGGTAGACTTCCGAACCTTCACAGACTTCGTTCACCGGCGATCCACAATGACTCTTGGATGCTCGAGCGCGCGCCTAACCGGTGGAGGATTCCACAGATCCTCAAGTGTAATAAGTCTTGAGTCACATGAGGCAGAAAAGACTTGATGATGCCTAACACTCTTTGGCTCTGGGTGTTTGGGCTTTGTCCTCGCAAGTTTCTCTCTCTCAAAGGCTTGAGGTGGATTGCTCTTAAGCGACAAAAGTTGTGCACTAACTCTGAGCAGCCACCAATTTATGGTGTAGGGGTGGGCTATTTATAGCCACTAGGCAACCCGACTGATATGTCGAAATGACCACTGGCTCACTAAGGCCGACACGTGTTCCAACGGTCGATTTCAAACACACACAACAACTTTACTTGGGCTACAAGCAAAGTGACTCATCCAACTCTGGATAAGATTTGCTCTCATTGTCTTCGCTCGAAGACATAGGATTTAGGTTGAGCATCACTTGATCATTCGACTTTGTTCACTTGGACCCCACTTAACGATGCGGTGGTTCCTATGACTCAACAAAGAAGAAAAAGGAAACAACGAAGCGACCACGATCTTGGCGCTCCATAGTCTTCACTGAATGTCTTCTCATGTCATAGTCTTCAATGTGAATATCTTCACGTACCACCATTGTCGTCAATGTCTTCATACATTTTTAGGGGTCATCTCCGGTAGGTAAACCGAATCAATGAGGGACACTACCTGTGTTATCCTGCAATTTTCACAAACGCATTAGTCCCTCAACCAAATTTGTCGTCAATACTCCAAAACCAACTAGGGGTGACACTAGATGCACTTACACATAGGGTAATACTTTTGATGAAATTCCAATTTCACTCTTTTATAGTTCCATGATCTCGTATCATCACATAGCCTATACCATGTCAATGCGTCTCCCTCCAAAGATAAAGGGAAAGCCTTCTTCTTAACAACATCATCGGGTATACCCGCAAGCTTAAATAGTCCACAAATATCATCCACATAGCATAGATGTTCATCAGGATGCTTTGTTCCATCTCCTGCAAAAGTGTTAGCTAGCAGTTTTTCCATCATACCGAAGGAATCGAAAAGGAGTTTCATTTTCAATAGGTTCGATGGTTCATGAGGTTGAGGAGCAACTCTTGGCTCAAGCTGGACGGGGTGAAGATACCCCAAACAAGCCCCTCAAACAATTACTTTCCATAGTAACAAGTGACAAAAAATTTCAGCACACTATATAAATTTTTCCTTACCAAATTCCACCTACCAAAGGCGCTTCACTCCCGGCAGCGATGCGGAAAAAGTCTTGATGACCCACAAGTATAGGGGATCTATCATAGTCCTTTCGATAAGTAAGAGTGTCGAAACCAACGAGGAGCAGAAGGAATTGATAAGCGGTTTTCAACAAGGTATTCTCTACAGGTACTGAAATAAGTGGTAACAGATAGTTTTGTGATAAGATAAATTGTAACGAGCAACAAGTAACAAAAGTAAATAAAGTGCAGCAAGGTGGCCCAATCCTTTTTGTAGCAAAGGACAAGCCTGGAAAAACTCTTATAATAGGAAAAGCGCTCCCGATGACACATGGGAATATCGTCAAGCTAGTTTTCATCACACTCATATGATTCGCCTTCGGTACTTTGATAATTTGATATGTGGGCGGACCGGTGCTTGGGTACTGCCCTTACTTGGACAAGCATCCCACTTATGATTAACCTCTATTGCAAGCATCCGCAACTACAACAAAAGTATTAAGGTAAACCTATAGCATGAAACATATGGATCCAAATCAGCCCCTTACGAAGCAACGCATAAACTAGGGTTTAAGCTTCTGTCACTCTAGCAACCCATCATCTACTTATTACTTCCCAATGCCTTCCTCTAGGCCCAAATAATGGTGAAGTGTTATGTAGTCGACGTTCACGTAACACCACTAGAGGTTAGACAACATACATCTTATCAAAATATCGAACGAATACCAAATTCACATGACTACTAATAGCAAGACTTCTCCCTTGTCCTCAGGAACAAACGTAACTACTCACAAAGCATATTCCTGTTCATAATCAGAGGGGTAATAACGTGCATAAAGGATCTGAACATATGATTTTCCACCAAATAAACCAACTAGCATCAACTACAAGGAGTAATCAACACTACTAGCAACCTGCTAGTACCAATCCCAGACTTGGAGAGAAGAATTGGATACAAGAGATGAACTAGGGTTTGGAGATGAGATGGTCTTTGGTGAAGATGTTGATGGAGATTGCCCTCTCCGATGAGAGGAGGCGTTGGTGATAGCGATGGTGATGATTTCCCCCCGGAGGAGAAGTGTCCCCGCGAATAGCTCTGCGGAGCCCTAGATGGTTCGCCAAGGTTACGCCTCGTGGCGGTGAGTCTCGTCGAAAAGTTCTCTTCTATTTTTTCTCATCGAAAGACTTCATATAGGAGAAGATGGGCGTTGGAGAGCCACCGGGGGCCCATGAGATAGGGGCGCGCCCGGCGCCCCACCTAAATGAGCAGTGTGGGCCCCGGCCTTCATCTTTAGCGACAATTTTTCTTTATTTATTTTAAGGTATTCCGTGGAGTTTGAGGACCTTTGGAGTTCGCAGAATAGTCCTTCAATATTTGCTCCTTTTCGGCCCGAATTCCAGTGCGGCATTCTCCTCTTCATGTAAACCTTGTAAAATAAGAGAAAAGCCATAAGTATTGTGACATAATGTGAAATAACAGCCCATAATGCAATAAATATTGACATAAAAGCATGATGCAAAATGGACGTGTCAACTTCACCCATGTCCTCAGGAACAAACATAACTACTCATAAAGCATATTCATGTTCATGATCAGAGGAGTATTGATATGTATTAAGGATCTGAACATATGATCTTCCACCAAGTAAACCAATTAGCATCAACTACAAGGAGTAATCAACACTACTAGCAACCCACAGGTACCAATTTGTGGTTTTGATACAAGATTGGATACAAGCGATGAACTAGGTTTTGAGAGGAGATGGTGCTGGTGAAGATGTTGATGGAGATTGACCCCCTTCGATGAGAGGATCGTTGGTGATGGCGATGGTGATGATTTCCCCCTCCGGACGGAAGTTTCCCGTGCGAGAATAGCTCATGGGAGCCCTAGATTAGTTCCGCCTCGTGGCGGCGGAGTTTAAATCTGTAAGCTTGCTTATAATTTTTTTCTAGGGTAAAGTCTTCATATAGCAGAAGATGGGCACGGAGGGCCAGCAGGGGCCCACGAGACAGGCGCGCCCGGTGAGGCGCCCCCACCCTCGTGGCGGGTGTGGGCCCCTCGGTACTTTCTTTGCTCAATAATTCTTATTAATTCCAAAAATGACTTTCGTGGAGTTTGGGACTTTTGGGCTGTGCGAATAGGTTTCAATATTTGCTCCTTTTCGGACGAGAATCCCGATTGCGGCATTCTCCCTCTTCATGATAAACCTTGTAAAATAAGAGAGAATAGCCATAAGTATTGTGACATAACGTGTAATAACAGCCCATAATGCAATAAATATCGATATAAAAGCATGATGCAAAATGGACATATCACGCCTCTATTGTCAAGTCACCCTGTACACGAAGAGTTAACCAATTATATCCTCGTTGTATGATATACACCACAAATAGATAACCAAGCGAATATGTCGAGTTAACAAAGGACTTAACATATGAGAACCAAGGCACGTGCAGCGTGGTGTCTGGTTCCCCTAGCAGAGGCGATTGGGTACATATCGCTGGTGAGAGGGGCTTCAATCGATCGGGAGCAGGTGATGGAACCAAGTTGATCCTTCTTGTATGCGTGTAACGCTGCAGATACAACCGAACATTTCCGGTTAAAGGGCGAACCTCACCCGGATATTTGTCGGTAGCGGTAGTCCATTCGTCAACGTAAGGGGTAATGGTCTGAAGCCAATAAGCCATGGACTTGTTTCCTCATAGGCGACTTTCCCTGAGATTGACATGCGCGATACATGATTAGGTATATTCCGAATGCAGAGCTGACAACTAAAATAGTATTAGTACTTACTTGTGCACGTGTTTTGGCCAGTGTGGAACATCTGTAATCTCGGGCTCTTTATATAATTCCATCTAACCTTCACTGCTGTCTGGATGTGTTTTGCTTCCATATATTTCTTCTCTACTATCTCAGTATACATGAGTTGTGCAATGGGAGTTGAAGTCAGGTTTGGATGCTTCACCAGCAGGTTCTTCCTCACACAATTATTTGGGACGACATTGGTGACAACCCAGTGGATGTCATACTTCGGCACGTGCCCATGCACCTTCCCAGGACAACCTGTTTCAACACATTTCACAGTATAGTTTGTTGGTCTTGATATGTGTGTCCGGAAAACCCTCTGCGTAGACATAGCCCACTTTACCACCTCGTACTTCAATTTTTTCTTTGTATCAAACATAGCCCCTATCTGTACTTGGTTCAGATTATACTGCCATGGAGTCCCATGGCCATCGTTGACCGTAAGGCCGGTGGATATGTCTTGATCCCATGCAGAAGGAATCGGTACCTCCACTTCATCCTCAGAATTTTTAGAATCCAGTTCCTCCTGTTGGAAATATTCCCTAGAGGCAATAATAAAAGGATTATTATTATATTTCCTTGTTCATGATAATCGTCTATTATTCATCCTATAACTGTGTTGTCCGGAAATCGTAATACACGTGTGAATACATAGACCATAATATGTCCCTAGTAAGCCTCTAGTTGACTAGCTCGTTGATCAACAGATAGTCATGGTTTCCTGACTATGGACATTAGATGTCGTTGATAACGGGATCACATCATTAGGAGAATGATGTGATGGACAAGACCCAATCCTAAGCATAGCACAAGATCGTGTAGTTCGTATTGCTAGAGCTTTTGCAATGTCAAGTATCTTTTCCTTAGACCATGAGATCGTGTAACTCCGGATACCGTAGGAGTGCTTTGGGTGTACCAAACGTCTGGCGTAATTGGGTGACTATAAAGGTGCACTACAGGTATCTCCGAAAGTGTTTGTTGGGTTGACACGGATCGAGACTGGGATTTGTCACTCCGTATGACGGAGAGGTATCTCTGGGCCCACTCGGTAATGCATCATCATAATGAGATCAAAGTGACCAAGTGTTTGGTCACGGGATCATGCATTACGGTATGAGTAAAGTGACCTGCCGGTAACGAGACTGAACAAGGTATTGGGATACCGACGATCGAGTCCCGGGCAAGTAACATACCGATTGACAAAGGGAATTGTATACGGGGTTGATTGAATCCTCGATATCGTGGCTCATCCGATGAGATCATCGAGGAGCATGTGGGAGCCAACATGGGTATCCAGATCCCGCTGTTGGTTATTGACCGGAGAGCCGTCTCGGTCATGTCTGCGTGTCTCCGAACCCGTAGGGTCTACACACTAAGGTTCGGTGGCGCTAGGGTTATTAGGAAGACTTGTATGTGATTACGAATGTTGTTGAGTCCGGATGAGATCACGGGCGTCACGAGGAGTTCGAAATGGTCCATAGGTGAAGATTTATATATGGGAAGTTGTCATACGGTCACCGAAAAGTTTGAGGGCATATCTCATGTGTCTGGGGCCACGAGAGGGTTCCGGGGTCCACCAGAGGGGCCACCTCTCTCGGAGGGCCTCATGGGCCGTAGTGGGCTGGGAGCCCCCCCCCCCTTGGGCCCATGCGCCTAGGGTTGGGGGGTTAACCCTAGTGGGGGCGCCCCCCTTGCTTGGGGGGCAAGCCCCCTCCCTTGGCTGCCGCCCCCCTCTAGATCTCATCTAGAGGGGCCGCCCCTCCCCTTCCCTATAAATAGAGGCGGGGAGGTTGCACACCACATCCAAGGCGCAGCCCCTCCCCTCCTCAACACCTCTCCTCCTCCGTTAAGAGCTTGGTGAAGCCCTGCCGGAGTACTGCCTCTCCACCACCACCACGCTATCGTGCAGCTGCTGGAGCCTTCTTCCTCAACCTCTCCTTCCCCCTTGCTGGATCAAGAAGGAGGAGACGTCATCCGCTCCGTACGTGTGTTGAACGCGGAGGTGATGTCCGTTCGGCACTTGGTCATCGGTGATTTGGATCACGACGAGTACGACTCCATCATCCCCGTTCTCTTGAACGCTTCCGCTCGCGATCTACATGGGTATGTAGATGCACTCCTATCACTCGTTGCTTAGATGAACTCATAGATGGATCTTGGTGAAACCGTAGGAAAAATTTTATTTTCTGCAGCGTTCCCCAACAGTGGCATCATGAGCTAGGTCTATGCTAGTTCTCTATTGCACGAGTAGAACACAAATTTGTTGTGGGCGTAGATGTTGTCAACTTTCTTGCCGCTACTAGTCTTATTTTGCTTCAGCGGTATTGTGGGATGAAGCGGCCCGGACCGACCTTACACGTACGCTTACATGAGACAGGTTCCACCGACGGACATGCACTAGTTGCATAAGGTGGCTAGCGGGTGTCTGTCTCTCCCACTTTAGTTGGAGCGGATTCGATGAAAAGGGTCCTTATGAAGGGTAAGTAGAAGTTGACAAATCACGTTGTGGCTTTTTTGTAGGTAAGAAAACGTTCTTGCTAGAACCCTATTGCAGCCACGTAAAAGATGCAACAACAATTAGAGGATGTCTAACTTGTTTTTGCAGCAATTGCCTTGTGATGTGATATGGCCAAAAGTTGTGATGAATGATGAATGATATATTGTGATGTATGAGATCATGTTCTTGTAATAGGAATCACGACTTGCATGTCGATGAGTATGACAACGGCGGGAATATAGGAGTTGTCTTAATTATTGTATGACACGTGTGTCAATAATTTAACGCCATGTAATTACTTTACTTTATTGCTAAAGCGTTAGCCATAGTAGTAGAAGTAATAGTTGGCGAAACAACTTCATGGAACACGATGATGGAGATCATGATGATGGAGATCATGGTGTCATGCCGGTGACGAAGATGATCATGGAGCCCCGAAGATGGAGATCAAAGGAGCTATATGATATTGGCCATATCATGTCACTACTATACCCTGTTCAAGAATTCATCCGATTAACCAGTTAACTTGCCGATTAATCCCTACTCGTAGGGTCACCGAGTAGCCTATAAACCGATAAATCGTCCGATTAATTGATTAAATGGCCGATTAACTTGCCGATTAGCCGATTAATTCCCTACTCACCAGCCAACCGAGCAGCTACCAGTTAACGATTTCCTCAACAATGCTACTATATAATTGCATGTGATGTTTATTATGTTTATGCATCTTGTTTACTTAGAACGACAGTAGTAAATAAGATGATCCCTTATAACAATTTCAAGAAAGTGTTCTCCCTAAGCGTGCGCCGTTGCTAAAGTTAAATCGTTTGAAGCACCACGTGATGATCGGTGTGATAGATTCTTACGTTCACATACAACGGGTGTAAGACAGTTTTACACATGCAAAAACACTTAGGGTTAACTTGGCGAGCCTAGCATGTACAGACATGGCCTCGGAACACGAGACCGAAAGGTCGAACATGAGTCGTATGGAAGATACGATCAACATGGAGATGTTCACCGATGATGACTAGTCATCTCACGTGATGATCGGACACGGCCTAGTCGACTCGGATCGTGTAACACTTAGATGACTAGAGGATGTCTAATCTGAGTGGGAGTTCATTAAAATAATTTGATTAGATGAACTTAATTATCATGAACTTAGTCTAAAATCTTTGCAAATATGTCTTGTAGATCAAATGGCCAGCGCTCATGTCAACATGAACTTCAGCGCGTCCTAGAAAACCAAGCTGAAAGATGATGGCAGCAACTATACGGATTGGGTCCGGAACACGAGATCATCCTCATAGCTACCAAGAAAGCATATGTACTAGATGGACGCTAGGTGAAGCACCCATCGAGAGAACCAAGGCGGTATGAGCGCTTGGCCATCACGTCTTGATGATTACTCCCTCGTTCGGTCGGCATGCTTTACTGCCTAGAACCGGGGCTCCAAAAGCGTTTTGAGCAACACGGAGCATATGAGATGTTAGAGAGCTGAAAATGGTTTTCCAAGCTCATGCCGGGTCGAGAGATATGAAGTCTCCGACAAGTTCTATAGTTGTAAGATGGAGGAAAATAGTTACATCGGTGAGCACATACTCAAAATGTCTAGGTTGCACAACCGCTTTGTCCCAGTGGACATTAACCTCCCGAGCAGGCGGTCATTGACAGAATCCTTGATCGCTCCCACCAAGCTACAAGAGCTTTGTGATGAACTACAATATCAGGGGGATGGTGAAAACTATTCTGAAGTATTTTCAATCTTTGAAGTCGGCAGAGGTAGAAATCAAGAAAGAACATCAAGTGTTGATGGTCAATAAAACCACCAAGTTCAAGAAGGGCAAGGGTAAGAAGAACTTCAAGAAGGGCGGCAAGGATGTTGCGGCGCCCGATAAGCCGATTGCGGGAAGAAGTCAAAGAATGGACCCAAGCACGAGGTGAGTGCTTTTATTGCAAAGGAAGGGTCACTCAAAGCGGAACTGCCCCAAATACTTAGCGGACAAGAAGGCCGACAACAATAAAGGTATATGTGATATACATGTAATTGATGTGTACCTTACCGATGCTAAGTAGTAACTCACAGGTACTTGATACGGTGTTGTTGCTCATATTTGTAACTCACGGCGGGAGCTGCGGAATAAGCGGAGATGGCGAAGGGCGAGGTGACGATGCGGCGTCGGGAATGGTTCCAAGGTTGATGTGATCGCCGTCGGCACGCTACCTCTACATTTACCTCGGGATTAGTTTTAAACCTCAATAATTGTTATTTAGTGCCAAGTTTGAGCATGAACATTGTATCTGGATCTCGTTTGATATGAGATGGCTACTCATTTAAATCCGAGAATAATGGTTGTTCTATTTATATGAGAGATATGTTTTATGGTCATGCCCCGATGGTCAATGGTTTATTCTTAATGAATCTCGAGCGTAATGTTACACATATTCATAGTGTGAATACCAAAACATGTAAAGTTGATAACGATAGTCCCACATACTTGTAGCACTGCCGCCTTGGTCACATTGGTATCAAGCGCATGAAGAAGCTCCATGCTGATGGACTTTTAGAGTCTCTAGATTATGAATCGTTTGACACATGCAAGCCATACCTCATGGGCAAGATGACCAAGACTCCGTTCTCCGGAACAATGGAGCGAGCAACCAACTTGTTGGAAATCATACATACTGATGTGTGCGGTCCAATGAGCGTTGAGGCTCGTGGAGGATATCGTTATGTTCTCACTCTCACTGATGACTTGAGTAGATATGGGTATGTCTACTTAATGAAACACAAGTCTGAGACCTTTGAAAAGTTCAAGGAATTTCAGAATGAGGTAGAGAATCAACGTGACCGAAAGATAAAGTTCCTACGATCATATCGTGGAGGAGAATATTTAAGTCACGAATTTGGTATGCACTTAAGGAAATGTGGAATCGTTTCACAACTCACGCCGCCTGGAACACCTCAGCGTAATGGTGTGTCCGAATGTCGTAATCGCACTCTATTGGATATGGTGCGATCTATGATGTCTCTTACCGATTTACCGCTATCATTTTGGAGATACGCTCTAGAGACGGCCACATTCACTTTAAATAGGGCACCGTCTAAATCCGTTGAGACGACACCGTATGAATTATGTTTTGGGAAGAAACCTAAGCTGTCGTTTCTAAAAGTTTGGGGATGCGATGCTTATGTCAAGAAACTTCAACCTGAAAAGCTCGAACCCAAGTCGGAAAATCGTCTTCATAGGATACCCTAAGGAAACCATTGGGTATACCTTCTACTTAAGATCCGAGGGCAAGATCTTTGTTGCCAAGAACGGATCCTTTCTGGAAAAAGAGTTTCTCTCGAAAGAAGTAAGTGGGAGGAAAGTAGAACTCGATGAAGTACTACCTCTTGAACCGAAAAGTAGTACAGCTCAAGAAAATGTTCTGTGGTGCCTACACCGATTGGAGAGAAATTAATGATGATGATCAAGGTACTTGGATCAAGTTGCTCTTGAACCGTGAGGTCCACGAGGACACGTTACGCACCAGAGTGGTGCGGCAACCTGTCTTGGAAATCATGTTGTTAACAACGGTGAACCTTGAACTATGAAGAAGCGATGGCGGGCCCAGATTCCAACAAATGGCTTGAAGCCATGCAATTGAGATAGAATCCATGTATGAAAACAAAGTATGGACTTTGATAGACTTGCCCGATGATCGTGACGATAGAAAACAAATGGATCTTTAAGAAGAAGGCGGACGCGGATGGTAATGTTACCATCTATAAAGCTCGACTTGTCGCTAAGGGTTATCGACAAGTTCAAGGGGTTGACTACGATGAGACATTCTCTCCGTGGCGAAGCTGAAGTCCGTCAAATAATGTTAGCAATTGCGCATACTATGATTATGAGATATGGCGGATGGACGTCAAAACGGCATTCCTTAACGGACATCTTAAGGAAGAATTGTATATGATGCAGCGGAAGGTTTTGTCGATCCTAAGAATGCTAACAAAGTATGCAAGCTCCAATGATCCATTTATGGGCTGGTGCAAGCATATCGGAGTTGGAACATTCGCTTTGATGAGATGATCAAAGCGTTTGGATTTATCTTGACTTATGGAGAAGCTGCGTTTACAAGAAAGTGAGTGGGAGCTCTGTAGCATTTCTCATATTATATGTAGATGACATACTCTTGATGGGAAATGATATAGAACTTTTGGACAACATTAAGGCCTACTTGAATAAGTGTTTTTCAATGAAGGACCTTGGAGAAGCTGCTTACATATTAGGCATCAAGATCTATAGGGATAGATCGAGGCGCCTCATAGGTCTTTCACAAAGCACATACCTTGATAAGATTTTGAAGAAGTTCAAAATGGATCAGTCAAGAAAGGGTTCTTGCACATATTTCAAGGTGTGAGATTGAGCTCGGCTCAATGCCCGACTACTGACAAAAGATAAAGAAGAGATGAGTGTCATCCCTATGCTTCACCATAGGATCTATTATGTATTCCATCTTTGTGTACGGACCTGATGTAAACCTTGCCGTAAGTTTGGTAGGAAGGTACCAAAGCAATCCGACAAGGAACACTTTGGACAGCGGTCAAGAATATCTGAAGTACTGAAAAGGACAAAGGACATGTTTCTCATTTATGGAGGTGACGAAGAGCTCGTCAGAAGGGTTATGTCGACGCTAGCCCGACACAGATCTGATGACTCTAAGTCTCAAACCGGATCGTGTATATGTTGAATGGTGGAGCGATGGTGGTGCGGTTTGCAAGCGAAGCGTCGTGGCGGGATCTACATGTGAAGCGAAGTACATGGCAGCCTCGGAGGCAGCGCATGAAGCAATTTGGGTGAAGGAGTTCATCACCGACCTAGGAGTCATACCCAATGCATCGGGGCCAATCAAACTCTTCTGTGACAACACTGGATCTATTGCCCTTGCCAAGGAGCCCAGGTTTCACAAGAAGACCAGGCACATCAAGCGTCGCTTTAACTCCATCCGTGAAAATGTTCAAGATGGAGACATAGATATTTGCAAAGTACATACGGATCTGAATGTCGCAGATCCGTTGACTAAACCTCTTTCGCGAGCAAAACATGATCAACACCAGAACTCTATGGGTGTTCGATTCTGTAACGCCCCGGATCCGATGCGCCAGGTGTCCGCCAGTTATTCGCCGTCGTTGCCATGTCATTTGTTTGCGTGTTGCATTTGCCATGTCATCATCTGCATTTCATATCATGTCATCATGTGCATCGCATTGGCATACATGTTCATCTCATGCATCCGAGCATTTTCCCCATTGTCCGTTTTGCAATCCGGCGCTCCTATGTCCTCGGCGTCCCCTCTTCTCTCTTTTAGTAATGCGGGTATTAAACTTTCTCGGAATGGCCGAGGTTTGCCAGCGACCTTGGTATACCACCGGAAGACCGCTGTCAAGTTTCGTGCTATTTGGAGGTCGTTTGGTACTCAGCAGTTAGCAAGGTAACAGTAAAGCCCTCTTTGAGTTGCAGCCCAACACCCCTTCCAAAGTGGCCCTAAACCCACCAAACTCCCCTCCATGCTCTCGGTCGTTCGATCACGATCGCGTGGCCGAAAACCGCTCCTCATTTGGACACTCCTAGCTCCCTCTACCTATAAATATGTGATCCCCTCCGAATTTTCGCGCAGTCTAACCCTAGCCCCGCTCCTCCCCGCGCCGCCGGACACGTCCAACCCGTCCGGACGCGTCCGTCGCCAAAGAGCCACCTCGCCGGACCAATCCGGTGCCGACACCGTCGCCCTGCAGCCGCCCGCACCCTCTCGCTGCGCCCGTGGCCCCAGCCACCAGCAGCGCCGCCGCCAGCCCCGCGAGCCCTTGCCAACCCTCGCGACCCGTCGCCCGCTTCGCCGCCATGCCGCGCCCAGCGCCCGCCGCCGCCGTTCGTCGCCGGCGTCGCCGCCTCCGCCGCCTCGGCTTTTCGCCGCCCAGTGCCTCTCCTCCCAGCGCCGCCCTGGTCAGCTCCACCGCGGCGACCGCCTTTGCCTCGCCCGCCGTGGGCGCGAGCCGAGAGCCCGATCCAGCGCCGGCCCAGCGCGCGAGCCCGACACTTCCTCTTCTGAGCCAAGGCCCATTGGGTGAGCAGCCCCCCAGCGCCCTTCTTCTGTTTTTTTTTCTTCTGTTAGCCCAGTCCCAGATTTGGCCCGTGTTGGTTTTTCTCGGTCTGCGAATTTTGCTAATTATCGAGTTCCCGCTTTTGCGAAAAAACCCTAATGTTCATGCATATAATAACTCCTAGCGGTGCATCGGTTAAAACAAACTTTATATGTAAAATGCTTAGTTTTTCGTCTAGTTTAATAATATGCCATTTTCATCCATGTTTAAAATGTTTAAAATGTTGTTTGATTAAATTTGCTTAAATGCCATGTTAAAATGATTTATTTCATAACTATTTAACCGTAGCTCGGAATTTAATAAACTTTATATGTAAATGGGGTAGAATTTTGCCTAGTTTAACATGGTGCACTCATCTTGCATGTTTAACAACTCTAAAATTGTGTGTAGGGCAGAACAGTACCAAATTCATAATATGCTTATGAGGATTTTCCTAATCGTTGTTTGTTCTTCCTACTCATTTAGACTTGCCTAGAGTAGGTAGTTTAGTCATGTTTCACCTCTTGCCATGTTTAACAACATTTAATATTGATGAGTAGCTTAAACAAGAGAGAATTAAATAATTGATGTGGTGTTTTGTCAATATGCACGTTGCATATTGAGCTCCACTAATTTGTAGGATTGCTTGTGCACTTTGCCATGCCATGTCTCATTAAACCGGACATGCATCATACTTGATTGTGCATCATGCCATGCTTATGTGATGGTTGTTTACTATGTTGTTTGCTTCTTTCCGGTTTGCTTCTCTCGATAGCTTCGGTTTCGTTCGGAGTTGTGAGGATTCGTTCGACTTCGTCCGTTTGTCTTCTTCATGGACTCGTTCTTCTTCCTTGCGGGATCTCGGGCAAGATGACCGCTACTACGGATCTCACTACTATCATTGCTATGCTAGTTGCCTCGTTCTTTTGCTATGCTTTGCGCTACCTATTACTGTTTGTCCAGCCATCCCATATTGCCATGAACCCTTAACCTTTGACACCTTTCCTATGCAAACCGTTGTTTGGCTATGTTACCGCTTTGCTCAGCCCCTCTTATAGCGTTGCTAGCTGCAGGTGAAGTTGAAGATTGCTCCATGGTGGACAGGGTTTATGTTGGGATATCACAATATCTCTTATAATATTAATGCATCTATATACTTGGTAAAGGGTGGAAGGCTCGGCCTTATGCAGTGTTTTGTTCCACTCTTGCCGCCCTAGTTTCCGTCATACGGTGTTATGTTCCCGGATTTTGCGTCCCTTACGCGGTCGGGTGATTTATGGGACCCCCTTGACGGTTCGCTTTGAATAAAACTTGTCGATGGGCCCAACATTGCCTTTTACCTTTGCCTCACCACCACCTACTTTTCCCAGGGAGTAATTAACCCAAGGGTCATCTTTATTCAGCCCCGGGGCCAATGCTTGTCTAAGTGTTGGTCCAAACTAGAAACCACTTGCGGCGCCACCTCGGGAAACTTGAGGGCTGGTTTTAGTTACACGTCTTGCTCATCCGGTCGTGGCACGAGGCGAGATCTGTGCTACTATCGGGATGTCGGCACGCCGGGCGGCTTTGCTGGTCTTGTTTTACCATTGTCGAAATGTCTTGATGTCTTGGGATACCGAGTCGATCGGAGTGTCTCGGGTGAAGGTCTATTCCCGATGATCGCGAGAGCTTGTCATGGGCTAAGTTGGGACACCCTGCAGGTTTAAACTTTCGAGAGCCGTGCCGCGGTTATGTGGCGATGGGAATTTGTTAATGTCGGTTGTAGACAACTTGACACTTGATCCGAATTAAAACGCATCAACCGAGTGTGTAGCCGTGATGGTCTCTTCTCGGCGGAGTCCGGGAAGTGAACACGGTTTCTGTGTTATGCCTAACGTAAGTAGGTGTTCAGGATCACCTCTTGATCATTGCTAGTTGACGACCGTTCCGCTTGTTTCTCTTCTCGCTCTCATTTGCGTATGTTAGCCACCATATTATGCTTAGCCGCTGCTTTGCAACCTCACCACTTTACCCTTCCTTTCCCATTAAGCTTTGCTAGTCTTGATACCCATGGTAATGGGATTCTTGAGTCCTCGTGGCTCACGGATACTTCAAAACCAGTTTGCGGTGCCTATGTTACCGAGCGGTGGCGCAATCAAGCTCAAGGAGGAGCTCGATGAAGATCTTGCCCTTTGTGTTGTTTCGTTCTAGTTGATCGATAGTGGAGCCCGGTTGGGGTCGATCGGGGACCTTTTGTCGCATTTGGGGTTCTTCTTTTATTTTGGTTCCGTAGTCGGACCTTGATTGTATCTGGATGATGTAATGTTTTATTCATGTAATTGTGTGAAGTGGCGATTGTAAGCCAACTATGTATCTCTTTCCTTATGTATTACATGGGTTGTGTGAAGATTACCTCACTTGCGACATTGCTTTCAATGCGGTTATGCCTCTAAGTCGTGCTTCGACACGTGGGAGATATAGCCGCATCGAGGCGTTACAAGTTGGTAATCGAGCCTTCCCGACCTTAGGAGCCCCACCGCTTGATCGTTTTTAGAGGCGAGTTGTGTCTAGAAAAATGTTTTGAGTCATTTAGGATTATATATATCGGAGAGTTAGGAATTCTTTTTACTCCCGGTCCTTGACCTTACGGTGAGGTATCTGGCGTAGAGTTTTGACTCTTCTCTTCTTAAATTTCACTAAAAAATTTTTAGGATCACGCGGGTATCTTGGAATCGTTCGATGGTTTTATGATGACAACATTGTCTTGGTTGCCTCGACATTTAGGGGTTGTGGCGGTGTCCGGGAGTTGAGCTCCGAGGTGTTGTTGTCATAATTTTATCGTTGCGATTCGGAATACCCGAGTTTAATCGCCGACATCGAAAATCTCTTTTATGCGGTTGTTGGTGAGATAACCCGCTAACCCGATCTTGAGGTGAGTCACGGGAGTATTGCCATGACTCGTATAACGGATGCTTTTGAAGGTTGAGGTAGACGATTTCGAAGGTTTCTTGGTTATGTGTTGACGGATGGATACAATGGATGTAGGGATTGTTAGTTTGGGTGAGATATATTGCTCCCTGTATCCCCAACACCAGTTGCATAACCAGAAAGTTCGGGAGTTTCATAGGTGGGAATTCAAGTAGATCTTAGGATATCTTTCCGACGGATGTATGATATGAAATTGGGGTTCGACGTCTAGTGGTCCGCCTATTCACGGTTGGTTTCTGATGGTCTCGTTGTGTCTTAAAGAGTCCTTGGCTATGCCGACTTCGGGGGCGCTTCAGTATGTCATGTGCCTTGCCTTGTACATGATGGTGCTTTGTCGATTGAGCCCGTGTAGGCCCCACCACGAAAACTTGGACGAAATCTCTATCATATGTTTGTTCCGGCTTATTCTGCAAGCCAATCCTTTGTTTTGTTTTAATTGTGGTATTCGAGTTGCTTCGAAGTCAAATGTTGAATCCATACCTTTTCTAAACGGTGTTCTCATACTCCGATGTGAATACCAATCCTTCTCGACAATTGAGATTGTCATGTCAATCCTTTTCAACCGGCGTGTTTCTCTTCAAGTGGATCCAATCACTCAACATCAGCAAGACCAATTATCATTTCTTTTCAACGGTGTTTGTTTCTTCCGTCTCCAAGTTGCCTTTGTTTTTCCGCCCTCCCACCCTTTTTCTTCAAGGACGCAGATTTCTTGATCAAGTATCCATTTATTCATGTGAAGTCTCTTCATTCTTTTCAATCAATGTTCTTACCCGGTGGTTCTCAAGTAGATGTTCTTCTAGTTCGTCATTCCTCATTCTTTTCTCTTCTCCGGTGGATTCAAGTCAAGTTTTGTTGATCATACCTTTTTCCTCATTTCAATGTCTTCTCATACCGGTGCACCTCATTATCATTCTACTTCTCGCTATTCGTTATTCCGGAGTGCTCAAGATATCTCGAAGATTCGTGTTTCCACTCTACATTCGTTCAAGCTCTTTCGAGATTGGTATCTCATTCAAGTCATTTAATTCAACCGGTGCAACATCTCTTTTAAATCATTTCAACGGTGTTCCTTTTGGTGGGCCCTAACCCACGTGTCTTTTCGAGGATCTTACGACTCTTCTATTTTCCCAGAGCTATCCTAAATTCTTTTCCAAGTTTGACGTAAGAATGAGTTATCATCAGTCAAATGCTTTTCTCCAAGATCGCTTTCAAATTCTTTTCATCTTTGGTCCAACCTTTCCTCTTTTTCATTCTCCCAGAGTGTCTCAACAATTCACGGTGGTTCTCATCATCATTCTCAACATTTGAAGACCGAAGAAGAGTTCCTCTTAAATCCTTACCCGTTCGTCCAAAGAGGCGTAGTTCAAGTTTGATGACATCCTCTCATAATTGTTTTTATTGTGGGAATTCTTTCCACCCATCCGGAGCATTTCTTGAGTTGTTTCCATTTCTTTCTTCCGAAGGCCATCATGTCATAATTCTTCATTCTAAGCTTGTAGCTATCATTCTCCAAGTCTTACCGGTGAATCGTTCAATACCCTCTAACCAGTTCATGATCTCTTTGTTCTCATGTATCTAAATCCCCTCAAATATCTTCATTCGTTTTCCAATTCTTCCCGGTGAATTGTGCCTTTGCTACTCACATTTTCAATTCTTACGGTGGTTCGTTCAAGATTTCACCTCTTTCGTTATCATTCAATTCATTTGTTGTTCCAATCCTACCGGTGGTTCGTTGAAGACCTTCTCAAGTTTTGTTATATCTCTTTTAATCCTTTCTACGGGAATAAGTAGTATGCCAAATCCATAGTTTGTCATCAATTTAATTGGTGAAGGATAAGCATAACATAATTCTTATTCTTGTTCATCCAAGTGATTAATCCTTTTCTTTCGGAGTTTGTTCATGATGAATAAATTCTCGGTTTCAGTTGTTTCATCTTTTCTTTTTCCCGGAGTTCCAAGCTCTAATTATCACGGAGCTCCATCTAAATCACCGCAAGGATTCACCTTGTGTTTTCAACTTCTCTTTCTTTCTATCACCCTTTTGTTTACCGGAGTTCTTCATGGAGGTTCTACATGGTGGTTCATCAAGGATTCTCTTCATTTTTCAATTGTTCTTCAAGATTTCTCTTGAAGTTATGATCCGTCAAGCCATACTTCAAAATAAACATGGTGCTCAACACATGTTTTGTTTTGAGGCGTTCAAGTATTCTTCATCTTGCATTCCAAAGTGCAATTCCTTCTATCTTATCTTTTGAGATGGTGTTATGTCACTCTTGACAATTTCCTTCATGTTTCATGATTCATATTATTGTCAAGAATGAGGTATTTTAAATCCATCAGTCTCTTCATTGGAGTTATCTTGGGTTATATTTCACCTAAAGCTTTCTCTAAGGATTGTTGCTATTTATGGTGCTTATAAATGACCCAAGTTCTTCATTTGTCCTCCCGGTGAAATAAGTTTCTCGTCTCCTTGTTGGTATCAATCCAATCATTTGTTTCAGTTGGTGGCAGAAGCTCATCTCATAGTCTTGAGATGTTTTCCATAAGGCCACTACAAGCTTATTCGTTTCGTTGTTGGTTTTCCAACAACTCTGTTTTTGCATTTCTTGTAAGCGTGCTCTTTCAAGATATTGTTTCCCTCCGTTCATTCCATTTCACTCTTTCATTTGTCCTGGAGGCATTGTGATGTTGTGCTCTTCACTCATCACCTTGTTTTGTGAGGATCATGGTCTTTTCATGCTTATCCATTTAACCGGCGTGTCGTGTCCTCCATTCAAGTTCTTTCATCTTATCAAGTTTTGCCACTCTTTTCAACCGGAGTGCCGTCTGAAATATTTCTTACCCCTTGTGCCATTCTTTCAATTCCGGAGGCAGTGTGTTGTGGATTTCATCTTGTATCCTCTCATCTTGTCAAGTTCATGTTCAATTCCTTCCATTTACAGCCGGAGTGCTGCCCAAATTATATAATTCTCCCTCTCCCATCTTGTTTTAACCGGAGTGGTTTCGAATTCTATCTTGTCCATTAAACTCTTGATTCATGTCTTTGCAACCTTCAAGTTCTCGTAATGTTCCTTGCTCCTCTTTTCTAACGGATTGTTTGCAATCTCGTTCATCTCCTTCGTATTCTTTCCTTCAATTTGTTCAACCTCTCAAGGTTCGTGGTTTCACTCATTTCTCAAAGAAGCAACTTAGTTTTACCTCTTCTCTTCCTCTTCCTTTTTCCTCCGGTGCCATTCTAGATCTCGGGACGAGATCCTCTCGTAGTGGTGGAGTGTTGTAACGCCCCGGATCCGATGCGCCAGGTGTCCGCCAGTTATTCGTCGTCGTTGCCATGTCATTTGTTTGCGTGTTGCATTTGCCATGTCATCATCTGCATTTCATATCATGTCATCATGTGCATCGCATTGGCATACATGTTCATCTCATGCATCCGAGCATTTTCCCCATTGTCCGTTTTGCAATCCGGCGCTCCTATGTCCCTCGACGTCCCCCTCTTCTCTCTTTTCGTGTGCGGGTATTAAACTTTCTCGGAATGGCCCGAGGTTTGCCAAGCGGCCTTGGTATACCACCGGAAGACCGCCTGTCAAGTTTCGTGCTATTTGGAGGTCGTTTGGTACTCCAACGGTTAACCGGGTAACCGTAAAGCCCTCTTTGAGTTGCAGCCCAACACCCCTTCCAAAGTGGCCCTAAACCCACCAAACTCCCCTCCATGCTCTCGGTCGTTCGATCACGATCGCGTGGCCGAAAACCGCTCCTCATTTGGACACTCCTAGCTCCCTCTACCTATAAATATGTGATCCCTCCGAATTTTCGCGATCTAACCCTAGCCCGCTCCTCACGCGCCACGGACACGTCCAACCCGTCCGGACGCGTCCGTCGCCCAGCAGCCACGTCGCCCGGACCAATCCGGTGCCGACACGTCACCCTGCAGCCGCCCGCACCCACTCCCGCTGCGCCACGTGGCCCCACCACCAGCGCGCCGCCGCAAGCCCCGCGAGCCCAGCAAACCCTCGCGACCGTCGCCCTTCGCCGCCGCCCGCGCCCAGGCGCCCGCCGCCGCTTCGTCGCCGGCGTCCGCCGCCCTCCGCCGCCTCGGCTTTTCGCCGCCGGTGCCTCTCCTCCCAGCCGCCCACTGGTCAGCTCCACGCCGGCGACCGCCGCTTTGCCTCGCCCGCCATGTCATGAGCCGAGGCCCGATCGGCGCCGGCCCGGCGCGAACCCGGCACCGCTTCCTCTTCTGGGCAAGGCCCATTGGGTGAAACAACCCCAGCGCCCTTCTTACATTTTTTTTCTTCCTGTTAGCCCAGTCCCAGCAGATTTCGGCCCGTGTTGGTTTTTTTCTCAGTCTGCGAATTTTGCTAATTATCCAGAGTTCCCAGTTTTTGCAGAAAAACCCCTAATGTTCATGCATATAATAACTCCACAACGGTGCATCGGATTAAAACAAACTTTATATGTAAAATGCTTAGTTTTTCGTCTAGTTTAATAATATGCCATTTTCATCCATGTTTAAAATGTTTAAAATGTTGTTTGATTAAATTTGCTTAAATGCCATGTTAAAATGATTTATTTCATAACTATTTAACCGTAGCTCGGAATTTAATAAACTTTATATGTAAATGGGGTAGAATTTTGCCTAGTTTAACATGGTGCACTCATCTTGCATGTTTAACAACTCTAAAATTGTGTGTAGGGCAGAACAGTACCAAATTCATAATATGCTTATGAGGATTTTCCGGAATCGTTGTTTGTTCTTCCGGCCTCATTTAGACTTGCCTAGAGTAGGTAGTTTCGTCATGTTTCACCTCTTGCCATGTTTAACAACATTTAATATTGATGAGTAGCTTAAACAAGAGAGAATTAAATAATTGATGTGGTGTTTTGTCAATATGCACCGTTGCATATTGAGCTCCACTTAATTTGTAGGATTGCTTGTGCACTTTGCCATGCCATGTCTCATTAAACCGGACATGCATCATACTTGATTGTGCATCATGCCATGCTTATGTGATGGTTGTTTACTATGTTGTTTGCTTCTTTCCGGTTTGCTTCTCTCGATAGCTTCGGTTTCGTTCCGGAGTTGTGAGGATTCGTTCGACTTCGTCCGTTTGTCTTCTTCATGGACTCGTTCTTCTTCCTTGCGGGATCTCAGGCAAGATGACCGCTACCCTGGATCTCACTACTATCATTGCTATGCTAGTTGCCTCGTTCTTTTGCTATGCTGCGCTACCTATTACCTGTTTGTCCAGCCATCCCATATTGCCATGAACCCTTAACCCTTTGACACCTTTCCTATGCAAACCGTTGTTTGGCTATGTTACCGCTTTGCTCAGCCCCTCTTATAGCGTTGCTAGCTGCAGGTGAAGTTGAAGATTGCTCCATGGTGGACAGGGTTTATGTTGGGATATCACAATATCTCTTATAATATTAATGCATCTATATACTTGGTAAAGGGTGGAAGGCTCGGCCTTATGCCTGGTGTTTTGTTCCACTCTTGCCGCCCTAGTTTCCGTCATACCGGTGTTATGTTCCCGGATTTTGCGTCCCTTACGCGGTCGGGTGATTTATGGGACCCCCTTGACGTTCGCTTTGAATAAAACTTGTCGATGGGCCCAACATTGCCTTTTACCTTTTGCCTCACCACCACCTACTTTTCCCAGGAGTAATTAACCCAAGGGTCATCTTTATTCAGCCCCGGGCCAATGCTTGTCTAAGTGTTGGTCCAAACTAGAAACCACTTGCGGCGCCACCTCGGGAAACTTGAGGGCTGGTTTTAGTTGCACGTCTTGCTCATCCGGTCGTGGCACGAGGCGAGATCTGTGCGGCTACTATCGGGATGTCGGCACGCCGGCGGCTTTGCTGGTCTTGTTTTACCATTGTCGAAATGTCTTGATGTCTTTGGGATACCGAGTCGATCGGAGTGTCTCGGGTGAAGGTCTATTCCTTCGATGATCGCGAGAGCTTGTCATGGGCTAAGTTGGGACACCCTGCGGGTTTAAACTTTCGAGAGCCGTGCCGCGGTTATGTGGCGATGGGAATTTGTTAATGTCGGTTGTAGACAACTTGACACTTGATCCGAATTAAAACGCATCAACCGAGTGTGTAGCCGTGATGGTCTCTTCTCGGCGGTCCGGAAGTGAACACGGTTTCGTGTTACGCTGGCGTAAGTAGGTGTTCGGGATCACCTCTTGATCATTGCTAGTTGACGACCGTTCCGCTTGTTTCTCTTCTCGCTCTCATTTGCGTATGTTAGCCACCATATTATGCTTAGCCGCTGCTGCAACCTCACCACTTTACCCCTTCCTTTCCCATTAAGCTTTGCTAGTCTTGATACCCATGGTAATGGGATTCTTTGAGTCCTCGTGGCTCACGGATACTTCAAAACCAGTTTGCGGTGCCTATGTTACCGAAAGCGGTGGCGCAATCAAGCTCAAGGAGGAGCTCGATGAAGATCTTGCCCTTTGTGTTGTTTCGTTCTAGTTGATCGATAGTGGAGCCCGGTTGGGGTCGATCGGGGACCTTTTATGCATTTGGGGTTCTTCTTTTATTTTGGTTCCGTAGTCGGACCTTGATTGTATCTGGATGATGTAATGTTTTATTCATGTAATTGTGTGAAGTGGCGATTGTAAGCCAACTATGTATCTCTTTCCCTTATGTATTACATGGGTTGTGTGAAGATTACCTCACTTGCGACATTGCTTTCAATGCGGTTATGCCTCTAAGTCGTGCTTCGACACGTGGGAGATATAGCCGCATCGAGGGCGTTACAGATTCATCACAATGTAACTAGATTATTGACTCTAGTGCAAGTGGGAGACTGTTGGAAATATGCCCTAGAGGCAATAATAAAAGGATTATTTTTATATTTCCTTGTTCATGATAATCGTCTATTATTCATGCTATAACTGTGTCGAAAATCGTAATACACGTGTGAATACATAGACCATAATATGTCCCTAGTAAGCCTCTAGTTGACTAGCTTGTTGATCAACAGATAGTCATGGTTTCCTGACTATGGACATTAGATGTCGTTGATAACGGGATCACATCATTAGGAGAATGATGTGATGGACAAGACCCAATCCTAAGCATAGCACAAGATCGTGTAGTTCGTATTGCTAAAGCTTTTGCAATGTCAAGTATCTTTTCCTTAGACCATGAGATCGTGTAACTCCCGGATACCGTAGGAGTGCTTTGGGTGTACCAAACGTCTGGCAACGTGGCGGGTGACTATAAAGGTGCACTACGGTATCTCTGAAAGTGTTTGTTGGGTTGACACGGATCGAGACTGGGATTTGTCACTCCGTATGACGGAGAGGTATCTCTGGGCCCACTCGGTAATGCATCATCATAATGAGCTCAAAGTGACCAAGTGTTTGGTCATGGGATCATGCATTATGGTACGAGTAAAGTGACTTGCCGGTAACGAGACTAAACGAGGTATTGGGATACCGACGATCGAGTCCCGGGCAAGTAACGTACCGATTGACAAAGGGAATTGTATACGGGGTTGATTGAATCCTCGATATCATGGTTCATCCAATGAGATCTTCGAGGAGCATGTGGGAGTCAACATGGGTATCCAGATCCCGCTGTTGGTTATTGACCGGAGAGCCATCTCGGTCATGTCTGCGTGTCTCCCGAACCCGTAGGGTCAACACACTTAAGGTTCGGTGATGCTAGGGTTATTAGGAAGACTTGTATGTGATTACTGAATGTTGTTCGGAGTCCCGGATGATATCCCGGACGTCACGAGGAGTTCCGGAATGGTCCGGAGGTGAAGATTTATATATGGGAAGTTGTCATACGGTCACCGAAAAGTTTGGTGACATATCATTGTCTTGGGGGCCACCGGAGGGGTTCCGGGGTCCACCGGGAGGGCCACCTCTCGGAGGGCCTCATGGGCCGTGGTGGGCAGGGAACCAGCCCGGAGGGCTGGGTGCCCCCTTGGGCCCATGCGCCTAGGGTTGGGGGAACCCTAGTGGGGCGTCCCTTGGCAGGGGGCAAGCCCCTCCTTGGCCGCCGCCCCCTCTAGATCTCATCTAGAGGATCTCATCTAGAGGGGCCGGCCCCTTCCCCTTCCCTATAAATAGAGGCGGGGAGGCTGCACACCACATCCAAGGCGCAGCCCTCCCTCCCAACACCTCTCCTCCTCCGTTAAGAGCTTGGCGAAGCCTGCCCGAGTCTTGCCTCTCCACCACCACCACTTGTCGTCTTCTGCTGGAGCCTTCTTCCTCAACCTCTCCTTCCCCTTGCTGGATCAAGAAGGAGGAGACGTCATCCGCTCCGTCACGTGTGTTGAGCGGAGGTCTTGTCCGTTCGGCACTTGGTCATCGGTGATTTGGATCACGCGAGTACGACTCCATCATCCCGTTCTCTTGAGCGCTTCCGCTCATGATCTACAAGGGTATGTAGATGCACTCCTATCACTCGTTGCTTAGATGAACTCATAGATGGATCTTGGTGAAACCGTAGGAAAATTTTTATTTTCTACAATGTTCCCCAACACCTCCGCCAATCCATCCTCGTCCTCTTCCTCCATCATCCTCTGCATTTCATCCCCTTCCTCATCCCCATCAGCAAAACCAGAACCAGCTAATATTATCAACTAGCTACCCTGCCCAGTATCAGGACCACAAACATTGTGTGGCTTCTTTCTCGGGTTGGCTAGCATCCACATCGTGTGGTTGTGACCCGGATAAAACAATCTTGTTAGCCACTTCACTGCCTTGGCCGGGTTCATACCCCCTATGGAGTTCTACGGTATTCTCCTCCTTCGGCACAGGTTGCACAAGTGCATATGGGTGGATTCTGTGGTCTCGGTAGCAACAGGGACAATCAATGCTGGCTCCTATCTACCGGCATCAACTCTTACTTGACATTTTTACAGGATTTGGTCCACAATGCATGAATCTTGTGGAACATACTTGAGATCCAAATTAAACTAGTTGTCGACCATTACTTCAAGCTGTCTAATGTCCAGTCTGTCCGGGTCTTCTAGTGTCATGACACCATTTTTAAACTCGCTAAGATCAACCCGCAACTCATTATATCGAACATTACCAGCGCCGTAGTAAATAGTCAGATTTACTGATTCAGAAATTTTCACCTGTCAGACATTGTCATCTTCTCATTAATCACAACGAACACTAATATTACCTGCTACACGAACTATGCGCTATGCCTCCACAAATATATTAACACTAAAATTCGCAATATGACTTATCTAAACTAATTAAACTATACAATTCAGAGAAAATTTGTGACGGCATGGTTATACCTTCGAAGCGTGTGTCCGTAGCTTCTTGCTCCTCTCTTCCACTCAGCGGCACCGGCCACCTCGCGGAGTACTTGCACCACCGGACAACGGCAGCGCCGCCCCCTCGACGACCGAAGGCTCAACTCCGGTCACCCCCAAGCCGCACCTCCTCCTCACACAGCTGCTGCTCCTCCTCACCACCACCTCCTTCCCAACTGCACCTCCTCCACCCCACCATGGCTCCTCCCTCCCAAACGCACAAAAAATTATCCCATACCAAAAAAACACCGTAGGCCGTTGGAGAATGTTATGATCTATCTATTCTATGTCTTGGATGTGAAAATGGGTGCAAACTGGAGGAGACCGGCGCGGGCTTGTGAGGTTACAGAGAAGAACTAGAGAGAGAGAGAGAGAGAGAGAGAGAGAGAGAGAGAGAGAGAGAGAGAGAGAGAGAGAGAGAGAGAGAGAGAGAGAGAGAGAGAGAGAGAGAGAGAGAGAGAGAGAGAGAGAGAGAGAGAGAGAGAGGAAACAGAGTGCGAGCAGTCCAGAGGAAGGAGACGACCGCGTCGGCCTTATCCAGACCTTTTCGGTCAAGCCTTGGCCGAAAAGCATTTCGGCCGCTGGATGGCCGAAAAGAGCCCACTTCGGTCGCGCGTGGGCCGAAGCTACGATTTTCGGCCGGCCCACCACCGACACCACCTCTTCGGCCCAGACGAGCCCTGCTTCGGTCAAATCTTGGACGAAAAGTCCTTTTCGGCCAAACCTTGGCCGAAAACACCCTCTTCGGCCAACGCGAGGCCGACCGGGTCATAGTTTTGATTTTTTTCGTTCTGTGCTATAGTTTCCGAATTTGCTGTACAAAAAGTGATAGTTTTGAAAAAAAATCGAGTATGTTTTTGTAAAAATAATTAATAGTTTAAAAAAACACAAAGGCCGTACAATCTCCCTAAGAAATCGCAGTACATGGGCTGTAATGGGCTCAAATCGCCTTGGCACGGGCCCTGGGAAGAGTATTGGCCCATTAAGAAAATTCACTCTCTTTGCTAAAAAAATCATTATTCATTTTTTTTTTCACTCTCGTCAGTGGACAGAGTTAACCGGAGAGGAAAAAGGGGACACGAAACCACCATGGCTGCAATGGCGTCGCCCGCTCCCGCTCCCGCGACCGCGAAGCCCATCGCTCTCCGGCGGCCGCCGGTCCCAATCCGCGGCGGATTCTGCCCGGCGCGTCCGTCCATGGCTGCAGCGGCAGGCCGGTTCAGAGTCTCGGCCTCCGCTTCCGCCTCGGACGTGCCCGACTTCCTCTCCTCCGACTGGTCGGTACCCCCGTCCCGTACTACTAGCTTCGATTGCCCTGTCGTGTTTCGTTCCTGGCTCCGGATACTCACGCATGCCAAACTCTATGTCGATTGGATTACCTGGTAGCAGACCGGGGGGATTTTCTGGTAGCGTAGCCAGGCAGAGAATTTGGGCAGTGGGCATTTCTAGGGATGTCATGTCCCTGTCCTGTCATCTAGCATCTAGAATGGGGTATATGCTTAGAATTTTAGCATGGAAGAAGATGCACTGCCACCATGGGGATATATGACTCGAGATCAGATCAAAACTAGAAGAAGAAAAACTGCCATTTTCTAGCCAGATTGTGTATTCAGAATTTCAGATGCATATCTTGACTCAGTTGTGTATGCCACTAGAAATCATCGACTTGTTATTCTTATCGACGATGACAACAATCACCTCCATCCCTGCAGTGGTAGTGTGCAGGCTTGACAAAGGCCATCAGCGATCAGATTAAATCCACTGCTAATTTCATGGTTTGATAAAGCCAAGTAGCCAACTATCAAGTCCTCATCCTTCATTTTTGTTACAACAAAGAGTACTAGATGAATTTAACTGACACCAATGCCGCGATTTGGTGGTCTATCAAACGACGACATACCATATTGTCATGCCAGAGCCCAGAGTTCATTTTCACCATTCAACTACTAAAAACAGTCCTGCTTCTGTTGCCTTTTCTTTTCTGGGGCTGTAATGTTAAACTGATACTCTAGTTGGCCGTTTGGGGCTTCACCGATTTATAAAGCCAGGAAGATGCCTTTCATCTAAAAAAGAGTCACAGCCTTAGCTATAGAGTGCCAGCTACTCAGTCAGTTGGATTTGCTTGAGTAGACATACCAACACCATGACAGTTAGACCTGAGAAGCATGTTATGTACTGGTTCTGTGGGTCTGAGGAGGTAGGGAGGGATGTGGTTGAGAGGAGGAGGGCGTTTGGGGTCCTTCTCTTCGTGTGGCAGAGGGAAGCACAACTCTTCAACCCCCTTATTCTGAGGGCATACAATAAGATGACCTCTTATCTCCTACAGGAACCAAACTAAATCTTATCCCTATCAAACTAAATCTTATCTAATCGAAGTCTATCCAGCCATTTCTTCCATGTGGAATGTGTTTCAACTGCATGTTGTCAGTGCGACATTTTATTTTCCCTGTGTTTGTTTCTACCGATCTGATTAAAAGCTATTTCTGCTACTTGGCTTTATGTATTCTCCATGTGCATTTTACTTCTGGCCCTACCTTAGAGAATTGCTTAATTAACTGAGAAGCAAAGTGGTTGGCAGATTACATCTTCACAAATTACAGTGAGAAGTTAACTAGCAGTTGTGACATGTGTAACTTTGCCTATGAAGTATTCTTGTAGGCAGGAAGCTAATCAAACATCCTGATATATAACAGTTAGGCTGGCATTGCACATGTTGTGTATTACCATATGGTATCTTTCTATTGTTTCCCTGTCTCATTCTTTCCATTCTAATTCAGGCTTGAAACACGCAAGAAGAAGCCTTTGGGCCCCAGGTTGAATGTAATTCCCCAACTGAAAGCAAACTCTCAAATATCATAATATTGAAGTGCCAAGCTTACACGTTCAGCATGGTACTCCATCTTTCAGTTTAATGCAGAAGAAGCAGTGGAGTACCAGCTTGAGGCCTTGAAATACAATGACAAACCCCGCCCGGATTATGGGGTAGAGGTCATGTACCGGGTAATAGGCTAATAGCATGGGCATGAAAATTATTCATTTTCTCTGGCATTGTGCTGAACTGCTGATGACAGCTATGTCAATCTAACAGTCCTGTTATCTCTAGTTTGCAGGCTTTGATCCATTTGAAAGGTCAACTTATTTTGGACGACAGTTTGATCTTGGGCAGGTAATTAAGCTAGAAATATTTCCTTGTTGGTAGTCAACAGTTGTCATCCTTACTAATTGCCGCCGATACTGTTTCAGTTCGAACGTTTCCGACGGATATTTCACCATTCAACTTACAGAGTGCTGCTTGGCCACAAAGAGAGAGAGATATTAAGCAGATTATGGGTTGAAGAGGTTTCCCCCTTTACCCTTCTACTTGCTTGAATGAGTCAAAGTAAAACAAACCAGATAAAAGCATAGTATCATCATGCTGAAATATAATTCACGATTACCAGTCGCTTCTGTCCAACATTTAACGAAGGTTATCTCATCGATCTCATTGTGCCGACAGAACCAGTTTAAGCAGAGAGTCTGGATCCGAGGAGCTCGCCCGGAGGAAGAAGAGATATTCCAGTTTACAATGGTTCAGGTACCTGTCACGGTCAGCACATATCCCTGTTTCCTAGTACATTCCAGCTACCGGCCTATTTTGAACGGATTTCTGCTGTAGAGAGTTGGCGGCTCATGGGATGGTTACTGGTTAACTGAGAGCTTGACCAACAACGATGGGGACGCATTCTCAGGCGGGGTTGCTTATTGACAGGCATGTACATATAACACTCAGCTGCAATCATATTAATCAGTGTACATATGAAGTCCTGTTACATATATTAGCAAACTAGCAGTTGTAATTGTAACTATAAGCTGATGGTCCAGATATAGTCGTCGCTGCGACATAGTCCATGTAGACGTCACGGCACACACAGAAAGGATCTTGTGGTAGAATTGGTCTGGTGTGTTCCCCATTATGTGATTCTGTAGATCATGTCATCATGTCAACCATACCACCAGGTCTAGCTATACAAGACAATCACTTTCGCCCACTCAAAAAACTATCGCTTTTGAAATACTCCCTCCGTCCCATAATGTAAGACGTTTTTTGACACTACGCTAGTGTCAAAAAATGTCTTACATTATGGGACAGAGGGAGCAAGTCTTTTTAGAGATTACACATCCGTATGTAGTCCATATTGAAATCTCTAGAAAGACTTGTATTTAGGAACGGAGGGAGTAGAAAAGAGTCACACTTCTTGTAAAGTTTTTTTGTATGAAAATTGTTTGGTTCCATAGGTGGACAAAACACCCGGATTCTGGATATCTTGGAAAGGTTGCTGAGCCGAACACACGGGCTCTGTCGGAAGGAACCAAGGTTCATCACCAAACCTCAACAGACACCAGCAACTTGCCTCAGCCTTTTCTATCTACTCCTATATCATTCAGAGTTTGACCAATGAGAAGCACGTCTCATCGCCGATCTGCGCGAGCGCCTGACTTGCGAGTTCGTCTTCGATGCTTCCTCCTTCGCTCTTGGTGACCGGCCAGTTCGCCTGTGCCGGTCGAGGTTGTCCGTTGACGGGTTCCTTTCCGGTCAGCCTGTGTCGCGGCGAGACCTGCTGGTACTAAAAAACACAAGGAGGACATGGACCGCAAGGCTACCAGTCTGACATGCTACTCACCTGAAGGCTGAGAGGGCAGCAGGACGAAGCTTGCAGATGGTGCAGATGATCGTCGCCGTCTGCCGTCGATGCGATGCCACATATGGAGTAGCACATGAATGAAACGAATCTCCGGTAGGTTTGGCTGGCGTGCTCCCATTCTGCAAAGGTTTCGTCGTGCCAACCGTGCCGTCAAATGCATAGAAAACAGTCGTTGTCAAGAAAAACAAGTGTATACTCCCTCTGTTTGTAAATATGAGACCTTTTAGAGATTTCAATCAGTATAGACTACACTCTAAAATGAGTGAATCTACACTCTAAAATGTGTCTATATACATCCGAATGCAGTTTGTATTAAAGTCTCTAAAAGGTCTTATATTCCCTCCGTCCCAAAATTCTTGTCTTACATTTGTGTAAATACGGATGTATCAAGTCACGTTTTAGTATTAGATACATTCGTATCTAGATGAATTAAAGACTGGGACGGAGGGAGTATTTAGAAATGGAAGGAGTAGAAGAGAAGAGTTATGGCCGTAATGAGCTTGCAAAAGTTCACCCCTAATGAAAAGCTTGTAAAAAGTTCTCCGGTGTTCATCTAAAAAGAATGAAGGTCCTGCATTGTCAATCAATTTTGTAATGTATATACTTGCGTGATTGAGTCAACCATACCGTCAAATGTATAGAAAAGAGTCGTTATCAAGACAAAAGAAGTGTAGAAAATAAGGGTTAAGGTTAAGCTTGTAAAGTACTAATTTTGTACTCCCTCCGTTCCAAAATAAGTAACTTTGTACTAAAACTAGTACAAAGTTGAGACATTTTTTTTGGGGACGGAGGGAGTATATAGTACTAGTATATAATGTGCTTCCGTGATTGAGTTGATTAAACACTCAGATTCTTGATATCGAGGTTGAATGTCTGTTGTGCCAAACCCCCCTCTTTTTTCTACTCTGATCTGATCTGATCATTCTGCATTGACCAATCATCACTTAGCAGAAGGCCGGCCCGCTGCGCAAGCGCCTGAGTCATCTTGGATGCTGCTTCCTCCTTCTCTCCCTTGGTCTTCGTGGTCAGTTCACGTGTTGGACATTGCAGGTATAATCGGTCCGTGGAGGTTCTGCATTGACACATCCGGTCAGCGCGTGTTGCGGCGAGAGACCTGCTGAGACCGCAAGGGAGCCATACACGTCCTGACATGCCCGTTTCACTCTCACTTTTGGCTGCTGAGCAGCACGCAAGGCGCAGTCTCTGTCGGAACAAGCCATGGTTAATCACCAAACCTCACCAGACGCCACCAACCTGTTGCCTTTTTACTATTAGAGCATCTATGGCCGGGTTCCCTCAAACGAGTGACCGGTCAAAAAAAATACAATCCAGACGTGCTCCTCAAATGCCCGGACTAACCGGCAACCCTCATATCCAGTTCAAATATGAGGCGGATATGGGAAGGCCTGAACGCGTCCGCCACGTGAGACTGGCGGCCGGGTCCCATAGAAAAACAGTCTGAAACCCGGCGGTCCGAAGCTCGGCTCCTCCGACGGACAGATGGCGTCGCGTGTCGGCGCTCCGGCGCGCTGTGCAAGGCCCCTAGCCGGGCTACTTAAGTCGGACGCTGGCACCAAAACCCTACCCGTCCATATTCCCTCCCCTCCATCCACTTTTGAATCGTCGTCACCTCCACATTTTACTCACCGTCCGTCCGTCACCACAATCAAGTAGCCATGCCACCACGCCGACGGGTCAGGAGTTATCTTATCTAACGTCGGAGCGCAGGCTGCAACTCCTTAAGTAGATTCGAGCTAGGTGCGAAGTCCGGATCGTCGCGAGGCTACCTCCGGTCGCGGTGGATTGGAGGAGAACTTGGAGGAGGAGGACGCGGAGCAAAAGGAGGAGCAGGGGGAGGATGCTAAGCAGAAGAAGGAGCAAGAGGAGGACCGGTCCTCGCCACCGACGCCCTTCAGACTACATTCTTCAGTCATGCAACAGAAATGCTCTTGTCTAATCAGTCTGCATTGACCAAGCGGGCTTGTGCCGTTCCATTTGTTGGTTGATCTGCGCGAGCACCCGACTTTTTTTTTTGAACATCAGTACAGACACAAGCGCTCATACACATGCGCATACATTCACCCCTATGAACACACACATGCACACCTTATGAGCACCTCCAAAAGACTGAGCCGACATATCATCTTGAAATTTACGAAGTCGCCGTAGGCACCTCGTCATCGACGGGAACGTCTCCTCCCACTAAATGCGCATCGCCGGAAATTCTAAAATAAATCCAAGAATAAATGCAAACAACGGGAATTTAACTGAGCACCCGACTTGCGAGGTCGTCTTCGATGCTTCCTCTATATCCTCTTTCCTTGTTGGCCACCGGTCAGCTCACGTCTGGATAGATCGACGTAGTCCGTCCGTTGACGGGTCAGGTCAGCGTGCATTGCGGCGAGACCTGCTGCTACTAAAAAACACCACCTCTGACATCTCACACTCACCTGAAAGCAGAGAGGGGCCAGAGGGAACGAAGCTTGCCGGACGGTTCCGGCGCGACAGCGACGATCAGTAACTGTAACTTGCCTGCGCGAGGAAAGCAACGTGTCATCCAACAGCGCCAAAATATCGCTTGTTGTCTCATCTCGAAATCACCCAGGTTTTTCACACGAGCCGCTGACGGCTGACCGGCCGGCGACCAGGTTCGGTCAGCCCATGGGATGGAAAATCCGGGTACCGGACGCCCCACCGGCCCAACCCCCAGCCGTCCCGTGGAAAAACCTTGCGCGACCGGGGACAAGAGCGTGACGTGCGTACGTCCGGTGTAGCGAAGGCGGAAGGAAACCGCGCCCCCGAGAGTGGCGGCGAGGCGCGCGCGCCTTCGTGCCGCTCCCCGGCCCCCTCGCGCCCCGACGCGCGACCAGCGGCAGCGGCATGGCACATCGCGTGACCAGCGTCGCCTCCCTGGCTAGGTAGTTCCTCTTTCTCGCCGCCCCGGCCGCTGGCCGTTCGTGGTCACCATGCCGGCCGGTCACGCCGAGAGCGTGATCGAGCGTCCCCCGGCCCGCGGTTGCCTGTGACCGCCACGTACGCACGCACGCGCCGTGCCGTGCCGGGCCGGGCCTCCGTTTCGTGCGTGCGTGGTTGCATCCCGTTGCGACCCGACCCGACCCAGCTGCGTTTCCTCGTGCCCGTCGCGGTCACGATCACGTTCACGTTCGCACGTACGTAACACGTCCGGTGATCCGCTCATCCCCGAAACCTACTACTACTACTGCTTCACAAGTTCAGATGTTTAGCAGGTTGGTGATCAACTCCAACTCCTTCGTGTCGTATCGTGTCGTGTCTGTGCAGGTCTCTGGGGCTGCAGCTCCGTCAGGACTGGATTGGCAGTCCGGCCCGGTCGTCCCATCCCACCTATATAAGCCCGCGTCTGCGTGGCCAGGGCGGCACACTCCAAACCCCAGCCCCACCCCCAGAGCGAAACCCGCCGAGCCCAGCGATCCATCGGGACAGCCCCCGCTCCCGGCGGCCTCTCCACCCCAGACGATCTTTGCGTTGCCACCATAGGCAACCTTTCCTCCTCCGGCCGCCGGGCCGCCGCGATGGCCGATCCGGCGCCGGCGCCGGCCCCGGCGCGCGGCGACTTCACGCGGTCGGTGAAGCTCAAGTACGTGAAGCTGGGGTACCACTACCTGATCACGCACGGCGCGTACCTGGCGGTGGCGCCGCTGCCTGGGCTCGTGGCGGCGCACCTCTCCACCTTCACGATGCGCGACCTGGCCGACCTCTGGGCCGGCGTCCTCCACCACAGCCTCGGCTCCCTGCTCGCCTGCCTCGCCTTCCTCGTGGCCGCCTGCACCGCCTACCTCGCCACCCGCCCGCGCCCCGTCTACCTCGTCGACTTCGCCTGCTACAAGCCCGACGACGCGCGCAAGTGCAGCCGCGCCCGCTTCATGGACTGCACCGAGAAGCTCGGCACCTTCACCGACGACAACGTCGAGTTCCAGCGCCGGATCGTCGAGCGCTCCGGGCTGGGCGAGGAGACGTACCTCCCCGAGGCTGTGCTCAACCTCCCGCCCAACCCCTCCATGGCCAACGCGCGGGAGGAGGCCGAGCTGGTCATGTTCGGCGCGCTGGACGAGCTGTTCGCCAAGACGGGCGTCAAGGCCAAGGACATCGGCGTGCTCGTCGTCAACTGCAGCCTCTTCAACCCCACGCCCTCGCTCTCCGCCATGGTCGTCAACAAGTACAAGCTCCGGGGCAACATCGTGAGCTACAACCTGGGCGGCATGGGGTGCAGCGCGGGGCTCATCGCCATCGACCTCGCCAAGGACCTGCTGCAGGCGCAGCCCGGCACGTACGCCGTGGTGATCAGCATGGAGAACATCACGCTCAACTGGTACTTCGGGAACGACCGCTCGATGCTGGTGTCCAACTGCCTGTTCCGCATGGGCGGCGCGGCGATCCTGCTGTCGAACCGCCGGTCGGCGCGGCGGCGGTCCAAGTACCAGCTGGTGCACACGGTGCGCACCCACAAGGGGGCGGACGACAAGGCGTTCGGGTGCGTGTACCAGCAGGAGGACGAGTCGGGCAAGCGGGGGGTGTCGCTGTCCAAGGACCTGATGGGCATCGCCGGCGGCGCGCTCAAGACCAACATCACCACGCTGGGCCCGCTGGTGCTGCCCCTGAGCGAGCAGCTGCTCTTCTTCGCGACGCTGGCGGCCAAGAAGCTGCTCAACGCCAAGGTGGAGCCCTACATCCCGGACTTCAAGCTGGCGTTCGAGCACTTCTGCATCCACGCCGGCGGGCGGGCGGTGCTGGACCAGATGGAGAGCAACCTGCAGCTGTCGGAGTGGCACATGGAGCCGTCGCGGATGACGCTGCACCGGTTCGGCAACACCTCCAGCAGCTCGCTCTGGTACGAGCTCGCCTACGCCGAGGCCAAGGGCCGGATCAGGAAGGGCGACCGCACCTGGCAGATCGCCTTCGGCTCCGGCTTCAAGTGCAACAGCGCCGTGTGGAGGGCGCTCCGGTCGGTCAACCCGGCCAACCTCAGGGACGTCGCCGGCAACCCCTGGGCCGACGAGATCCACCGCTTCCCCGTGCCCGTGCCAAACTTCTCCGCCATCGATCCTCCATCCACTTCCAGCGACGACACCCAGACCCAGCAATAAGGATTTCTAGTGGCCACGTACGTACTACGTCTTTTGGTCGAGTCATCGAGTCTGTAGCTACTTGGGGTTGCATTGGTATCTGGTAGCAGTAGAGTCTAAGCTAGGTTTGCTTAATTTAGTTGGGATTTGCCATTATTGTATCTGATTGATGAGATTACTAAGTCTTTTGTTGATCCTCTAGCTCTTCTTCTGTCGTGTGCTCGGTCTCATACATCAAACGTACAGTCCGGGTATTTGCATCAGTGTCAAAAACGTTGTTATATTATGGGACTGAAGGAGTATGTTTAGATACATAAAATAGTGTTCATATGATAGGCGGTTGCGATTCATATGCTTGTGATTTCTGCGGTTACGTAAACCACACTGAGACGGACTGGTTTACGAGCAAATCGCAAGTTATTCACATCACGGCAGCAGGTAACTCTCAGAGTACGATCGGTCCCAAGGTCGATGAAACCGATTTTTCACAATGTTACCCGCGTGTCTGCTTCATACTTGCGATGTTGTCGCTCATCCACTCACACCCTCCGCCCATGCACATTTCGTATGCCCGCTCAACCCTGCATGAAAGTTCTTGATCTAAAGAAAAAAATCATGAAAGTTGTTCCATGCATGCGGTTGCGATGCCTAACGGTTGACTGTTGTGGCAGAAATCGGATGAACTAAATCAAAAGGAAGGACATCTCCCTTTCCCTCTCACTAAGAGCATCTCCAACAGGCGCGCTTCGCCTCGGCATGGTGTAATTCTTTTACAGCACTAAAATAGTCCTTTTGTGCGCGGGACCAACGACCCAGTCCGGCGGCCTCACCTGTGCAGCAGCCCAAATTTTACAGCGCGCACAATCTGGCGCCCAAAGTTTCCAGGAGCACTTTCAGCGCGTGCGCTAAAGTTTCTTGTGCGTGCTCTATTTTACAGCATCTGCTGGAGCTCTGTTTTTTTGTCTCCTGTGCACAAAAACGATGGTTTTAGCGTGTGGCACATTTCTTGGGCGTCCGTTGGAGATGCTCTAAAGTGGTGGCTAGGCAAAGAGCTCGTTCTCTTCAAGCTCCATCGTCGAGCCCATGGATTTGTCTTTCCTTTGCCTGCCGCTTCGGTGATCGGTGGTGAGGAGAATCCTGACGTCTAGTAGTTTAGGTTAGTTTTTTTTTTTGCAAGTCCTCGCAGATCAGGGGCTTGGGCGGATGGTCGCGCTTCATCGAGCCGATTTTTCGAGCTCCAATCCTCCTTGAGTTTGTTTGTCAGGTTGGAGTCAACGTAGCTCCAACATAGGTTTCTACTATCTCCTTCTGATGAAGAGGCTGAGTTTTCTCATCATACATGCGCGACGACAACATCTAGCATGAGGCGCTTATGATCAATTCAAAAACATGTATTTGCTTTTTTTGTCCATAAAAGGAGATTGAGATTACCCATCATCATTATGATGCATACACCATTTTTTTATTATAGTTGACGTGAGGCAAGGAAGCCAGAATCCTCAACAAGCAGAGTATAGAACAAATGTAACAATGGCCGAATCATTACAATATGAAAGTAACATTACGACTAAGTCAACTTCTTCTGCAAAAACACCTCCAAGAAAAAATAAACATCCTCACATCATCGTTGCCACGCGCGGTCGGAATGGCCTAGACAAAGATTTTCATCCTGGCGGTGGAGAACAATGAAGACCAACACAATAACAAGGCGACAACGAGACACGGATTATCTAAGCTCAAGCTCATTTGAGCCCGAGTGAACAGTAAAATCGGAAAACATGGAACTGTTTTTTTAAGCAAGCATTGGCATTCATGGAAGACATGGTGAAAAAAACTGATGCTCCAAAAAGGTTAATTTCAAAAGCATTTTGAAGTGTTGATTTTTTCTCTTCAGACAATGAACGCCTTTCTAAATCCAAACCGTTGTAGCTTTTCTTTTTCCCTTTTTGCTGCTCCTGGTGGGCGGACACGCACTTGCTCAGCACCCCGTCTTGTAGCAAAGTACGAGGGCCGATGCGACTGACACGACGTTCTCCGCGTGCGTTCTTCATTCATACTTGCCGTATGCGCCCACTCATCCATCCCCGTCCCTCCTTTCATGCACACTCCGTATGCCACGCCTTGCCCACATACTGAGAGGCGCGTGCCGATGCAAAGAGACGCAGGAACAAATAAATCGGTGAGGTGAACTCCATGGCGGCGTGCGTTCAAGATTCTGTTCCGGGCGCCATGATGATGATGCCCCCGGAGTTCTCGACGGAAAACCGATGGTTGTTTCCTCAAGAAAAAAAATTACAGTACTATTTCTTACAACAGGCATATGTTATGCCAAGGAAGGAGCGTCAGATTTCTTTGGAATGGATCGTAGCTTGATCATTCATGCCCGTGATCCCGTCTGTCATGGAGAAGTTGGATCATGGACGGGATTAGAGTCTGCTCAAGACCTGATTAATATTTTTGAAACTTTAAGTGCATGAAGTTTAAAAGCTCAAATTTCTAGAAAGGCGATGTCGGGGTTAGGGATACAGGGTAGGTCAAAGTATATGAATAGCCTATCAAGGATACAACCCAAAAGTTAATGGGCCAAGGGCCGCCTACGGCCCATCAGAGTTGGAGCCCAAGATGTCAAAGACCATAACGGTGTCTCGGGATCGGTCATTCCTATTTAGCGTCTGTTGCACCATTTAACGGTGAAACTGTAAGCGGCGCACACCCACCTCGCTCGATCGATGTTGTCTGGATCGTCCCAGTAAGAGGTTTCGACGGTAGATTATTCGTTGGTTTTGGGAAGCTTCCGGTGTGATTTTTCTTTCTTTTTTTGTTCAGTTTTTACTCTTTTTCGTTTTCTTTTTCCTGTTTCTGAATGGTTTTATTCGGTGTTCTTCTTGTTCCTTTTTTAAGAGGCGTGGACATTTTTCAAATCCGTGTTTTTCTTTTCAAAATTTGGTGAATTTTATCGAATTCATGATTTTTTTTCTCAAAATTGATGTACTTTTTTTGAACTCATGAACTTTTTTCCAAAAGCTAGTGAACTTTTTGAATTCATGAACTTTTTTTCAAAATTGATGAACTTGTTTTGGATTCTTTATTTTTTTCAATTCCATGAACCTTTTTCTTAAATCGATGAACTTTATTAAAAACTTTGAACTTCTTTTTATCAAAATTGATGAACTTTTTTCAAACCCTCAAACTTTTTTCAAAATTTGGTGAACTTTAGTTTCAATTAGTGATTTTTTTCAATTTGATAAATTTTCTCTCTCGAAATTTGTGAACCTTTTTCAAATTTGTGAACTTTTTTCAAATCAAATAGTTTTTTTCTGATCCATTTTAGAAAAACAGTCAAAGGATCCTGGCCCCAGAGCGGTACTACCGCGGGAGAAGAGCGGTACTACCGCTTGGAGCGGTACTACCGCTCCTACTACCGCTCCTAGTACCGCAAAACCCGACACGAGAAAACACCGGTCTCGAATCGAGGCGGTAGTAGCGAACAACAATGCGGTACTACGGCCGAAGCCATAGCGGTACTACCGCCTGCAGAGCGGTACTACATTGGATAGCCAGTGGTACTACATTGTAGATCATGCGGTACTACATTGGCGCCACCCTTATGCCACTACCACGAAAATAGAGTATACACCAAGGAAAACCAGAACTGCCATAACTTCTTCAAATGAGCTCCGAATTGAGCAAACTCAAGCTTGTTGGATAGAGGAAGACGAGTAGCATCAAAACAAGAAGAGGCAGGGGAGGTATGCCTAACAAGAGAGGAGAGAAACCTCCAACAGAGAAGAACCGGCAGAGCCTTCAACATCGAAAACATCATAGAAGATGCAAGAAAACTCCGTTTTCGATGAACTCGAGCTTGTCATGTAAATGACCAAAAGCTCCAAATCTCACAAGGAGAAGAACCAAACAAGAACCAATAAAGATGATGCAAGGATGCAATGGTTTGAGCTCTCTACTGAATGATACGATCAAGCAACTCATCGAGAGCCCCCTTGATAGTACGGCAATCGATCCTATAACCCGGTCTCCCACAACTACCATGAGACCGGTAAAATAGAAAACCTATCAAGGGCAAACCTTTGCCTTGCACAAAGTCCACTTGAGCTAGATGATGACGATCTACTCCTCCTCAAGACGGACCACCTTTCTTGATTGCGTTGGCTCGATGAAGACTAGTTGATTGCTCCCCCATACTCCACTATGGGTGAGCCACTCTTCCGCTCATCTTCACAAGTCCATTGTCACCACAATGGACGGCAAGCTTCAAGCACTTGACCTCTTCGTGATGCATCACTTGAACTTGCACACCGCAACCATACCCTGGGATCACTTGGTCCCTTGATACATCTTGTGTGCTTTGTGTGTTGAATCTTTCCAACTCTCTTAATTTAGATGATGTCTTGAAGGTGGACATGAATGATCACACAATCTTTTTCTTCAAGACATGCTTGCAATAAGCTCAACACTCACATGACCAATCTTTGGATAATTCCTTAATAGCACCGTGGTCATCACAAACTCTCCTTGAGACCAACAAATGGACTCCAAGAAAAGCCTATGGACAAATCCTTCAAATATAACTCAAGGCAACCATTAGTCCATAGAGATTGTCATCAATTACCAAAACCAAACATGGGGGCACCGCATGTTCTTTCAATAGTTCTAATATGTCATTCTCCTTTTCATCTTCCCCTTTGGAGGTTCGTGGCCTCTCGAATGTTTGCACGTTCTAACAACAATTTGGTCAATGTGGAAAGTAACCACTGGATCTTGCATAAGGGCATGGGCACTGGTAGCACCAACTGCTCCACACTTCTATCTAAGCAAAGATAGCTCAAGGCATCACCCAATCAGTTATTGACCCAAATGCATGTCTACATTAGTACGTGGAGAGATTAGGAGAAACTTAGGAAGGGCCCACATTGAAATTCATGCGGAGGGGTTAAGGTTCACTATCTCATACTTCCCCACACTGTATCTTGTCAATGAGGAGGCATGGTCCTTTATAAGCATCCACTTCGGCCTGCAAACAATATGTTTGTGCTAGGTGGACTGCCATGGCTCTTCCCAGCGGTTGACCGCCAACTAGCCATTTTGTTCTTTTTGAATTGAACTTCATGGACAACCTGACTCGTTTGCGGACCGACGGGTATCGTGTTGGATGACAAACTGTGTCTAGACAGCTATCTTCAGACGTTTGCGGACGATTTGAGGGTCCGCGTTGGAGGTGCCCTAAGTAGCCTTTTCTTTTGTTCAAAAGTCACGATTTATCTTTTTAAAACTTTGAATGCATGAAGTTTAAATCTCAAATTTATGAGAGGGGTGTGAACCGAGCGTAGCGTGTATGGTTAGGATTTCTTGCGGTGGAACCAACCCACCAGAGTTCAAGCCCTAGACTTGGCATTTGTGGTCACATATTTCTGGATTTATTTCAAGACTTCCGGCGATGTGCGTCAGTAGGAGTAGACGATCTCGTCGAATACCAAGTTGTTTGTGGCGACTTCGTCAATGTCAAGATGATATGCCGGCTCAGTGTCTCAAAGATATTTGCGTTTGTATTATGTAAAAGAAATTATGAGAGAGGTTGGGGCAGCTGTCGAGCATGGAGGCGTTGAAAGGGGATTTCCAGCGGGTGACCGCCAACTAGTTTTTCCTTTTTCTGATTCTGAACATCGTTAATCACCTCGCTTCGCTCCTCAGTCCTCACAGCCGGCTGCTTATCCATTCGCGCTACGGAAGCAAGCGGCCACCATGGCGCCAGCGCCTCCCCCAAACCTCCGCTAAACCCCGGGGCCATGCCCGCCGCCTCCTCGTCCTCCACCACCGCCGCCTCCCACAATGCCTCCTCCGCCCACGGCCAGGCCGCACCCGAACCCTCCCCTCCTCCTCCTCGCCCCGCCCCGCTCCCCTCCCGCGCGCCACCTCGCCCCGCGGAGCAGGCGCCTCAGCTCCTCCTCCACCACCCGCGTGGCCGTCTCGCCGTCGCCGCCGCCGCCGGCCTCCGTGACGCCCTCCGACACGAGCGCGGCGCTGCGGGCGCTCTGCGTGCACGGCCAGCTGCCGCAGGCGCTCTGGCTGCTCGAGTCCTCCCCGGAGCCGCCCGACGAGGACGCCTACGTGGCGCTCTTCCACCTCTGCGAGTGGCGCCGGGCCGCGGACGCCGGGATGCGCGCCTGCGAGCACGCCGACGCCGCGCACCCCAGCTTCGGCCTCCGCCTCGGCAACGCCATGCTCAGCATGCTCGTCCGCTTCGGCGAGTCGTGGCACGCCTGGGGCGTGTTCGCCAAAATGCCCCAGCGGGACGTCTTCTCCTGGAACATCATGGTGGGCGGCTACGGCAAGGCCGGGTTCCTGGAGGAGGCGCTCGACCTGTACCACCGGATGCTCTGGGCCGGCGTCAGGCCCGACGTCTACACCTTCCCCTGCGTGCTGCGGACCTGCGGCGGCGTCCCCGACCTGAGGATGGGGAGGGAGGTGCACGCCCATGTCCTGAGGTTCGGGTTCGGGGTCGAGGTCGACGTGCTCAATGCGCTCGTGACCATGTATGCCAAGTGCGGGGACGTCGGGGCTGCGCGGAAGGTGTTTGATGGTATGGCCTTGACTGATTGCATCTCGTGGAACGCGATGATCGCTGGGCATTTTGAGAATCATGAGCGCGAGGCGGGGCTGGAGTTATTTCTGAACATGCTGGAGAATGAGGTGCAGCCGAATCTCATGACGATAACCAGCGTGACTGTTGCGTCCGGATTGCTGTCTGACCTTGAATTTGCAAAGGAAATGCATGCGTTAGCAGTAAAAAGAGGTTTTGCAACTGATGTTGCGTACTGCAACTCTTTGATTCAGATGTATACTAGTCTTGGGAGGATGGCGGAAGCATGCACGATATTCTCAAGAATGGAGACCAGAGATGCCATGTCATGGACAGCCATGATATCAGGGTATGAGAAAAACGGCTTCCCAGACAAAGCTCTTGAAGTGTATGCACTGATGGAAGTAAATAATGTAAGTCCTGATGATGTCACTATAGCAAGCGCTCTTGCTGCCTGTGCTTCCTTGGGGCGAGTAGATGTTGGCATCAAGCTGCATGAGATTGCTACGAGCAAGGGCTTCATCAGGTACATTGTAGTTGCAAATGCACTCCTTGAAATGTATGCAAAGTCCAAGCACATTGATAAAGCGATCGAAGTTTTTAAGTACATGCCTGAAAAGGATGTAATATCATGGAGTTCAATGATCGCGGGCTTTTGCTTTAACCATAAGTGCTTTGAGGCTCTGTTCTGTTTCCGGCATATGCTGGCAGATGTAAAACCCAATTCTGTTACTTTCATCGCTGCTCTTGCTGCTTGTGCTGCTACTGGATCTTTGAGGTATGGTAAAGAGATTCATGCACATGTTTTAAGGCGAGGTCTGGCATCTGAAGGTTATGTACCCAATGCTCTTCTGGACTTGTATGTGAAATGTGGCCAGACAGGCTATGCTTGGGCACAGTTCAGTGCGCATGGTGAAAAGGATGTTGTATCTTGGAATATCATGCTTGCTGGTTTTGTTGCTCATGGACATGGAGATATTGCTTTATCATTCTTCGATGAGATGTTAGAAACTGGAGAGCGTCCGGATGAAGTTACATTTGTTGCTCTATTGTGTGGTTGTAGCAGGGCTGGAATGGTTAGTCAAGGTTGGGAACTTTTTCACCGCATGACTGAGGAATACTCAATTGTTCCAAATCTTAAGCACTATGCATGCATGGTGGATTTACTGAGCCGTGTTGGGAGATTAACAGAAGCTTACAACTTCATAAATAGAATGCCTATCACACCAGATGCTGCTGTATGGGGAGCCTTGTTGAACGGATGTCGGATACACCGGCATACTGAACTTGGGGAGCTTGCTGCCAAATTTGTCCTTGAGTTGGAACCTAATGATGCTGGATATCATGTTCTTTTGTCTGATTTATATGCTGATGCTGGCAAATGGGCTGAAGTGGCTAGAGTGAGAAAAACCATGCGAGAGAAGGGATTGGAGCAAGACTATGGGTGTAGCTGGGTTGAGGTTAAAGGAGATATTCATGCATTTCTTACAGATGATGAATCACACCCGCAGATGAAAGAAATAAGTGCTGTTCTACATAGCATATATGAGCGGATGAAAGCATCTGGTTTTGATCCTGTTGAATCTTATTCTTTAGAAGATAAAGAAGTATCCAAGGATGACGTTTTATGTGGCCACAGTGAAAGACTAGCTGTTGCTTTTGGTCTGATCAATACCACACCTGGCACCTCTATTTTTGTCACAAAGAACCAGTACACTTGCCAGAGCTGTCACGGTATACTGAGGATGATTTCTAAGATTGTTCGCAGAGAGATAGTTGTCAGGGACACCAAGGAATTCCACCATTTTAGGGATGGAAGTTGTTCGTGCGGGGGTTCAGGCTAAGAAGACTAATACGTGGCCATGTGCTAACACTCCTCAGTTCCGAATCACCAGTACATAACTCTTTTGCAACAAGCATTGTGAACTTGATATATGTAGTCACTAGCAAGTAGAAGGATAGCTTCGATACGGCAACATGCCCACCACCAGGCTGCTTTGCTGCTTAGATAAACATAGCTTGTGTTTTGGGTTATGCGTAGAATCTCCATGCAAATTTACAGCTTGGTACATGACAAAAGATGGTGAAAAGTTATCGGAGATGCTGGGAATTCAGTTCCAACATATCTTGACCTCACAGAAAGGAATTTATTTTCTCTCTTTTTATCAGTTAAGTCACAGAAAGGTCCTAATATTTCTTTCTTAATATGTTATATTGTTCCTTGCAGTCTCCTGAAGTAATGCTTCTTGGAGATGATATTTGCTTCCAACAACTTGCCAAAAGAAATATCAAGTAAGCTTATTGCAGCAAGGAAGGGCAGAGTAGTGGATTGCATACTGTTTTGCCGAATAATGGAGTAACTGTAATTGTAATGCCTGTCAAATGTCAACTATAGGCTGTATAATGGTGGACCTGCACTTTTTTTTGCTGATTTTATGTTAGAATAGTGTACTTGATATGCCAGTGTGGACTGAGTACTAGCTCAGTGGTCGGGGCATTGTCTAGTGCTCTAACTCGGACGGGTTTGAGCCCTCACAGGAGCAAATATTGCAACCAGTTTCTCTCTTGTAATTGAAAAACATGAAGCTAAGGCGTTCAGAATAAAATAGAAAACATATTTGTGACTTGAATTACTAGCAAGTAGAAGGACAGCTTCGATGTGGCCACATGCTCACCAGCAGGCTGCTTGCTGCTTAGATAAACATAGCTTATATAGGTTATATGTAGAAGCTCCATGCAAATTTACAGCTTGGTGCATGACAAAAGATGGTGAGAAGTTATCCAAGATGCTGGGAATTCAGTTCCAACATATCTTGACCTCACAGAAAGTAATTTATTTTTTCTCTGTTCAGTTAAGTCAAAAATGGGTCCTATTATTTCCTTCTTAATATGTTATATTGTTCCTTGCAGTCTCCTGAAGTAATGCTTCTTGGAGATGATATTTGCTTCCAACAACTTGCCAAAAGAAATATCAAGTAAGCTTATTCTAGTAAAGGGCAGAGTAGTGGATTGCATGTTGTTTTGTTGAATAGGAGTAACTGTAATTGTAATGCCTGTCAAATGTCAACTATAGGCTGTATAATGATGGAGCCATTGTTTATAAGGCGGTAAAGCGACCTAAGGCGAGCATCACCCGCTCTGACGCCTAATCGCCTAAAGCGGGCATATTTATAAGGTGCTCCCAGGGCGCCTTATCGCTTAAGTGTCTAAAGCGGGACGCCTTATTGACAAAAGTTCTAAGTGCTTGGAAAAATTCGTCATGGTATAACATTCCTGTAAGGCGTGGCAAAAAAACAAAACAAATTCAGTCCTCCAAAATGCTTTTGAAAGTAGCATTTTCAGAGTACCGATTTGTTTTGCAAGCAATTAAAACTTTTGTCAATGTTTGTCCCAATTTATTTTTTTGGATTTTTATATTTTTTGTTTCGATTTTACTGTTCACCCGAGCTCATTTGAGCTCGGAAGCAGAAACTCTGCGTCCGGGCGGAGCTGTGCTTTTTTGCTGGTTTTATGTTAATAATAGTGTATGCATGAAACTAGTCACTTCAGTGTTTTGAGATGACTTGATACCAGTGTGGACCGAGCACTAGCTCAGTGGTAGGGGCATTGTTTAGTGCTCCAACTCAGCCGGGTTTGAGTCCTCACGGGAGCAAATATTGCAACTGAGGTTCTCACTTGTAATTGAAAAACATGAAGCTAAGGCATTCAGAATAAAAAAATAAATTTGTGACTTGATGTCCCGAAACCTGGAAAATGTGAAGGACACCTCCGTGACTCATTTAGGAATCGTCAGAATGTTTTTTCCTTTTGCTTTTTGCAACTGTCAGTATGGTTGCCAAGACTGACCCGTGTCAGATTTTGCAACATAGTCTCCAACCAGTTTGGCAAGTGGGCCAAAAGTATATTCACAACTTTATGTTCATAATTGAAGTGATCTGGGCTTCTTTCATTTTGACATGCATCTCTTGTAAGTTACAACACATAATGTAATCGTTTCATCTCATGTTCTCATTTATCATACTTCAGCACATTATCCTGATGGATTAGTACTGGCCCTGTATGGATGTTCGGGTCTTGACATTGAGATAGTTTACTGTGCGTGTGACATGCATCTCTTAGAAGTTACAACACATAATGTAATCGTTTCATCTCATTTGTCATATTTCAGCACATTATACTGATGTATTAGTACTGGCCCTGTATAGATGTTTGGGTCTTGACATTGAGATAGTTTATTGTGCTTGTTTCTTTTTGTTTTTGCGGGGAATATTTTGCTTGTTTCAGCAACAGTACTTGGGCAAGACCAAACCTCCCTTAGAAGCTGAGAGCACTTTGTATTAGAGCACATTATACTAGTGGATTAACACCGAATTTTTCTGTGGCAATGTATGAAATATTTCTTGAGAACTCTGTGCTCAGCTACAATAGTGACATCCACAGAACATAGGTATCCATATATGTTTTCTGACCTTGTTGAGTGGGGAACGACAAGCAGCTGACTGTTGTAATCCAAACCTTGGCAGCTGATACAGTATTGTGGATCGCCACTTGCAAGTTTTCTCTGTAAATTGAACTGTCCATCGGTGTACTTATTATTGAACTGTGTAATTCTGTACACTTTAACTCTTGTGCCTGAAGCTGCTGCTAAAATCTCAATACAACCGCTACACAATGCTACTGTCTAACCATATGTAGAGTGTATATGCAGACGGGATCTTTATCAGGTTGTACCCTGTGATGCTTCTTAACACCTAATCGAACTTGAGCAGGTCCTTTGTTCTTGAAAATCAAGTGCATTGTTGATTGTCGAAGAGAAAAAAAATTCCATTTACTTGTGAATTCATGGTGTTTGATGCAACCTGTAGGTTTTATAACGATGTTGTACTAGAAAGGTGTAACATAGAACCCCACAGTTGATATGCCTCGTTGTTGCATTGGCTGGTTCAGGATCTTCGACCAACCCTTGTACTGTCAACTGTCAACTGTCATTGAATTATGCTATGTTGTTGATCTTGCAGTTGATGAATTATGTACTGATTCTGAACCTTTTTTTTTTTTTTCAGATGCATGGGGAGCATTATCCAGAAACCACCAACACTTTGTGCCGCCACCCGAGTTGGTCTGTGTATGAATGAACATCCCACGCTTTCAGGTGATGCTCCTGCAGTCCTGTTTAATATCAGATTGTCATCCTCACCTGTGAGTGCAGTTCATCCACAACACAGGTGATGCTCCTGCAGTCATGTTTACCAATACATCCTTGACCGAAATAAGTTGTCTATAAAAAACTGTGGCATCAAGAGGCATGTATGTAACAAACAAGCAGTAGTATTAGGGAAACTCAAGATATTATTAGGCATATGGTCCAGACATGGAAAACCCCCCAACTGGACCAACTAACAACCAGGGAAACCAATACACAACTAAACTGTGCAATCTATTATGATTTCTACACAATTGGAAGGCCACGGGCGCACCGCAGCCACCTAGTGTCCTCTACATCGAGGGCGGCTCAGCCTGGATGTACAGGCAACAATAAATGGTGGATAGGAAGCCTGGCATGGAAGAAGAAGGAAGGAAAATTCAGCAGCCCAGGAGAGCATCGATTGGCCTCCCTTTCGGGTGAGCACAGCACACCGCACCGTATGATCATCATCATCATCTGGGGGGAAATAAGTTAATGCATCCCTAACCCTGTGGCTATTCAATGGGTTTAGGTTAGTTAGCAGGACCCGTACATGGAACGGGAGGGAGAAGGGAAAGAGAGGAATTGAATGGGGGCATGCCATGCAGATTATGCAAGCAAGCAAGCAAGCACATCAATTGCATGCTGGAACAGTTGGTTGTTGCTGCTGCTCCAATCCATGTTTGTTTTTGTATCCTCTTTTTCATGAGCTTCTAGAACGTCTTTTTTTTGTGTGTGTGTGGTTGTGACTTGTGGGAGTACATGCATTCCACCCATTTTATTGTCTAGGGCGGTTGGCAACATTTATGGGTTGCTGATTCATGCAATGTACTAGTACAATTGATGTAGGAGGCGTGTTAATTTTGTTTGGCCTGATTACTTTTATTTTATGCCTACAAAATTGTGATGGTTTTTGCAATGAAAATATATTTTATAGTCTAGGGAGGTTGGCAACATTTATTGGTTGTTGATTCATACTACATGTAGAATTGATGTAGGAGGCGTGTTAATTTTTTTTTGGCCTTATTACTTTTATTTTATGCCTACAAATTGTGATGGTTTTTGCAATGGAAATATATTTTATAGTCTAGGGAGGTTGGCAACATTTATTGGTTGTTGATTCATACAATGTAGAATCGATGTTGGAGGTATGTTAGCTTTGTTTGGGCCTGGTTTATTTTTATTTTATGTCTATAAATTTGTGGTGATTTTCGCAAAAGAAATAAAAATAAAAAATTATGGGGAGACAAGGAGTTGGATTGGGTTTCCCAAGTACTGAGTAGTAGTAATCCTTAGCTCCAAATATTCAGATCCCCTCAGAATCTAGTAGGATTCAAAGAGGGAAAAAACACAGCTTCTGACGGATGTAACTTTTATGATATAAATGTTCTGTCGCCAGACACCAGGCACCAATTGAGTGCAAGAAAGAAGTAGTATGAATCAGTCCTTCCGTTGGTGTTGGAAAACACACTGTAGTTTCTTTTCAAGTCCAATGGAATTAAAGGAAGGAAAAATGTCTAGTCCTTTTAGGGGACGCTGTGTATTTATTTCTGCCCAGTACTACTACAGTTTTTCCCCTTTTGCGAGACAGTGAAAAGTGACCACGTACTAGGTACTACTACTACTAAGCTTTGATTTGACAGCCGGGCCGGCATCACTCAGTTCTTGGACGGAACACGTAGGTAAATCGTGACCTTGGAAACTGCCGTACCAATTAAGCCAATATAGTTCCAAACCCAAGATCGCTATCGGCCAAGCGTATATTTGTCCGTGCATACTTTCTCCGTCCTAGTTTATTATGCGCATTTTGCATCGAAATTTGGTCATCGATTTGACTAGTAAAAATACTCCCTCCGTAAAGAAATATAAGAACGTTTAATGCTCTTATATTTCTTTAGAGAGATAGTATAAGTTATGTGTCATAAAGGTTGTATGATTAGATTCATACATGGTATTATTTTTCTGGCATACTACTTATATTTTGCTAGTTAAATTTATTGTCAAAGCTTTACTCAAATATGAGGGGAACTCTTATAAATCCTTGGTTCAGATACTCATTTAGTCAGATATTGATTTGAACCCCAAGAACTTGGTAGGATTTACTATTTTCAGAGAGAGAAAAAGCTTGTGATGAATAGAGTTTTTGAAAAATTATGTATAACTAGATTCACCAAACATCAACTGGATGCAAGAAAGAATTAAAGGAAAGAAAAAGGCCAGTCCCTTTCGGAGCGTTATGTATTTATTTGCGCCGAGTACATTTGACAGAGAGACGTGACCACGTACTAAGCTTTTATTTTTTGTTTTCTTTTTTGCGGGTGGTACTAGACTTTGATTTGACAGCTGGGCATTACGCAGTTCTTAGACGGAAGACGTAGATAAAACGGGGGCCTTAGAAACTGCCGTGCCAATTAAGTGAATACAGTTCCAGACCAAAGGTCGCTATCGTATCGGCCGAAATTTTTTATCACGACTCGTTATAATTTTGATGTACTTGTCATGTACAGTGACGTAGTTCTAAAAAATTCTCGCATTTATAAATTACTATTATTATTTCTTGGTGCCTAACATGAGTTTGAAATTAGTTATAAAAAAACTCATAACCCTGGCAAATTATTATTGTCATTGTTTTCCTATTTATGGCGTCTGAAGTGACATCAAAATTGAGTCCATCCCTTGAAGTTCGTCGTGAAGTTTATTTCCTGAAAATTTCCGTTAACACATTTGTTTAGTACTCCCTCCGTTCCTAAATACTCCATCCGTTCCAAAATAGATGACTCAATTTTGTACTAACTTAGTACAAAATTGAGTCATCTATTTTGGAACGGAGGGAGTATAAGTCTTTGTAGAGATTTCACTAAGTGGACTACATACGGAGCAAATGAATGAATCTAAACTTAAAATGTATCTATATACATCCGTATGCAGCTTATAGTGGAATCTCTACGAAGACTTACATTTAGGAACGGAGGGAGTACATATGTATAAAAAAAGAGTGATGCTACCAGTTTTTTTTTTTTTTGAGAGAGAGCGGAGTGATGCTGCCAGGTTAAGAAAACAACATAAGGTTAAAAATGAAATCAAGCTTAGAAGGTTGATGGTGATCCACAAGGCAACGCAAACCTTGGCCTCGCCGGAAGTTACCGTTGGGAACCACGCAACCGTTTTCGTCCCCGCCAAATCTCCAACAAGAAGAAAAGTAAGAGGGGTGGGCGACAAGTCGGGTCTCGGGCCCGGGTCGTAGTAGCAGTAAACCCGAACAAGAGGAGCCCGACTAGTCAACTGGTCTTACCCAGAATCGCCGGCGCCGCCGCAGGAGCCATGCTCCACCCACCAACCACCTGGCCTCCCACGGCCGGCGGCGGCGCCGCCGTCCTCCGGCTCCCAAGCCAACCGGGTCTCTGCCCGCCCAGACCCGTCACCCGTCACCCGTGCCCGGTGCCCCCACCCAGAAAAGGAGGACTCGCTTTCACTCACTCAGTCGTCTAGAAGTTTTCAATCAATCCGCCTTCGCTCATCTTTTTGTCCTCCGGTAAATAATAAACCACCTCTCACCCTCCACCTCCTCGTTGTCGTCGTCGTCGTCCCCCTCCTCCTCCTCATCGGCGCCCACCAGTATATAACCGCCAATTCTACCTTCCTCGGGACTCCTCGAGGTTCAGACACCGCTCTTATCCTTTTCATCTTTCCTGGGTTCTTCACACACCGCTGCTGCTGCCATGGGCGTCTTCGGCTCCTCGGCCAAGGTGTACCGGCCGGCGCCGGAGGTCGACCTCGGCCCCGGCAGCGCCGAGCTCTACATCAGCCCCAATGTCAAAGGTTCGGCTCGGCTCCGCCCCCCCAATCCTAATGGGTCTTCTCTTCTTGCTGAATTCTGAATTGTGAATTCCGTTGACCAGCTCCGCGGGTCGCCGGCCTTCTGGTGAAGATCTTCGTGTGGGTCCTGGAGATGCCGGTGGTGGGCTGGGTCCTGCTCTACATCCTCAAGAAGGACAATCTCATCAACAAGGTGCATGCACTTCACTTGCGATGAACGCTTCTCTCTCTCTTTTATTTTATGCCTCAGCCTCGCAATTCTAGTAATTCTCACCTCCACATGCCTGTGGATGATGATGTTGTTCAGCCGTAATAAGCACTGATCAGTACAGTTTCACCAGAACAATCTCTGGGGCTGGGCACAGTTATTTTCTCACTCTGCTGTGCTGTTTTTTACTTTCTGCTGAAATGCTCTGCTTCTTCTTCTCTGACGCTCTGCTCTGCTCTGTTCGCAGCTTGTCTCCGAGGCTGAGATCCCTGAGCCGCCACTGTTTACCTCCACCCACCGCTGGGAAGGTTCTTCCCTGCTGCACTGCACTCCGACAAACATCAAATTCCTTCTTTAATCTTGATTCTGATTCAGCAAAACCGTTTGCTGCTGTTGCCGCAATGCAGACACCCCGGAGCAGAACGTCAGCCTGACCAAGCCCGGCCTGTCGCCCGCGGAGCGCGTCCGGGAGGCCGTCGACTGCCTCCCCGCGCGCCTCGAGTCGACGCTCGCCGCCGAGTCCAGCCTGAAACGCTGGACGATCATGGACTTCTCCAGGGCCTACAGCTCGGGAGAGACAACACCTGTCCAGGTCCGTTCTAGGTTTGCATGCATTGCTGTTGACAGCAGGTGTAAGGTTCACACAGTAATTCCTTCCTCATTTTTCGATAAAAGGGCGCCTTTATTAACGCACAATATAGCATCCACCCGATACAACCACACTGCACGACACTGGCCTCTGCATAGCTAGGATGCATACTGCCAATGTGAACATGTTCGGCACAGAAGTAAATAAATAAAAATGACATATTGGCAGCAGTAAAGTCCTGATAATGGTAATTCGTTGCTCATAAAATGTAGTACTGTCCTTGGCTAGTGAACTGTAGAGGGGCCATGCAAGGCTGAGCCTGCACTCTCTTAATTACTGCATGATGTATGGCTGCTGGTAAGTGAATTATGGTGGATGAGCAAGGGCACAGTGTTTTGTAGGTGGCCAAGAGGTTCCTGGCCGCAGTGAAGGACTCCTCAGGCCCTACCATGAACATGGCCTTCTTCATCAGCTGCAACCCTGAGGACGTCTTGAAGCAGGCTGAGGAGTCCACCCTCAGATACCAGACAGGTAAAAATCAAACCTGCATTTTAAATTTTCACACGGCGCATCAATCATCAAATTATATCAGATCAAACAGAGGACGATGGCGCAAACGGAAGCATAGAAAACAGAGCATGATGGCAGGAACAAAATACCGTTTACTCATCCAATAAATCACCTCAACCAAGAGCCAACAGAGCTAGGGATGAACTGTGAACTGTTCTCAACCAACAAATCACCTTTCCCTTTCTCCTCTTGGTTCTTACCCTCTTTTTTTGCTTTGACATGAACCCATCACCAACCAAACTGGGCACCCACTTGGTACCAACCAAGCAATACATAGGCATACACCCCATCCAAGAACACATCACAACCAGAACCTGACCAAGAAGTTGCTGAGTTTTTCGGTTTTGACCTCTGGTAACACAAAACTAATCCGTCCTATTAGTTGAAAAACTTATTCCATAGATAAATTGATTGATCGTAGAGGAAACGGAACGGCGAGGGAAGGGAGCTGGTCGAATAAATGTTATCGGTTACATGTCGTTGTCTAGGAGACAACGAGGGGCTACAGCTTTAGCATGGCAAATGTCGCATTCCGGGGGATTTTTATTCTGTTTTGCACAGTGGGAAATGATTGATTGCTTCAAGTGTGACAGGGCACATATGTAGTTTTTGATGGGCTGGAATTTTAGAGCATTTTGAAGATTTTCAGTTGAGTTAGACATGGTTGTAGAGTTCGACACCGCATGGAAAAAAGACATTTTCATCTAGCTTGGACCATCTCTCTTCAAATTCGTACTAAATTCTCCTCATTTCGACAGGCTATTATGTGTTGCACTACTAGCAGTATTATTAGCAACGAGTTGGGATTTGTGCGATGATTGTTCTACCCGTGTGCTAAAGATCTCAACATTTATTATGCAACCAATATGTTAGTTGTTAGCACATGTGATTGCAGGTCAATCAGTGCTTCAGCAGGAGTTATGTCTAGAGATCTCAGATTTCGTGTTAGGTCAGGTAGCCTCGTGCGAATGGAGGGAGGAAAGAAAGACCCTGTGTGCGTGAAAATGCAGAACAGATCCTGATCTCAGTTAACTGAGAAGAAAATTACACACTAGTCAAAACATGCTTTGCACATACACGATTACTGGTATACAATAGCTAGCATAAGAGCCGCATCACATTGGCTTACTTATATATCCAATGTGTTTGTCAGTAAATTACAGTTTTTTTTATATGAACAGTAAAATTACAGTTAGGGTGGTCGGTTTGTTCTCACTATCCGGCAATTCAAATGCTGTTAAGCCCCTGCTTGGACTGGGTGTATCTTTTTGCGTGCTCCCAGATATTTGGCTCTCTATCTGCCGGGCTGGTTACCGTTCTTGAAATTAATGGACATGTATATCCTTTAGGTTTTCACTCACTTGTCAGATTTTCACAGTTTCCATTCTTGTACCTGAACCGCATGCAGGGACACCGCTGTCAGTGATGGACGGCGTGCTGGTGGCGGTGAAAGACGAGATCGACTGCTTGCCCTACCCCACGACAGGTAACGGCATCGACGGCACGGCGCACCTTAATAAGTTTGCTGCATGATTTTGTTTCAGGGTTCAGACGGTTTCATTCGCATTTCAGTCAGTCACGGATGGATGATTTTGGGGCTCTGTCGACGTTTTTCTTGTTTCTGAAACTGAAAGCAGCAACGATGACGGTTTGAATGCATGTGCAGGCGGGACGCGGTGGCTGGGGAAGGCGCGGCCGTGCGAGGCGGATGCGGCGTGCGTGGCGCAGCTGCGCGCGTGCGGCGCCGTCCTCGCCGGCAAGACCAACATGCACGAGCTCGGCGCCGGCACCAGCGGCATCAACCCGCACCACGGGTACGTTGCTGCACGCCATCCCCACGAATCATGTCTCCTAACCCCCATGCCTCGTGCGCGTGCTGACTGCTGACGGCGTTCATGGGTGCAGATCGGCGAGGAACCCGTACAACGTCGGCAAGGTGGCCGGGGGCTCCTCCAGCGGCTCGGCCGCCGTGGTCTGCGCAGGCCTCTGCCCCGTCGCGCTCGGCGTCGACGGAGGAGGCTCTGTCCGGATGCCGGCAGCTCTGTGCGGCGTGGTCGGCTTCAAGCCCACCGCCGGACGCCTCTCCAACGCCGGGTACGTCGTACACTATCTACCATCGCCGTTGTGAAATCAACATTTCGAGACCATGACACTGATCTGTGCACGAGTGGAAATATTTTTCAGAGTTCTTCCACTGAATTGGACGGTCGGGATGGCGGGGATCTTGGCAGGGACAGTGGAGGACGCCGTCGTAGCGTCAGTGACCACTCTCTCTCTCTCTGTCACACAAACTGCTAATATCAATCTTGCTGATCTTATAAGTAAAATAGGAAGTAAATGTCTTGTTTAATTTGTCAATTTCAGTTACTCGGCCATTGTTGATCAGTCCCAACCATCTTACTTGAGGGTAAATCAAACGGCTCTTGCTACTTCAAGTCCCTATATTTACCTCCACAGCATTCATCGTTCAGTAAGTTTTTTTGAATTACTGACAAGCCCCTGTCTTGCAGCCTGAGCTGAATCTGCCGATGCTGACGTCGACACCCTCAATTAGCAATGTCAGGCTAGCAAAATATGGAAAGGTAACGAGTGCCTCCACCAGTCAAGCAGACATGCTATTTAAGCTTCCTCAACTCACAGTGAGCTAATTAACACTAAAATAATTTTTGTTTACAGTGGTTTAACGACAGCTCCGAGGACATCAGAACCTGCTGTGACAAAGCTCTTCAGACACTGCGCGCACAATACGGCTGGGAGGTAAGGAATTGTTAAGATCCTGCGGTGGCATTTCTCTCAAGAACTCCCATGATATCTTCAAGTTTGCCGGTGGTAGGAGGGTTTTTTGAGTTGTTCTTGTGATGATTTCTTGGCTGCAAGACTCTGGATGTGACGGTCCCGGAGATCGAGGAAATGCGGCTCGCGCACTACGTGACGATCGGATCAGAATGCACTGCTTCGCTTGCAAAGTATCTCGACAAACTGTAAGCAACTGAAATTACTTACTGCCATTATTCTTATTTGCATTTGAAATGTGTACAACTTGTGGCTGAACTGACTTGGCACGCCGGGTGAATTATGACAGGAAGAGGTCTGAGATTGGGTGGGACGTGAGAGTCGCGCTGGCTGTCTACGGGTCATTCAGCAGCAGAGCTTACCTGAACTCACAACGACTCCGGTGCGCTATCATTTTGCAAGATAGTCTTTTTTAGTAAATATAGCAGTATTATCTTCTTGGGATAGTGCACAGATATTTAAATCATTGTAGTAACATTCAATGCTCTGTTACTATTTATTGATGGTTGGTATAATCTGATATCTGGCCACGGGATTTTTCAGGAACCGTCAGATGTTCTTTCACAAAGAGATCTTCAAGACAGCAGATGTCATCGTCTCACCGATGACCGGGTATTTACTTTCAGTTCACCACTCCTGCAATACCCACAACAAAATCTAGTACTGTTCATCATAGATTATCAACCCCTTGTGCAGTGTGACTGCCTACACACTACAAGATGACGCGCTAAACAGTGGTGAACTCGACTACATAAACGGAGGTAGCTACTAACAAAACCAGAATTCAGATAACAGTTCCAGAAGCTGCATGTCTACCACCATGTGTCCGTCCTAATTTCCTTGTTTTTTGCGACGATCTAATTCCTCCCTTGGTGCTCTGTTTTCTCCAATCAAAGCCGCGTTGATCCGGTACTCGATAGCAGGGAACTTCCTTGGTTTGCCGGCGATAACAGTCATGGTAACAGATATCTAAACATGTTCTACCTTCTTCAGAATAGAATTTACACATTGCGATAACAAGTTAACATGACAGGTTGGGCAAGATAAGGGCGGGCTGCCCATAGGTCTTCAGTTCATCGGCAGGCCGTGGTCCGAGGCGACTCTGCTCCACATCGCATTCGCAATGCAGGCAAGATTCAACTTTTTGTCCAAAGAAACAACTAAATGCGGAATCCTTGCGCCTTTTTTATTTTCCAAATCCCGAAAAGATATAACCGTTTACTACGAAATCTCTGCATTCCATCCGTTGTTTCGACAAAAACAGATTTTCATATACTGATCACTGAAACACCCCGTGGCTTTACGTTGGCTGCAGGAAGCCTGCAGCAAGAACCACAGGAAACCTGTGGTGTTCTATGATCTCCTCAAGAAAGACTGAGAGATTGACCAGCAAGACAGAAAAGCACAGAAACGGCGTCGACTCATCGTTTCGATCAAGTCTCTAGTATATTGATTGCCCATGAATCTGTATTGATTGTTCATGCTCCAGTTCAAGGATGTATTTTCTGGTTAGGAAATGGTAGATGCATATGTGGTTATTATGCTTTCCAGTTTGCTGATGAGCTATCTGTTTCAACCATGGAAATAGATTTATAGTGTAATCAATCTCTTGTCATGCCATCTTCTCAAGTGACCAGTAAAAGTGTAGCCCATCTCTATATCAGTTGTCCAGTACTCACAGGTGTATCTTTGATACATCTTGGAGAGCATTCTTGTTTGGAAATTTAGCTGGAAGCTATAGAGCTATGCTAAGTTTAATTGCCTTGAGTAATCTGGAGTAACCAATTTATGCATGTCCAGCCTTAAAATCCAGTGTTAAATATTCAAGTATTAATTTTGTCTTGTTTTATTTCGGCTTAATTTGTCTTGTTTTTGGTTTAGATGTTTGGCGACCATCTTTTTTTTTCTTGAGTTAAAGCCACCTATAATCCTCCCCTCTAAAGCTTTTAACTGCCCAAAATTTGAGCAGGATAGGCGAGCTCCCAAAACGGTACAGAGACATGGCTTTTTGTCATTCATTTATTACTTCAGAATATATAAGTAGAATACACAAGTACTTCGTACGTCTGGAAATACTTGTCATCAAACTGAATAAAAGGGGATGTATCTAGATGTATTTTAGTTCTAGATACGTCTCTTTTTATCCATTTTGATGACAAGTATTTTCGGACGGTGGGAGTAGAATATAACATATTAATTAAGTAAGTATACACAAACTACAAATTTTCCACTTGAACCACACACACATATACAAAAATGCGAATTTGCACATTTAAGCACAAAAACATTCCTTGATATTACTCCTATAAAGGATGTGGAGTACCCGCCTCGTGGGGCTCTTCGAGGGCGAAGAGAGCCTCCAGACCATCCACTGCTGGGTGGCTTGTGGCGGGAGTTTCTCGAGGCGGCTCTGTGCCGTCCGGTCTGCCCGGTGACACAACTGGAGTGTCAATGACGGGTGCTCCGCCCAGCTGCCCGGGGCCATCGTCATTTGGCAGCCTTTGTCGCGTCCGCAGCCACGCGCGATGGTCTCATCGGGCCCGCCTGGTGGTGTCCTCGCCCTGTGGCGGGCTGGTCCGATCGTGACAGGCGCGTGAGCCGGGTCAGCCGGACCCGCCTATGGGCCATGTCGGGCTGCTTTGTGTGTGCGAGTCGGGCCTGCGTGTTTGTCCGGCTAGGGCTCTGGGAGATGCATGCCCGGCCTTTGGGTCCGAGTGTGCCCTTCCGGCTAGGCGCCGTCCAGTCGGCCCTATGCATGCACCCGCTTGGCATCCAACCTTGCCATGGCAACAATTTCTGTTGTCATGGTAAAGGTTTCAGGAATACTGCCATGGCAGCCATTTTGCATTTCCATGGCTACGGTTTTGGAATCCAGCTCAAATTGTCATTTGAATTAATAATTCTTCCGATCCATGCTTCCAAATTGAAGATTTACCTTTATTCCATTTGGCCCGATATTGATTTTTCCAAGCCCAATTAAATTATGTTTATACTGAAACTCTATTTGAACATATGGTTCATACCACAGGTCGTCAATTGAATTCTTTTGTAAATTGGTCCAAATGTTGCTCAAAAAGTTTGAACCATGTTTGAGGGCCACCATGCCGCCAGATGGGGAGATTGGTCTTTCCACTAGCATGTCAGTTTTAGATGGGTTCATTAGTCTTGCCACCCGCAAGTCAATTTTGGATGGTGATACGTCTTCAACGTATCAATAATTTTTGATTGTTCCATGCTATTATATTACCCTTTTGGATGTTTATGGGCTTTATTTTACATATTTATATCATTTTTGGGACTAACCTACTAACCGGAGGCCCAGCCCGTATTGCTGTTTTTTTGCCTATTTCAGTATTTCGAAGAAAAGGAATATCAAACGGAGTCCAAACGGAATGAAACCTTCGGGAGCGTGATTTTTGGAACGAACATGATCCAGAGGACTTGGAGTGCAAATCAAGAAGCGATCGAGGCGGCCAGGAGATAGGAGGGCGCGCCCACCCCCTCTGGGCGCGCCCCCCGTCTCGTGGGCCCCTCGGGTGGCCACCGACGTACTTCTTCCTCCTATATATACCCACGTACCCCGAAAACATCCAGGGAGCAACGAAAAACAATTTCCACCGCCGTAACCTTCTGTATCCGCGAGATCCCATCTTGGAGCCTTCACGGCGCTCATTGGAGGGGAATCGACCACAGAGGGCTTCTACATCAACACCATAGCCCTTCCGATGAGTTGTGAGTAGTTTACCACAGACCTTCGGGGCCATAGTTATTAGCTAGATGACTTCTTCTCTCTTTTTGGATCTCAATACCATGTTCTCCCCCTCTCTTGTGGAGATCTATAAGATATAACTCTTTTTGCGGTGTGTTTATTGAGATCCGATGAATTGTGGGTTTATGATCAAGTTTATCTATGAGAAATATTTGAATCTCTTCTGAATTCTTTTATGTATGATTGAGTTATCTTTGCAAGTCTCTTCGAATTATCAGTTTGGTTTGGCCTACTAGATTGATCTTTCTTGTCATGGGAGAAGTGCTTACCTTTGGGTTCAATCTTGCGGAGTCCTTACCCAGTGACAACAGGGGTTGCAAGGCACGCATTGTATTGTTGTCATCGAGGATAAAAAGATGGGGTTTATATCATATTGCTTGAGTTTATCCCTCTACATCATGTCATCTTTCTTAATGCGTTACTCTGTTCTTATGAACTTAATACTCTAGATGCATGCTGGATAGCGGTCGATGTGTGGAGTAATAGTAGTAGATGCAGGCAGGAGTTGGTCTACTTGTCACGGACGTGATGCCTATATACATGATCATGCCTAGATAATCTCATAATTATTCGTTTTTCTATCAATTGCTCGACAGTAATTTGTTCACCCACCGTAATACTTATGCTATCTTGAGAGAAGCCACTAGTGAAACCTATGGCTCCCGGGTCTATCTTTTTTCATATAAGCTTTTAATCTACTTTTATTTGCATCTTTACTTTTTGCATCTATATTATAAAATACCAAAAATATATTTACCTTATCATACTATCTCTATTAGATCTCACTTTCGCAAGTGGTCGTGAAGGAATTGACACCCCCTTTATTGCGTTGGTTGCGAGTTCTTTGTTTGTTTGTGTAGGTGTGTGTGACTTTTGAGGAGCCTCCTACTGGATTGATACCTTGGTTCTCAAAAACTGAGGGAAATACTTATGCTACTATTGCTGCATCACCCTTTCCTCTTCAAGGAAAACCAACACAAGCTCAAGACGTAGCAAGAAGGATTTCTGGCGCCGTTGTCGGGGAAGTCTTCGCTCAAGTCAAGACATACCAAGTACCCATCACAAACTCATCTCCCTCGCATTTACATTATTTGCCATTTACCTCTCGTTTTCCTCTCCCACTTCACCCTTGCCGTTTTATTTGCCCTCTCTTTCCCAATCTTCTCCTCTCTCTTTTCCGTTTGCCTTCCCGTTGCCATGGCCGAATGAAAAAGAACTAACGGTCCTCTCCCGGGTTCTAGTACCTTGGATAACCCCTCTATCCTCTCTAGGATCATAAATAATGATGCTATGGAAAGACCCACCGGGGTCACCAATGAGAGCTTAAATAATTTTGATGAAGATGACTCTGGAATTTTTGGTTATTTACTTGATGAGTCTTTAAAAGATGCTTGGGATAGGTTATTAAGAATTCAGGCTAGCTATGTACCACAATATCAAATTGAGGTTTACTTAAAAAGTTTCTATGTTGGCTTACCCGCTTCTTTCAAGCAAGTTCTAGATTCTATTTTTGAAGAAGGTTTTCTTGAAGGGGATGCTATAGATACCTATGAAAAAATGAAAACTATATTTGGGCACCCCGTGAATGATAAGGTTGAATCTACCACCCTCTTATGCTTTTATCAAAACGAAATTATCAAAGAGATGAAGTCTAGTTTAGATGCAAATTTCCGTAACGTGCTTAATCTTACTTCCTCCATTAATGGCAATGTGCTTTCCCAAAATAGAAGGATGAATGCCATGGAAAGAAAATTTGCTCTTTTCTTTCTGAGTGCCAAAGATGGCACTACTTAGATCTATCTTCGCTTTTATGCCTATCTAGGGGCGTTAAACAATAGCGCTAGTTGGGAGGCAACCCAATTTTATTTGTGTTTTTTTGCTTTTGTTTCTGTTTAGTAATAAATTTTGCATCTACCTTCTGTTTAGATGTGTTTTTATGTTTTAATTAGTGTTTGTGCCAAGTAGAACCTATAGGATAACCTACGGTGATAGTTGATTTGATTCTGCTGAAAAACAGAAACTTTACGCGCACGAAATTAGTTTTTTTAAATCACATAAACGTGCTTTTGCGTTGATTATTTTTGCTCCTGATAAATAGACAAATGTTCCAGGACTTCCTATTTTGGTAGGATTTTTAGAGTTCCAGAAGTTTGTGTTAGTTACAGATTGCTAAAGACTGTTCTGTTTTTGACAGATTCTGCCTTTCGTGTGTTGTTTGCTTATTTTGATGCATCTATGGCTAGTATTAAGTGGTATGAACCATAGAGAACTTGGAATACAGTAGGTTTAACACCAAAATAAATAAATTATGAGTTCATTACAGTACCTTATGTGGTGGTTTTGTTTTCTTTCACTAACGGAGCTTATGAGATTTCCTGTTTAGTTTTGTGTTGTGAAGTTTTCAAGTTTTGGGTAAAGATTTGATGGACTATGGAATAAGAAGTGGCAAAAGCCTAAGCTTGGGGATGCCCAAGGCACCCCAAGATATTCAAGAATAGCCAAAAGCCTAAGCTTGGGGATGCCCTGGGAAGGCATCCCCTCTTTCGTCTTCGTTCATTGGTAACTTTACTTGGAGCTATATTTTTATTCAACACATGATATGTGTTTTGCTTCGAGCGTCGTGTATGATATTAGTATTTTCTTTTTAGTTTTCCACAATCATCCTTGCTGTACACACCTTTTGGGAGAAGCCTACTTGATTGAAATTTATTAGAATACTCTATGTGCTTCACTTATATCTTTTGAGCTAGATAGTTTTTGCTCTAGTGCTTCACTTATATCTTTTAGAGCACGGTGGTGGCTTAATTTTGTAGAAATTGCTAGTATCTCATGCTTCACGTATATTGTTTTGAGAGTCTTTTAGAACAGCATGGTATTTTCTATGGTTATAAAATTGGTCCTAGAATGGTAGGCATCCAAGTTGGGTATAATAAAAATTATCATAGGAAGTGAATTGGATGCTATGATCAATTTGATACTTAATAATTGTTTTGAGATATGGAGGTAGTGATATTAAAGTCATGCTAGTTGGGTGATTATGAATTTAAAGAATGCTTGTGTTGAAGTTAGCAAGTCCCGTAGCATGCACGTATGGTTAAAGTTGTGTAACAAATTTGAAACATGAAGCGTACTTGGATTGTGCATCCTTATGAGTGGTGGTCGGGGACGAGCGATGGTCTTTTCCTACCAATCTATCCTTCTAGGAGCATGCGCGTAGTGCTTGGTTTTTGATGACTTCTAAATTTTTGCAATAAGTATATGAGTTCTTTTGACTAATGTTGAGTCTATGGATTATACGCACTTTTACCTTTCCACCATTGCTAGCCTCTTTGGTACAGTGCATTGCCCTTTCTCACCTTGAGAGTTGGTGCAAACTTCGTCGGTGCATCCAAACCCCATGATATGATACACATAAACCTCCTTATATCTTCCTCAAAACAGCCACCATACCTACCTATTATGGCATTTCCATAGACATTCCGAGATATATTGCCATGCAACTTTCCACCGTTCCGTTTATCATCATGACATACATTACTTTTGTCATATTTGCCATTGCATGATCATGTAGTTGACATCATATTTGTGGCAAAGCCACCATGCATAATTTTTCATACATGTCACTCTTGATTCATTGCACCATCCCGGTACACCGTCGGAGGCATTCATATAGAGTCATATCTTGCTCTAGTTTTGAGTTGTAATTCATATGTTGTAATCAATAAAAGTGTGATGATCATCATTATTAGGGCATTGTCCCCAAAAAGAAAAAGGGGAAAAATAAAAAAAGGCCAAAAAAAGAAAGGCTAAAGAAAAAAAATTAAAAAAGGGAAAGAAAAAAAGAAAAAATATATAAAAGGGGCAATGTTACTATCTCTTTTTCCACACTTGTGCTTCAAAGTAGCACCATGTCCTTCATATAGTGAGTCTCATCTGTTGTCACTTTCATATACTACTGGGAATTTTTCATTATAGAACTTGGCTTGTATATTCCTACGATGGGCTTCCTCAAATGCCCTAGGTCTTCGTGAGCAAGCAAGTTGGATGCGCACCCACTAGTTTTCTTTTGTTGAGCTTTCATTTATTTATAGCTCTAGTGCATCCGTTGCATGGCAATCCTTACTCCTCATGTTGACATCAATTGATGGGCATCTCCATTACCCGTTGATTATCCTCGTCAATGTGAGACTTTCTCCTTTTTTGTCTTCTCCACACAATCCCCATCATCATATTCTATTCCACCCATAGTGCTATATCCATGGCTCACGCTCATGTATTGCGTGAAAGTTGAAAAAGTTTGAGATTATTTAAGTACGAAACAATTACTTGGCTTCTCATCGGGGTTAGAATTTGGTAACATTTTTGTGTGACGAAAATGAAGCATAGCCTAACTATATGATTTTGTAGGGATGAACTTTCTTTAGCCATGTCATTTTGAGAAGACATGATTGCTTTTATTAGTATGCTTGAAGTATTACTATTTCTTTTATCAATATGAACGTTTATTTTGAATCATTTGGATCTGAACATTCATGCCACAATAAAGAAAATTACATTGAGAATTATGCTAGGTAGCATTCCACATCAAAAATTCTGTTTTTATCATTTACCTACTCGAGGACGAGCATGAATTAAGCTTGGGGATGCTTGATACGTCTCCAATGTATCTATAATTTTTTTTATCCATGCTATTATATTACCCCTTTTGGATGTTTATGGGCTTTATTTTACATATTTATATCATTTTTGGGACTAACCTACTAACCGGAGGCCCAACCCGTATTCCTATTTTTTTTTACCTATTTCAGTATTTCGAAGAAAAGGAATATCAAACGGAGTCCAAACGGAATGAAACCTTCGGGAGCGTGATTTTTGGAACGAACGTGATCCAGAGGACTTGGAGTGCAAGTCAAGAAGCGATCGAGGTGGCCAGGAGATAGGAGGGCACGCCCACCCTCTCTAGGCGCGCCCCCTGTCTCGTGGGCCCCTCGGGCAGCCACTGACGTACTTCTTCCTCCTATATATACCCACGCACCCCGAAAACATCCAAGGAGCCAACAAAAAACAATTTCCACCGCCGTAAACTTCTGTATCCGTGAGATCCCATCTTGGAGCCTTCGCCGGCGCTCCGTCGGAGGGGGAATCGACCACGGAGGGCTTCTACATCAACACCATAGCCCTTCCGATGAGTTGTGAGTAGTTTACCACAGACCTTTGGGTCCATAGATATTAGCTAGATGGCTTCTTCTCTCTTTTTGGATCTCAATACCATGTTCTCCCCCTCTCTTGTGGAGATCTATTCGATGTAACTCCTTTTGCGGTGTGTTTGTCGAGATCCGATGAATTGTGGGTTTATGATCAAGTTTATCTATGAGAAATATTTGAATCTCTTCTGAATTCTTTTATGTATGATTGAGTTATCTTTGCAAGTCTCTTCGAATTATCAGTTTGGTTTGGCATACTAGATTGATCTTTCTTGCCATGGGAGAAGTGCTTACCTTGGGGTTCAATCTTGCGGTGTCCTGACCCAGTGACAACAAGGGTTGCAAGGCACGTATTGTATTGTTTCCATCGAGGATAAAAAGATGGGGTTTATATCATATTGCTTGAGTTTATCCCTCTACATCATGTCATCTTTCTTAATGCGTTACTCTGTTCTTATGAACTTAATACTCTAGATGCATGCTGGATAGCGGTCGATGTGTGGAGTAATAGTAGTACATGCAGGCAGGAGTCGGCTGTTGGAAATATGCCCTAGAGGCAATAATAAAAGTATTATTATATTTCATTGTTCATGATAATTGTCTTTTATTCATGCTATAACTGTATTATCCGGAAATCGTAATACACGTGTGAATACATAGACCACAATATGTCCCTAGTGAGCCTCTAGTTGACTAGCTCGTTGTGATCAACAAATAGTCATGGTTTCCTGACTATGGACATTGGATGTCATTGATAACGGGATCACATCATTAGGAGAATGATGTGATGGACAAGACCCAATCTTAAGCATAGCATAAAAGATCGTGTAGTTCGTTTGCTAGAGCTTTACCAATGTCAAGTATCTCTTCCTTCGACCATGAGATCGTGTAACTCCCGGATACCGTAGGAGTGCCTTGGGTGTATCAAACGTCACAACATAACTGGGTGACTATAAAGGTGCATTACAGGTATCTCCGAAAGTATCTGTTGGGTTGACACGGATCGAGACTGGGATTTGTCACTCCATATGACGGAGAGGTATCTCTGGGCCCACTCGGTAATGCATCATCATAATGAGCTCAAGGTGACCAAGGTGTTGTACACGGATCATGCATTACTGATGCGAGTAAAGTGACTTGCGATAACGAGACTGAACAAGGTATTGGGATACCGACGATCGAGTCTCGGGCAAGTAACGTACCGGTTGACAAAGGGAATTGTATACAGGGTTTGATCGAATCCTCGACATCGTGGTTCAACCGATGAAATCATCGAGGAGCATGTGGGAGCCAACATGGGTATCCAGACCCCGCTGTTGGTTATTGCCCGAGAGTCATCTCGGTCATGTCTGCGTGTCTCCCAAACCCGTAGGGTCTACACACTTAAGGTTCGGTGATGATAGGGTTATTAGGAAGACTAGTATGTGACTACCGAATGTTGTTTGGAGTCCCGGATGAGATCCCGGACGTCACGAGGAGTTCCAGAAGGGTCCGGAGGTAAAGATTTATATATGGGAAGTTGTTAAAAAGACACCGGAAATTTTCGGGGGCATAACGGTATTGTACCGGGGCCACCGGAAGGGTTTCGGGGGTCCACCGGGAGGGGCCACCCCTCCCGGGGGGGCACTTGGGCTGTGTGGGGAGTAAGCCAGCCCCTGGTGGGCTGGGCGCACCCCCTTGGGCCCCACGCCTAGGGTTGAGGGAACCCTAGAGGCGCGCCTTGCTTGGGGGCAAGTCCCCTCCCTTGGCCGCCGCCCCCTCTAGATGGATCTAGAGGGCCGCCCCTTCTCCCTTCCCCTATAAATAGAGGGGTGAGGGAGGCAGCCACACCACAAGCCAAGGCGCAGCCCTCCCTCCCAACACCTCTCCTCCTTTGTTGTGTGCTCGTGCGAAGCCTCGCCGAGATCTTGCTTCTCCACCATCACCACGCCGTCGTGCTGCCGGTGGAGCTGTCTTCCTCAACCTCTCCTTCCTCCTTGCTGGATCAAGGCGGAGGAGACGTCACCCGTCTGCACGTGTGTTGAACGCGGAGGTGCTGTCCGTTCAGCACTTGGTCATCGGTGATTCAATCACGTCGAGTACGACTCCATCATCACCTTGCAAGCTTCGCACGCGATCTACAAGTGGTATGTAGATGCAAACTCTCTCCCATGACTCGTTGCTTAGATGAACTCATAGATGGATCTTGGTGAAACCGTAGGAAAATTTTACTTTTCTGCAACGTTCCCCAACAGTGGCATCATGAGCTAGGTCTATGCGTAGTTCTCTAATGCACGAGTAGAACACAATTTGTTGTGGGCGTGGATCTTGTCAACTTACTTGCCTCTACTAGTCTTTTCTTGCTTCAACGGTATTGTTTGATGAAGCGTCCCGGACCAACCTTACACGTACGCTTACGTGAGACCGGTTCCACCGATTGACATGCACTAGTTGCATAAGGTGGCTGGCGGGTGTCTATCTCTCCCACTTCAGTTGGAGCGGATTCGATGAACAGGGCCCTTATGAAGGGTAAATAGAAGTTGACAAAATCACGTTGTGGTTATTCGTAGGTAAGAAAACGTTCTTGCTAGAACCCAATCGCAGCCACGTAAAAGATGCAACAACAATTAGAGGACGTCTAACTTGTTTTTGCAGCGATTGATCATGTGTTGTGATATGGCCAGAAGTTGTGATGAATGATGAATTGTGATGTATGAGATCATGTTCTTGTAATAGGATTCACGACTTGCATGTCGATGAGTATGACAACCGGCAGGAGCCATAGGAGTTGTCTTTATTTTTTGTATGACCTGCGTGTCATTGAAGAACGCCATGTAAACTACTTTACTTCATTGCTAAATGCGTTAGTCATAGAAGTAGAAGTAGTCATTGGCGTGACAACTTCATGAAGACACGATGATGGAGATCATGATGATGGAGATCATGGTGTCAAGCCGGTGACAAGATGATCATGGAGCCCCGAAGATGGAGATCAATGGAGCTTTATGATATTGGCCATATCATGTCACAACTATATATAATTGCATGTGATGTTTATTATGTTTGTGCATCTTGTTTACTTAGGGCGACGGTAGTAAATAAGATGATCCCTTACAAAATTTCAAGAAGTGTTCTCCCTAAGCGTGCCTTTGCTACAGTTAAATCGCTTCTAAGCACCACGTGATGATCGGTGTGATGGATTCTTATGTTCACATACAACGGGTGTAAGACAGTTTTACACAGCGAAAACACTTAGGGTTAACTTGACGAGCCTAGCATGTGCAGACATGGCCTCGGAACAAGGAGACCGAAAGGTCGAACACGAGTCGTATGGAAGATACGATCAACATGAAGATGTTCACCGACGATGACTAGTCTGTCTCACGTGATGATCGGACACGGGCTAGTCGACTTGGATCGTGTAACACTTAGATGACTAGAGGGATGTCTAATCTAAGTGGGAGTTCATAATTTGATTAGAACTTTATTATCATGAACTTAGTCTAAAACCTTTGCAAATATGTCTTGTAGATCAATGGCCAACGCTAATGTCAACATGAACTTCAACGCGTTCTAGAGAAACCAAGCTGAAAGATGATGGCAGCAACTATATGGATCGGTCCGGAACCCGAGGATCATCCTCATAGCTGCCAGAAAGCAATATGTCCTAGAAGGACCGCTAGGTGACGCCCCGTCGAAGAACCAAGACGTTATGAACGCTGGCAAGCTCGTCTTGATGATTACTCCCTCGTTCAATGCGGCATGCTTTACACTTAGAACCGGGCTCCAAAAGCGTTTTGAGCATCACGGAGCATATGAGATGTTCAAGAGCTGAAACTAGTTTTCCAAGCTCATGCCCGGTCGAGAGATATGATGTCTCGACAAGTTCTACAGATTGTAAGATGGAGGAAAATAGTTACGTCGGTGAGCACATCCTCAAGATGTCCGGGTTGCACAACCGTATGACCCAAATGAACATTAACCTCCCGGATGAGGCGGTCATTGAGAATCCTCCATCCTCCCACCAAGCTACAAGAGCTTTGTGATGAACTACAACATGCGGGGGATGGTGAAGACCATTCTGAAGTGTTCTCGATCTTTGTCAGCAGAGGCTGAAATCAAGAAAGAACATCAAGTGTTGATGGTCAATAAGACCACTAAGTTAAAGAAGGGCAAGGGTAAGAAGAACTTCAAGAAGGACGGCAAAGATGTTGCCGCGCCCGTAAACCAGATTGCCGAAGAAGTCAAAGAATGGACCCAAGCCCGAGACCGAGTGCTTTATTGCAAGGGAAGGGTCACCGAAGCGGAACTGCCCCAAATACTTAGCGGATAAGAAGGCCGCAACACCAAAGGTATATTTGATATACATGTGATTGATGTGTACCTTACCATTACTCGTAGTAACTCCCGGTATTTGATACGGTGCCGTTGCTCATATTTGTAACTCACAGCAGGAGCTGTGGAATAAACGGAGATCGGCGAAGGGCGAGGTGACGATCTTGCGTCGGGAATGGTTCCAGAGTCGATGTGATCGCCGTCGGCACGCTGCCTCTACATTTACCCACGGGATTAGTTTTGAACCTTAATAATTGTTATTTAGTGCCATGTTTGAGCATGAACATTGTATCTGGATCTCGTTTAATATGAGATGGCTACTCATTTAAGTCTGAGAATAATGGTTGTTTGATTTATATGAGAGATATGTTTTATGGTCATGCTCCGATGGTCAATGGTTTATTCTTAATGAATCTCGGCGTAATATTACACATGTTCATAGTGTGGATGCCAAAAGATGTAAAGTTGATAACGATAGTCCCACATACTTGTGGCATCGCCGCCTTGGTCACATTGGTGTCAAGCGCATGAAGAAGCTCCATGCTGATGGACTTTTAGAGTCTCTTGATTATGAATCGTTTGACACATGCGAACCATGCCTCTTAGGCAAAATGACCAAGACTCCGTTCTCCGGAACAATGGAGCGAGCAACCAACTTGTTGGAAATCATACATACCGATGTGTGCGGTCCAATGAGCGTTGAGGCTCATGGAGGATATCGTTATGTTCTCACTCTCACGATGACTTGAGTAGATATGGGTATGTCTATTTAATGAAACACAAGTCTGAGACCTTTGAAAAGTTCAAGGAATTTCAGAATGAGGTGGAGAATCAACGTGACCGAAAGATAAAGTTCCTACGATCAGATCGTGGAGGAGAATACTTAAGTCACGAATTTGGTACACACTTAAGGAAATGTGGAATCGTTTCACAACTCACGCCGCCTGGAACACCTCAGCGAAACGGTGTGTCCGAACGTCGTAATTGCACTCTATTGGATATGGTGCGGTCTATGATGTCTCTTACCGATTTACCGCTATCATTTTGGGGATACGCTCTAGAGACAGCTACATTCACTTTAAATAGGGCTACATTCACTTTAAATAGGGCACCGTCTAATCCGTTGAGACGACACCGTATGAATTATGGTTTGGGAAGAAACCTAAGCTGTCGTTTCTAAAAGTTTGGGGATGCGATGCTTATGTCAAGAAACTTCAACCTGAAAAGCTCGAACCCAAGTTGGAAAAATGCGTATTCATAGGATACCCTAAGGAAACTGTCGGGTATACCTTCTACTTAAGATCCAAGGCAAGATCTTTGTTGCCAAGAACGGATGCTTTCGGAAAAGAGTTTCTCTCGAAAGAAGTAAGTGGGAGGAAAGTAGAACTCGATGAAGTACTACCTCTCGGCGGGAAAGTGGTGCAGCTCAGAAAATGTTCTGTGATGCCCACACCAACGAAGAGGAAACCAATGATGATGATCAAGGTACTTGGATCAAGTTGCTCTTGAACTTCGTAGGTCCACAAGGACACGTTCCGCACTGCAGTGGTACGCAACCCGTCCCGGAAATCATGTTGTTAGACAACGGTGAACCTTGAACTATGAAGAAGCGATGGCGGGCCGGATTCCAACAAATGGCTTGAAGCCATGAAATCCGAGATAGAATCCATGTATGAAAACAAAGTGTGGACTTTGACAGACTTGCCGATGATCGGCGAGCGATAGAAAACAAATGGATTTTTAAGAAGAAGACGGACGCGATGGTAATGTTACCATCTATAAAGCTCGACTTGTCGCTAAGGGTTATCGAAAAGTTCAAGGGATTGACTACGACGAGACATTCTCTCCGTAGCGAAGTGAAGTCCGTCCGAATCATGTTAGCAATTGCCGCATACTATGATTATGAGATATGGCGATGGACGTCAAAACGGCATTCCTTAACGGACATCTTAAGGAAGAGCTGTATATGATGCAGCGGAAGGTTTTGTCGATCCTAAGAACGCTAACAAAGTATGCAAGCTCGGTGATCCATTTATGGACGGGTGCAAGCATCTCGGAGTTGGAACATTCGCTTTGATGAGATGATCAAAGCGTTTGGGTTTATCTTGAGACTTATGGAGAAGCCTGCGTTTACAAGAAAGTGAGTGGGAGCTCAGTAGCATTTCTCCTATTATATGTAGATGACATACTCTTGATGGGAAATGATACAAAACTTCGGACATCATTAAGGCCTACTTGAATAAGTGTTTTTCAATGAAGGACCTTGGAGAAGCTGCTTATATATTAGGCATCAAGATCTATAGAGATAGATCGAGACGCCTCATAGGTCTTTCACAAAGCACATACCTTGATAAGATTTTGAAGAGGTTCAAAATGGATCAGTCCAAGAAGGGTTCTTGCCTATGTTACAAGGTGTGAGATTGAGCTCAGCTCGATCACCGACCACGACAAAAGATAAAGAAGAGATGAGTGTCATCCCTATGCTTCAGCCATAGGATCTATTATGTATGCCATGCTGTGTACTGACCGATGTAAACCTTGCCGTAAGTTTGGTAGCAAGATACCAAAGTAATCCCGGCAAGGAACACCGGACAGCGGTCAAGAATATCTGAAGTACCGAAAAGGACGAAGGACATGTTTCGTTTATGGAGGAGACGAAGAGCTCGTCAGAAGGGTTACGTCGGCGCTAGCTTCGACTCAGATCTGCATGACTCTAAGTCACAAACCGGATACGTGTATATGTTGAATGGTGGAGCGATGGCTGGTGCAGTTGCAAGCGAGCGTCGTGGCGGGATCTACGTGTGAAGCGGAGTACATGGCAGCCTCGGAGGCAACGCATGAAGCGATTTGGGTGAAGGAGTTCATCACCGACCTAGGAGTCATACCCAATGTGTCGGGCCGATCAAACTCTTCTGTGACAACACCGGAGCTATTGCCCTTGCCAAGGAGCCTGGTTTCACAAGAAGACCAGCACATCAAGCGTCGTTTCAACTCCATCCGTGAAAATGTTCAAGATGGAAACATAGAGATTTGCAAAGTGCACACGGATCTGAATGTCGCAGATCCGTTGACTAAACCTCTCTCGCGTGCAAAACATGATCAACACCAGAACTCTATGGGTGTTCGATTCATCACAATGTAACTAGATTGGTGACTCTAGTGCAAGTGGGAGACTATTGGAAATATGCCCTAGAGGCAATAATAAAAGTATTATTATATTTCATTGTTCATGATAATTGTCTTTTATTCATGCTATAACTGTATTATCCGGAAATCGTAATACACGTGAATACATAGACCACAATATGTCCCTAGTGAGCCTCTAGTTGACTAGCTCGTTGTGATCAACAGATAGTCATGGTTTCTGACTATGGACATTGGATGTCATTGATAACGGATCACATCATTAGGAGAATGATGTGATGGACAAGACCCAATCTTAAGCATAGCATAAAAGATCGTGTAGTTCGTTTGCTAGAGCTTTACCAATGTCAAGTATCTCTTCCTTCGACCATGAGATCGTGTAACTCCCGGATACCGTAGGAGTGCCTTGGGTGTATCAAACGTCACAACGTAATCGGGTGACTATAAAGGTGCATTACGGTATCTCCGAAAGTATCTGTTGGGTTGACACGGATCGAGATCGATTTGTCACTCCGTATGACGGAGAGGTATCTCTGGGCCCACTCGGTAATGCATCATCATAATGAGCTCAAGGTGACCAAGGTGTTGGCCACGGGATCATGCATTACGATGCGAGTAAAGTGACTTGCGATAACGAGACCGAACAAGGTATTGGGATACCGACGATCGAGTCTCGGGCAAGTAACGCATCGATTGACAAAGGGAATTGTATATGGGGTTTGATCGAATCCTCGACATTGTGGTTCAACCGATGAAATCATCGAGGAGCATGTGGGAGCCAACATGGGTATCCGACCCGCTGTTGGTTATTGCCCGAGGGTCGTCTCGGTCATGTCTGCGTGTCTCCCGAACCCGTAGGGTCTACACACTTAAGGTTCGGTGGCGCTAGGGTTATTAGGAAGACTAGTATGTGACTACGAATGTTGTTCGAGTCTGGATGAGATCCGGACTTCACGAGGAGTTCGGAAGGGTCCGGAGGTAAAGATTTATATATGGGAAGTTGTTAAAGGACACCGGAAAGTTTGGGGCATAACGGTATTGTCTGGGGCCACCGGAAGGGTTCCGGATCCACCGGAGGGGCCACCTCCCGGGGGCCACTGGGCTGCGTGGGGAGTAAGCCAGCCCCGGTGGGCTGGGCGCACCCCTCCCTTGGGCCCTTGCGCCTAGGGTTGAGGGGAACCCTAGAGGGGCCCCTGCTTGGGGGCAAGTCCCCCTCCCTTGGCCGCCGCCCCCTCTAGATGGATCTAGAGGGCCGCCCTCTCCCTTCCCCTATAAATAGAGGGGTGAGGGAGGCAGCCACACCACAAGCCAAGGCGCAGCCCTCCCTCCCAACACCTCTCCTCCTTTGTTGTGTGCTCGGCGCCACAGCCGAGTCTTGCTTCTCCACCATCACCACGCCTGTCGTCGTCTGCCGGTGGAGCTGTCTTGCTCAACCTCTCCTTCCTCCTTGCTGGATCAAGACGGAGGAGACGTCACCCGTACCGTACGTGTGTTGAACGCGGAGGTGCTGTCCGTTCAGCACTTGGTCATCGGTGATTCGAATCACGTCGAGTACGACTCCATCATCACCTTGCAAGCTTCCACACGCGATCTACAAGTGCTATGTAGATGCAAACTCTCTCCCATGACTCGTTGCTTAGATGAACTCATAGATGGATCTTGGTGAAACCATAGGAAATTTTTAATTTTCTGCAACGTTCCCCAACATCGGCCTACTTGTCACGGACGTGATGCCTATATACGTGATCATGCCTAGATAATCTCATAATTATTCGCTTTTCTATTAATTGCTCGACAATAATTTGTTCACCCGCCATAATACTTATGCTATCTTGAGAGAAGCCACTAGTGAAACCTATGGCCCTCGGGTCTATCTTTTATCATATAAGCTTTCAATCTACTTTTATTTGCATCTCTACTTTTCGCATCTATATTATAAAATACCAAAAATATATTTATCTTATCATACTATCTCTAGATCTCACTTTCGCTAGTGGCCGTGAAGGGGTTGACAACCCCTTTATTGCGTTGGTTGCGAGTTCTTTGTTTGTCTGTGTAGGTGCGTGGGACTTTTGAGGAGCCTCCTACTGGATTGATACCTTGGTTCTCAAAAACTGAGGGAAATACTTACGCTACTATTGCTGCATCACCCTTTCCTCTTCAAGGAAAACCAACACAAGCTCAAGATGTAGCAGATGGGTACATTGGTCTTTTTATTTTCATATCGGTTTCATTTTCATATTCTTGGTGCACCTGTGGGTCTCGGATCTCCTGACGCATATTGAGGTAGTCAGTCCAGGTTGCCGGTAGCTGGTGATCAACTTGGGCAAGAGGACCCTGCCTGTAATATGGTTTAGTGTCAAACACTGGCTCTTCCTGCTCGCTCTCAATGATCATCTTGTGCAATATTTTAAGGGCATTTCTATCCCTAAGGTGTTTTGGTGATTGATGACAATGCTTTTGCGGACTAATCATGTGCCTTGAGCTTCTCAGATGCTTCATCGCTAGGCACAAGACGGTTCGGTGCCCCTCGAAGACTATTGAAGATGGCGTTGTTCTACGTTTCTTTTTGGTGGATTTGAATCGTAGGAGAGCCGTACTATTAAGAGGGGGTCCGCGTCGGAAAGGTTCAGGTGGAATCATCACGTACACGTTTCCCTCCTTGTCTCCACCTTTCCCTTGCACTTTGGAGCTTCCCCCGGTTATCCTCTTTGTGATTGTCCTGGCTGCTATTGCTGAGCTTGCGGTAGTACTGCTCCCTGGAGCGGTAGTACCGCAAGCACCTGCGGTAGTACCGCTGGAGCCCACGGTAGTACCGCTCCTCTGGAGTCGTAGTACCGTGGCTCCCAGGCCTAGTGCCGCTGCGGTGCGGTAGTAGGGGCAGATGTAATTTTTTACATCCGCGCCCCCACGGTAGTACCGCACGTCGCGCGCGGTAGTACCGTGGGTGCCAACGGTAGTACCGCTCCCCTGGAGTCGTAGTACCGTGGCCCTCATGCCTAGTACCGCTGCTTCGCGGTAGTAGGAGCGGAGGTAATTTTTTACATCCGCGCCTCCACTGTAGTACCGCACTTCATGCGCGGTAGTACCACGCGTGGCCTGGTTCAGCTGCCATTCGGTAGTACCGGTCCCTAGCGGTAGTACCGTGTCGGATATTTGCAATGTTTCTTTTCCAGCGGAAGTAGGCACGGATGTATTTTTATTCATCCGCGCCCTTCGTAGGCTAGGACTTTCCTGCCTTGCGGTAGTACCGCAAGGGGGAGCGGTAGTACCGCGCTCGCGGAAGTACTGCTCTTAGTCAGGCATGTCCTAGTCTCTGCTGCTGCCGCGGAAGTACCGTGGTCCCTCACGGTAGTACCGCGTGGCCTTGCGGTAGTACCACGTTCCTGGAGCGGTAGTACCACGTGTCGCAGGCTGGATTTGTGGTTAATGGTTGGATCTTTTCCTTAGCTATAAAAGGGGTGTCTCCTACCTCTAGTTGACCACCTCTTCCACCTCTAAGCTCCATTGTTGCTCCAAGCTCCATTTTTGCCCGATCTCTCTCCCTAGCCAATCAAACTTGTTGATTTGCTCGGGATTGGTTGAGAAGGCCTCGATCTACACTTCCACCAAGAGAAATTTGATTCCCCCCACTTATCCCTAGCGGATCTTGTTACTCTTGGGTGTTTGAGCACCCTAGACGGTTGAGGTCACCTCGGAGCCATAGTCCATTGTGGTGAAGCTTCGTGGTGTCGTTGGGAGCCTCCAATTAAGTTGTGGAGATTGCCCCAACCTTGTTTGTAAAGGTTCGGTCGCCGCCTTCAAGGGCACCAATAGTGGATTCACGGCATCTCACATTGTGTGAGGGCGTGAGGAGAATACGGTGGCCCTAGTGGCTTCTTGGGGAGCATTGTGCCTCCACACCGCTCTAACGGATACGTACTTCCCCTCAAAAGGAAGGAACTTCGGTAACACATCCTCGTCTCCATCGGCTCCACTCTTGGTTATCTCGCGCCTTTACTTTTGCAAGCTTACTTGTGTTGTATCCTTGCTTGCTTGTGTGCTTGTTGTTGTTGCATCATATAGGTTGTTCACCTAGTTGCATATCTAGACTACCTACTTTGATGCAAAGTTTCATTTGGTAAAGAAAAGCTAAAAATTGTTAGTTGCCTATTCACCCCCCCCTCTAGTCAACTATATCGATCCTTTTAATTGGTATTAGAGCCTCGTCTCTTTATTAAGGACTTTGCCGTCCGAAGAGTATGGTTGACACCATAGACCATGGGGAGGAGGAGCACTCCGGTGTGAATCTGATCTCGTCTACAGGTGATGGGGAAACCGCGGTGTCCCGTGAGGAATTCAATGTGGCCTTGGACACATTGAAAACTTCCATGACAACTACGGTAGAAAGCATGTTTAGTAAATTCTTAGAAGGACTTAAACTACCTACCTCGCCGTTGAAAGTGGGTGATCCCACTAACAAGGTGATGGATGCTAACTCCGACAAGGGGAAGCTAATAGTGAGAAGGGTCCTTCTACTGGTGGTAGAAATGGCACCGGCATCTTTGCCCATGTGGAGCCTCCAACTTATGGAGGACCGATTCCCTCTACTCATTTAAATCATGCCGGTCCTCCTCCTAAGATTGTGAAAAATGAGGATTTTGATTCTTGGGTGTATCACTTCAAGCATCATTTAAATCATGTGAATACTAATATTTGGAGAATCATTGAAGAAGGTTTCTATCCACATGACCGAAGCAACTTCACCCCGAGAGAAGTGGTGGATAATCAATTCAATGAGAGTGCTCTCTTCATCATCCAAGATGCAATCCTTCCCGAAGATCTCCCTCATCTTCGACCCCATGCCATGGCCAAAGACGCATGGCAATGCGTTGTGTCTCTCTATCGAGGAAGTGCTAGCATTCAACGCTCCAACTATGAAGTGGTGCAAGATGAAGCCGATGAGTTTGCAATGAAAGAAGATGAAGAACCTCGTGAGCTCTTTCGAAGCGTGACCAAACTCGCGATCTCACTCCGAGATCATGGGAGCAAGGACACGGATGACAATTGGATCAAGCGCAAGTTCCTCAAGGCCATGATGCCCTACAACAGGGCCATGTCCTCCGTCATTCGTCAAAGACCGGATTTCCACTCCATGACCTCAAGTGAAGTGTTGGATGAGTTCGTTGCAATGAGCATCTTGGACAAGACCGCCGACAATGCGGTGCTCCGTTCTCAAAGGGCAAATAAGCCCAACCTTGCCTTGAAGGCCAAGGTTATTGTGGAAGAAGAGGAAGAAGAGGAAGATGAGGAGAGCAACCCCGAAGACACAAAATATGATTATCATGAGCACATGGCTCTTGCTTCAAGGCAATTTTGGAGCAAGAAGAACTCAGGGCCCAACTTCAACAAGAACAACTCAAGTGGCTTCAAGGGAAAGCAACGAGTCAGAACTTGTTTCAACTGTGGCAATGTGAGCCATTTTGTTGCGGATTGTCCTTATGAGAAGCGGGAAGACAATGGTGGCAAGTTCATCCGAAAAGACAAAGCCAAGTCCTTCCCCAACAAGAATAACTTCACCAAGAAGACTCCTACTCATGGGTTGGTGGTTCAAGAAGAATACCATGAGGATGACGATGATGATGAAAATGGAGAAGCAATGGTCATGGCCTCCATTGCCATTGCTACCACTCCCCGGGTGTCTCTCTTTGATTCACCCAACGAGAACATCACCGCCAAGTGTCTCATGGCTAAAGCCACTAACAAGGTAACCCCCAACATCAAAACCACCATCATTACTAATCCCTCTTTGGAGGGTTGCATTGATGAACATGAGGGGTCTAATGAGGATATGAATGAATTTGATTCATTTATGAGTAAGCTCAAGGGCAAATCCAAGAAGCACTTTGTTGCTCTCTTAGAACAACTTGGTGAAGCCAATGACATGATCGAGGCTCACGAAGAAACCATCTCTAAGATGGAAGGTCATAGTCGTGACTATGCCGATGAGATATTGGATCTCTCTAATGCTCCTGAGGAAGAGCGTGGGCATCGTTTGACTCTTGAGGAGTCATACAACAATGACCATGCTAAGTTAAAGAAAGATCTTGATCATGCTCTTGTCGTGTCTCGTGTGTTAACCTCCGAGAAGGCTAAACTTGGGGTTGATCATGCTAGACTCAAGGAGGAGTTTGATGTACTTGACAAGGCCCACAAGGTCTTGAAGGGTGCTCACACTAACCTCAAGGAGTCTCATCCTCAACTCCAAGTTAAGCTAACCAAGGAAAAAGCCACCTTTCCTCATATGGTATTAATTGATAATGCATATGCTACTAACCTGTGTTGTGAGCATGTGCATCTTGTGGAGGAGAATGCCAAGTTGAAGGATAAACTTGAGAAAGGCCTTGTGACATGCATTCAAAGTGAGAAGAACCTCAACGACCTTTTGAGCAATCGAAAGGAAGTTGTGGCCAAGAAGGGAATTGGGTTTGCACCCAAGACCAAGAACAAGAAGAAGAACGACAAGACCAAACGACCTCCTCCTCTCAAGCAAACTTTTGTGAAAGAGGGAGAGGGTGCTCCTAAGGAGAAGAAGGAAAATGTGAAGGGTGTTGATGTCAAAAATGGCAAAACCACCTCCCCCAACAAAGCCGGTGACTTTAACCCATCATATGTGTTGTGCCGTGCTAGTGATGGGCATGTTTATGCTAAATTTGTTGGTTCTCCTTATGAGCACATTGAATGGTCTATTTGGGTTCCTAAGACCCTTGTTACTAACATCAAAGGACCCATTACTAAATGGGTACCTAAAACCAAGCATTGATCTCTTGTAGGTGTTTGCTTCCGGTGGGGGGGTCATGGTTGCTCGATAGTGGAGCAACAAATCATATGACTAGGAGCAAGGACTTGGTGGTGGACGTGCACACGATTCCTTCTATGCCCACCAATGTCAAGTGGGGTGATGCCTCGTCTTCTAAGGTATTGGGTCTTGGCAAGGATGTCATTTCTCATGATCTAACGATCGAGAAAGTCATGCTTGTTGAGTCCCTTGCATTCAATCTTCTTTCCATTCGTCAACTTGCACTCATGGGCTTTGCCACTTTCTTTGATATTGATACCGTAGCCCTCTTGTGGAGCAAGACTCTTAAAGTAGCCTTTGTTGGGCATGTCGAGAACGGTCTTTATGTGATTAACTTTTCGGAGCAACCCACTAAGACTGCGACATGCCTAATGGCTAAAGTTGATGTGGGATGGCTTTGGCATCGCCGTTTAGCCCACGTCAATATGAGATCTTTGCAAAGTCTCCTTAAGGGGGACCATGTCCGTGGACTAACAAATGTTAGTTTTGCCAAAGATCGTGCTTGCAGTGCTTGTATTGAAGGAAAGCTTCATGAAATGGCTCACCCTCCCACGACTATCATCTACTCGAAGAGACCCCTGGAGCTCCTTCACATGGATCTATTTGGGCCTCCATCCTTTGATAGGCTTGGAGGTAGAAAGTATTGCTTGGTGATTGTGGATGATTATTCAAGATACACTTGGGTATACTTTTTCAAGAGGAAGAGTGAGACTCAACAAACCGTCATCGACTTTGCAAATGAAGCTCAACGTCAACATGATGCAAAGATCTTAACAATAAGAAGTGACAACGGTACCGAGTTAAATAACTACACCTTGGATGAGTTTCTTAGTGATGAGGGGATCAAGCATCAATATGCTGCACCATATACCCCTCAACAAAATGGTGTCGCGGAAAGGAAGAACCAGACATTGATGGATGCGGCAAGGACCATGATGGCAGAGTTCAAGTCTCCATACAACTTTTGGGCCGAAGCCATCAACACAGCATGTCATGCATCCAATCGGCTCTATCTCCGCAAAGGCTTGAACAAGACTCCTTATGAAATACTCACCGGTAACAAGTCCAATCTCAAGTACTTCCGGGTGTTCGGGTGTAAGTGTTTCATTATCAAGAAAGGTGTTTGTTTGTCTAAATTTGAGGCTAGAGCTTATGAGGGCATATTTGTTGGTTATGCTACAAACTCTCATGCTTACCGTGTCCTCAACAAGTCCACCGGACTCATTGAGGAGACGTGTAACGTGGAGTTTGACGAAAATAACGGCTCCCAAGTGGAGCAAAGTGGTACTTGTGATGTAGGTGATGAAATTCCTCCCCAAGCATAAGAAGAATGGGTATTGGTCATATTCTACCCATTGAGGAACCCCTTGTGGCCGAAGGAGAAGGACAATGCTCCACTCAAGTGGAGCCATCACCTCCAAGACCCACACGCTTCCGAAGAACAAAGTGAAGGCCCTCAACCTCCTGAACAAGACCAAGGGAAAGATCAACCTCAAGATGGTGGTGAACCACCAAATGATGCCCAAGGTCAAGTTCTCCCCCTCGAGCAAGTTCAAGATCAAGAACAAGCTCAAGACAGAGCTCAAGAAGATCAAGTTAACCCTCCTCCTTCCACATCTGAGGAGGAATTAGAGCGTCGTGCCACGAAGATTGCTTCCGATCTCACCACCAAAGGTCATTTCATGGAGAATGTGGTTGGAAGCCTAAGGAAGGGGGTAAGCTCTCGTAGACAATTAGCAAACTATTATGAACATCACGCGTTTGTCTCTTGTGTTGAACCCCAAAAGGTCTATGAGGAGCTCGAAGATTCGGATTGGCCCAATACCATGCATGAAGAACTCAACAACTTCGAGTACAACAAGGTGTGGAGATTGGTGCCAAGGCCATCAGGGAAGCACAACGTCATTGGAACCAAGTGGATTTTCAAGAACAAGCAAGATGCGCATGGGAACATCATTCGCAACAAGGCAAGATTGGTAGCACAAGGCTACTCCCAAGTCGAGGGTATCGACTATGGTGAAACCTTTGCTCCCGTTGCTCGCCTTGGAATCCATTCGTTTGTTGATTGCTTATGCTTCCCATCACAACTTTAAGTTACAACAAATGGATGTGAAAAGTGCTTTTCTTAATGGTCCTATTAATGAGTTGGTCTATTTCAAGCAACCCCCCGGGTTCGAGGATCCCTACTTCCCGGATCATGTGTATCAACTTGATAAGGCACTCTATGGACTTAAACAAGCCCCACGTGCGTGGTATGACCACCTTACCGAGTTGTTACAAGATCGTGGATTTGAGGTTGGGCAAATCGATCCCACTCTTTTTACTAAGAAGGTCAAAGGGGAGTTGTTTGTATGCCAACTATATGTTGATGATATTATCTTTGGTTCCCCTAACAAAGCTTTCAATGAGGAATTTGCCACTCTCATGACCTCCAAGTTCAAGATGTCTTCAATGGGAGAGTTGAAGTTCTTCCTTGGTTTTGATATCAAACAAAGAAGAGAAGGTACCTTCATCAACCAAGCCAAATACACTCAAGACATGCTAAAAAGATTCAAGCTAAGTGATGTCAAGCCAGCTTCTACTCCAATGCCTACCAAGTGCCAACTTGACATTGATCCCAATGGTAAAGCGGTGGATCAAAAGGTATATCGCTCCATGATTGGCTCCTTGCTTTACCTTTGTGCATCTAGATCGGATATCATGTGGAGTGTGTGAATATGTGCACGGTTTCAAGCCGCACCAAAGGAAAGCCACTATGTGGCGGTCAAGCGAATCTTTCGATATTTGGCTCATACCCCAAACTTTGGCTTATGGTACCCAAGAGGGGCAAACTTCAAGCTTGAAGGATATACAGATTCCGATTGGGCGGGAGACAAAGTGGATAGGAAGTCCACTTCCGGAGGGTGCCAATTTCTTGGTTGCTCTTTGGTGAGTTGGTCTTCCAAGAAGCAAAGTTGTGTGTCTCTCTCGTCCACCGAAGCGGAATATGTGGCGTCCGGTAGTGGTTGTGCACAACTCTTATGGATGAGGCAAACTTTAAAGGAGTATGGTGTCATTTGTGACAAAGTGCCTCTTTGGTGTGATAATGAAAGTGCCATCAAGATTTCTCTCAACCCGGTGCAACACTTCAAGGCGAAGCATATTGAGATTCGGTATCACTTCATCCGGGATCACATTGGGCGAGGGGAGATCGAGCTCAAGTATGTCAACACTCATGATAACCTTGCAGATATTTTCACGAAGCCCTTGGATGAAGCAAGATTTCGTGAGTTAAGGCATGAGCTAAATATCATTGATTCGAGCAATGTGACTTGAACCCTTGCACCTCCCACCACACTCAACTTGTTGTCTAGTTTAGGTGTAGGCATGGACATAGGGGAATGTTGTTCTCTCAATGAACTCTCCCTCCCCCCCCATTATGCATAAATCAATCAACTCTTTCACATTAGCCATTTTGATGGTACTTGTGCTTCAAAGTTGAGTTTTGGTCATGGGCCCAAGGATAATTCTTCGCGGTGCCATACCAACTGACTCAAACATAGGTGGCTCCGGCCACCGCCCTCTCTTTTGAGAGGTAGTGTCGCGTGGTTGCCTCTTGTTGACTTTCTGCCTTTGGGGTGTGCGTGTCCTTGTGGTGTCGCTTGTGCTCAAAGTTTCCTTGCAAATACCTCTTTTTCGTGTGTTTTTTTCTTGAGCTCATGGTACTACCACGGCCTACCACGGTACTACCGCTTTGGTGCGGTACTTCAGCCCAAGCGGTACTACCGCGATGACGTGCGGTACTACCGCGCCATCGCAGACGTGTGGGGATAAGGACGGGCAGGGGGAGTTCTAACTCCCCCATACCCATTCATCAGTTTTCCCCAGTTCGTCTCTCTTTCTCTCCCTCGCTCAAGAACGGGGCCGGCGTCCTTCACCGGATCTCCGCCTCCGGCTGCTCTCCTGCGATTCCGTCCAGTGGGATCGTTCCCCACCATGTGCTCTTGCCATGGACCAAGGTCTTTCCCTAACTGCCTCTCGTTTTGGTTGTTTTCTTTGCCTCTAGGTTTTTGGGGGAGACATGTGTGTTCTTGAGATTTTTAGGCTAAATCTATGCAAGAGTAGGATGTAGGAGAGTAGTATTGCATAGGGATTATACTTGACATATTGTCCTGTGCTAGATTTGATCAACCGTAGTACCGCCATGGTTTCGCGGTTCCTCTTAGATTCAAACTTTGGTTCGGATCTGACGCGGTGCGGTACTACCGTGGGTCCAATCTATCTCATGGCAACTTTCACGTATACTTTCTATGTGTTTCTTGTGCTTTGCTGTGGTCTTTGCATTGATCCTTTTTGCTTGTCATGGGTGTTTTTGCGCTTTGTGTCTCAGGTGGTGGCTCTCGTCGTTCCAATCCCAGTCGTGACACTGGCTCCAAGCGTCTGCGCAATCAAGGTGAAGCAACAGAGGGCTCCACTGCCCCCAAGCGCCATGTCAAGACCTCCGCTAGTAAGCACAAGGAACCCGCTAAGGGCATGGACGAGATACCCCAATCTGAGTTCATCCGTCTCAGGCAACTCAACCCGTATGTGAATCCTCGTGCTACTGTCAGAGGCAGTGAACTGTTTTGGACCAAGCAGCAGACTCTCATTTATCTGGATGTCATCAAGAACAAGCAAAATACCTGCGTGGATGTCAAGTGGATAGACATGCATCACCTGAGGAAGGACAAGTTTCGTGAGTACTTTGGAGAAGCTCTGGATTTGGTGGAGCAGTTTGGTATTGAACATGTGATCTCTTTTCACCTTGACTATGACCCTGAGCTTATCTGTCAGTTCTTTGCCTCAGTATACTTTCACCTTGATGAGGAGCGGAGGATGACCTGGATGACCAATGGCCGTAAGTTGACTGCTACCTGGAAGGAGTTTATGGATCTGCTCCAGGTTCCTGATGACGGGCTCGACACTCCCGTGGGTGTTTGCCCCCATGCTAATTCTGAGTCTGCTAACAAGGACAAGATTCAGCCATTCTATGTTGAGAAGGCGCTTCCCAATGGCAAGTCGGCGTGGGTGCTCAACTCTTTTCTGGATATCATGTATCGCATCTTCCGCAAGTCTTTGTTCCCTCGCATTGGCGACAAGGACAAGGTTCATGCCTATATGGTGGATATGATGCTCCTATGCAAGGAGGCTCGTGTGTCTCAGACTCAGCCACTTGATGTCTCACACATCATGTGGTGTGAGCTTAGGTTTGCGGTGTTCAACCGCAGGTGCCTATCTATGGACCATATCTGTTTCTGTTGATCTCAAAGACTTGGGAGAAGATGTACCCTGGTGATGAGTTCCTTGCTCCAGACTGGATTCGACATGATCCCATCTGTCTTCGTGTCAAGCCCAACTGGGCCAACACCACTACTCGTGCTGAGGCGTCTGCTGCTAGGAGGGCTGTTGATGAGGAGGAGGCTGGAGCAGATGATGTTGCTGAGGACCGTCCTGCTAGGTCCTCCCATAGTTCCTCTGAGCCCTCGTGAGCCAAGAAGCCGAAGGACAAGATGAAGACTCTTTTCCGCATGCAAGCTAAGGGGCATTACAGGACTCACGTGGCATCCAAGGAGAGTCGCCGCCGGGACAAAAAGATCTTGAAGCTCTATGGGGAGGACGTGTCTGGCGGTTCTGAGGATCGCATCACTCCAGAGGCTGAGTGGATGGAGAAACAAGGCTACATGTGGACTGATTCTGATCCGGACGTCGAGGAGACCATTCCTGCCGCCGAGTCTGACGAGGAGCGTTGGGATGATTTCTCTACTTGAGCCACCGCTTGTGTGTAGGTGTCCTCTCTGCCTTTTTGGCGTCTCGATGCCAAAGGGGAAGAGAGTGTAGGGATTGGCGAGTCATGTTCGTGTTCGGTGTGTTTGCTCTCTCGTTTGAACCTTGTTTGAACCTCGTTTCGGTTGCTTTGGGTTTCTTTCCTTCATATGGTGTAAGACATATGCACTCTATCTATCTTAGCAAGCTTGTGATATATTGTGCTACCTTTGTGCTATGCTCTTGCTTAGATGTTAGTGATCATGCCTTTATCTCTAAAATATAGGGGGAGTGTTGATCCTAGTTTGTGTGCTATGCAGTCCAAAGCATCCATCTAGATTGCACACATCTAGGGGGAGCCTATTCTAGAGAGGAGGGGTTTGCCTCTGCTCTATATTATCTCCTTCTTGTGCAAATCCCGTATTGTCATCAATCCACCAAAAAGGGGGAGATTGTAAGGGCATTTTTATCCCTAAGGTGTTTTGGTGATTGATGACAATGCTTTTGCGGACTAATCGTGTGCCTTGAGTTTCTCAAACGCTTCATCACTAGGCAGAAGATGGTTCGGTGCCCCTCGAAGACTATTGAAGACGACGTTGTTCTACGTTTCTTTTTGGTGGATTTGAATCGTAGGAGAGTCGTACTATTAAGAGGGGGTCCGCGTCAGAAAGGTTCGGGTGGAATCATCACGTACACGTTTCCCTCCTTGTCTCCACCTTTCCCTTGCACTTTGGAGCTTCCCCCGGTTATCCTCTTTGTGATTGTCCTGGCTGCTATTGCTGAGCTTGTGGTAGTACTGCTCCCTGGAGCGGTAGTACCGCAAGCACCTGCGGTAGTACCGCTCCTCTAGAGTCGTAGTACCGTGGCTCCCAGGCCTAGTGCCGCTGCGGCGCGGTAGTAGGGGCGGATGTAATTTTTTACATCCGCGTCCCCACGGTAGTACCGCATGTCGCGCGCGGTAGTACCGCGGGTGCCAATGGTAGTACCGCTCTCCTAGAGTCATAGCACCGTGGCCCTCATGCCTAGTACCGCCGCTTCGCGGTAGTAGGAGCGGATGTAATCTTTTACATCCACGCCTCCACGGTAGTACCGCGCCGTCTTGGCGCTGTAGTACCACGCCGGCTGGTTGGTTCAGCCCATTCGGTAGTACCGCTCCCTAGCGGTAGTACCGCGTCAGATATTTGCACTGTTTCTTTTCCAGCGGAAGTAGGCACGGATGTATTTTTATTCATCCGCGCCCTTCGTAGGCTAGGACTTTCCTGCCTTGCGGTAGTACCGCAAGGGGGAGCGGTAGTACCACGCTCGCGGAAGTACTGCCTTAGTCAGGCATGTCCTAGTCTCTGCTGCTGCCGCGGAAGTACCGTGGTCCCTCACGGTAGTACCGCGTGGCCTTGTGGTAGTACCGAGTTCCTGGAGCGGTAGTACCGCATGTCGCAGGCTGGATTTGTGGTTAATGGTTGGATCTTTTCCTTAGCTATAAAAGGGGTGTCTCCTACCTCTAGTTGACCACCTCTTCCACCTCTAAGCTCAATTGTTGCTCCAAGCTCCATTTTTGCCCGATCTCTCTCCCTAGCCAATCAAACTTGTTGATTTGCTCGGGATTGGTTGAGAAGGCCTCGATCTACACTTCCACCAAGAGAAATTTGATTCCCCCCACTTATCCCTAGCGGATCTTGTTACTCTTGGGTGTTTGAGCACCCTAGACGGTTGAGGTCACCTCGGAGCCATAGTCCATTGTGGTGAAGCTTCGTGGTGTCGTTGGGAGCCTCCAATTAAGTTGCGGAGATTGCCCCAACCTTGTTTGTAAAGGTTCGGTCGCCACCTTCAAGGGCACCAATAGTGGATTCACGACATCTCGCATTGTGTGAGGGTGTGAGGAGAATACGGTGGCCCTAGTGGCTTCTTGGGGAGCATTGTGCCTCCACACCGCTCTAACGGAGACGTACTTCCCCTCAAAAGGAAGGAACTTCGGTAACACATCCTCGTCTCCACCGGCTCCACTCTTGGTTATCTCGCACCTTTACTTTTGCAAGCTTACTTGTGTTGTATCCCTTGCTTGCTTGTGTGCTTGTTGTTGTTGCATCATATAGGTTGTTCACCTAGTTGCATATCTAGACAACCTACTTTGATGCAAATTTAATTTGGTAAAGAAAAGCTAAAAATTGTTAGTTGCCTATTCACCCCCTCTAGTCAACTATATCGATCCTTTCAAATATGACACAGCAAGTCATGAGCTCCCACATTTGATCTTTCGACCAGGTCTGAGCAGGGAACCGGACAACAACAAATCAAGATTGGAGCACACCAAATGCCCGCTCGACATCCTTCCTGCAAGCCTCCTGAACCTTCGCAAAGAAGGCGTTCTTGCCTCCTGGCACATGGTTTGAGATGGTCTTCACAAATGTCGACCATCTCGGATAGATGCCATCAGCTAGATAGTACCCCTTGTTGTAGTGCCTCCCATCGACCTCGAAGTTCACCGGAGGAGAATGACCTTCAACAAGCTTGGCAAAGACAAGGGAGCACTGCAGGACGTTGATGTCATTGTGAGTTCCTGGCATCCCAAAGAAAGAGTGCCAAATCCAGAGGTCCTGTGTGGCCACTGCCTCAAGTACCACACTGCAACCGCCTTTGGCCCTTTGTACAACCCCTGCCAAGCAAATATACAGTTCTTCCATTTCTAATGCATGCAGTCGATGCTTCCAAGCATCCCAGGAAATCCTCTTACTGCATTCTGTGCTAGGATCCGAGCAGTGTCTTTTGCATTGGGTGTTCGCAAGTATTGTGGTCCAAACACTGCCACCACTGCCCTGCAGAACTTGTAGAAACACTCAATGGTGGTGGACTCGGCGATGCACCCATAGTCGTCGAGTGAATCACCGGGAGCTCCGTATGCAAGCATCCTCATAGCTGTCGTGCACTTCTAGATAGAGGTGAATCCAAGTGTGCCGGTGCAATCCATCTTGCACTTGAAGTAGCTGTCGAACTCCTGGATGGAATTCACAATCCTGAGGAAAAGCTTTCGGCTCAACTGACAACGGCGCCGAAATGTTTTCTCACCGTGCAATAGAGCGTCGGCGAAGTAGTCCGAGTAGAGCATGCAGCAGCCTTCCAGACGATGCCGGTTCTTTGCTTTCACCCGCCCAGGTGCCGAGCCACCTCGTCGCGGCTTTTCACTGCTCGCGAGCAGGCCGGCGAGGGCGGCGAGCACCATGAGATGCTCCTGCTCCTGGACGTCGGCTTCGGCTTCCTCTTCCAGCAACGCCGTGAGCGCCTCCTCATCTTTGGAGTCCGTCGCCGGGCCGGGCAAATCACCGAACACCTTGTGGGCGAGGTGGGCGCAAACCCGCCGGTGTACAGCCCTTGCGCGGCCGGAACGCCGGAAAAGTTGCCCGGTGGGCGGTGGAGAGGCTGCCTCGGCGAAACCTCTGCTTTTTTTTCCGGTGGGGAATTATCTATCTAGCCGTGGTGGGCGGTGGACGGCGCCGGGATCGGCAGGGTGGCGCAGGGTGGTGGCCGAGTGCAGGGGGGCCGGAGGCGAATCTGGACAGGTGGCTTGACTTTTCGCCTGGCAATGTGTCCCTAGGTGCGCTTTTCCCTTGCGCCCCCCAATGCGTCGGGTTCGGCCTGCGACCTCCAAACCCAAAAACGGGCTAAGCCGGCGGAATTCGGCGTCCTGGGGGCGCGACTGGGGCATTTTTCAGCGCCGACGCGAAAAAAACACCTGGGGAGGGCCTGTTGGGGGTGCGGCTGGAGATGCTCTAACAAATACAAGCTGAAGATGAGCATCGGCGAGAGCAGCAGCGGCCACCTGCCGGACGAAGGGGGAATGCCCGTGCAGTGAAAGAGCGCGACATGCATTGCATGGTGGTTTGAATAATTGTTCTGAGCCGTCGAAGACAGATTGTCAATCGAGTTTAGTTTATCAGTTAGCACAAACTTAGAACATCTCCAGCTGTTCGGCCCCCCAAGGCGCCGAAAAAGCGGCCGAAGTGCGCCGGCGATAAACTTCGGCTGAGGCGGTTCGGCACCAGCCGTCGCCCCAGTCGCCTCAGTGCGATTTTGGCCCAGTGTTCGGCCCAATTATGTCCAAAAACGGCCCGATATCTGCGTGAGTCGGTCCATATTCGGCGTGGTTCGGCGTGTTTCGGCGTGAATTTCCACATACAAATAGAAATCAGTTAGTTCGTCACATGTTTCGGCGTGTTTCATCACATAAATTAAATAGCTCACTCCATCATATAGTTCAACAAATTGTTCAATACAAATTATATAGTTTAACAAATAAAAACTCAAGTCTCATCACACGTCATTCCCGGCCTCTCCCTTGAGCCTCCATAGGTGCTCCACCATATCGTGTTGCAATTCTTGATGCACTTGTGGGTATCGGATCTCCTGACACATATTGAGGTATTCAGTCAAGTTTGCCGGTAGCTGGTGATCAACTTGGGCAAGAGGACCCTGCATGTAATATGGTTCAGTGTCAAACACTGGCTCTTCCTGCTTGCTCTCAATGATCATGTTGTGCAAGATGACACAGCAAGTCATGATCTCTCACATTTGATCTTTCGACCAGGTCTAAGCAGGGAACCGGACAACAGCAAATCGAGATTGGAGCACACCAAATGCCCGCTCGACATCCTTCCCCGCAAGCCTCCACGAATCTTCGCAAACCAGCGTTCTTGCCTCCTCACGAGGTTTGAGATGGTCTTGACAAATGTCGACCATCTCGGATAGATGCCATCAGCTAGATAGTACCCCTTGTTGTATTGCCGTCCATTGACCTCGAAGTTCACTGGAGGAGAATGACCTTCAACAAGCTTGGCAAAGACTGGGGAGCACTGCAGGACGTTGATGTCATTGTGAGTTCCTGGCATCCCAAAGAAGGAGTGCCAAATCCAGAGGTCCTATGTGGCCACTGCCTCAAGCACCACACTTCAACCGCCTTTGACGCCTTTGTACAACCCCTGCCAAGCAAATGGACAGTTCTTCCATTTCTAATGCATGCAGTCGATCCTTCCAAGCATCCCAGGAAATCCTCTTGCCTCATTCTGTGCTAGGATCCGAGCAGTGTTTTCCGCATTGGGTGTTCGCAAGTATTGCGGTCCAAACGCTGCCACCACTGCCCTGCAGAACTTGTAGAGACACTCATAGTCGTCGAGTGAATCACCGAGAGCTCCGTATGCAAGCATCCTCATAGCTGTCGTGCACTTCTGGATCGAGGTGAATCCAAGTGTGCCAGTGCAATCCTTCTTGCACTTGAAGTAGCCGTCGAACTCCCAAGCGCCGAGCCACCTCGCCGCGGCTTTTCACTACTCGCGAGTAGGCCGGCGAGGGAGGCGAGCACCATGAGATGTTCCTGCTCCTGGACGTCGGCTTTGACTTCCTCCTCCAGCAACGCCGCGAGCGCCTCCTCATCTTCGGGGTCCATCGCCGGGCCGGGCAATTCACCGAACACCTTGTGGGCGAGGTGGGCGCAAGCCCGCCGGTGTCTGAACCTCTGCGCGCCGAACGCCGAAAAAAGGTGCCCGGACGGCGGCGAAGAGGCTGCCTCGGCGAACCCCCTTCTTTTTTCCGGCGGGAGATGGTCTACCTAGCTGCGGTAGGCGGTGGACGGCGCCGGGATCGGCATGGTGGCGCAGGGTGGCGGCCGAGCGCGGGGGGTAGGCGGCGAATCTAGACGGGGTGGCTTGACTTTTCGCCTGTTAATGTGGCCCCAGGAACGCTTTTTCCTTGCGCCGGTGCCCCAGGAACAGTTAATTTGTTTCATCCGTTGCAAGTAGATCATGGTTGCTTGCTACTAGTTCATGTTGAAGATACATGTGAAGATGTCATGGCACCTTTCCTTGTTGGGGTCGCGGATTCTCTTCTCCGCAGCATGCATGCAACATGCAGCCGGGCCGACCCCTTCCAGTACGCTGGCATCGCATGCAACGCCATCCATCCGTCCATCCATCGACATGCGCTAGTGATTATTTTAATTGCAAATTTAATATTCTAAATTTGGAAATCGACCGTTGCGATAGTGATTATTTTCAATTATCTATTAAAAACAATTAATTCCAAAATTAATAGCGCGGTAGAGTTTAGTTTAGTAATTTAATAAGATCTTTCCATATCGAGCGTCACGATATGCAGTTTACTAGATTATTAAATTTAGACGTAATTTAGGAATCAATCTTTTGCGATCAATTATTTTTTAGTAATTTATTAAAATAATTCCAAAATCGACAATTACTATTTTCTTGCTGGAATCGACGGTCGCCGCAGGGATTAATTTCATGAATTAATTGATATCAATCCTGAAGACCGAAAACGTATGCACTTACGTCACTCATGCCATGCCGGGCTCGGGCTCGGGCCCTAGTTTTCGACCCGAGTCCCGGGCCAGAAGTGTGGAAAAAAAACTTGCACATCTGTGTGTGTGTTTTTAGAAATTTCAAGAATACACATATGTATTCTAAAAACAAATAAACTAATATGTTTTTCAATTCCTCCTTTTTTTCTGAAACGCAATAGTTTTCTCAGTCCCAAGCATGCCATGATCATATTGGGCTTGGTGTGAGCCCAGCCCAAACCCCAGCCCGACCCAGCTGTATGCCCCCCGTCTATTGTGAACCATCCAATTTGCTTCCCCCACCCCCGCCCGCACATCCACGGTTTCCCGGACGCCATCAAAATGCTTCGCTACGGCGCTATCCCCACCTCCACGTGTCCACCCAATCGGGGCTCTCAACACCTACAAATACGCCCCAAAGGATGGACATGGACGCTCGCACACAGCCAGCACTCGCAGCCTAGCCCAGCACTCACAGCCTTCACGCAGCTCGCCCGCGAGGAACACATGGGCCATTTCGCCTTCAGCTGGCAGGGCATGGAGCCCGCCCCCGCCGCCTCCCTGTCCGGCGCCGGTGCTACGCTGCCTCTCCACTCCGTCCAGGGCGCCGCCGCCGCCGCGACGAACAGCGCTGACGTCTCGTACTGCCTCGACCCGGCCACATACGCGCCCGCAGTCCTGGCCACGGTCCCGCCGACCATTGCGGAGGCGGGAGCGAAGAGGCGCCAGGATGCGGAGAACATCGCGCTCTACCTCATCCACATCCTCCACAAGTGCGCTGAAGCCATCGAGGCGGGCGACTATGCGGTCGCGGCCGGCAAGCTCTCCGAGGCGCGCACGATGCTCGCGACGTCTGTCTCGACGACCACTGGGATCGGCCGTGTCGCCAGCCACTTCGCCGCCGCGCTGGCCCATCGCCTCTTCCCGGCGTCCCCGCACTCCTCCTTCACGCTGGACGCCTCACCGGAGCGCGCCGGCGAGCTCTATCGTCAGTTCTACGAAGCGGGGCCGTACCTCAAGTTCGCACACTTCACGGCCAACCAGGCCATCCTCGAGGCGTTTGAGGGCTGCGACCGCGTGCACGTCGTGGATCTCGCCATCATGCAGGGCGTGCAGTGGCCATCCCTGATCCAGGCCCTCTCCGTCCGCCCCGGCGGCCCGCCGTCCGTCCGCATCACCGGCGTCGGCTCCGCGCCCGCCGTCGACGAAGCTGGCCTCCGCCTCGCCGAGTTCGCGCGTGCCATGAACGTGCCCTTCTCGTTTCAAAGGGTCATCGACGATAGCCTGGACCAGCTCAAGCCATGGATGTTCCAGGTCCTGCCCGGAGAGGCGGTGGCCGTGAACTCCATCTGCCAGCTCCACCGCCTCCTGGTGGACCCGGACGCCGCGTCCACGTCTCTCCCCACGCCCATCGACGTCGTGCTCGGCTGGATCTCGTCCATGCAGCCCAGGGTTTTCACGGTCGTGGAGCAGGAGGCGGACCACAATAAGCCGAGGCTGCCGACGCGGTTCGAGAACGCCATGTTCTACTATGGCTCTGTGCTCGACTCCATGGAGGCCATGTCCGTGAGCCGTGGCGGCGTCATCGGCAACGGAGCCGGCGCCGACGCGTACGTGCAGAGGGAGATCTTCGACATCGTCTGCGGCGAGGGCAGCGCCCGCACCGAGCGCCACGAGCCGCTCGCATGCTGGTGCGCTCGCCTCTGGCGGATGGGTCTCACCCACGTGCCGCTGGGTCCGAGCGCAGCCTATCAGGCGGCCAAGCTTGTCCGCATGTACTCCACCGCCGGGTTCCGCGTCCAGGAGATCGGCGGCTGCCTCTCGCTTGTGTGGCACGAGCGGCCCCTGTTCACGGCGTCCGTTTGGAGCGCAATGCCCGCAGATGGCGCCGCCGAGGAGCGCGCCGACAAGCACAAGCTGAAGATGAGCATCGGCGAGAGTAGCAGCGGCCACCTGCCGGACGCCGGGGCGCAGTGAAAGAGCGCAAAATTGCATGCATGGTGGTTTGAATAATGGTTAAGGGGAGTCGGAGGCAGATCGTCGATCGAGTTTAGTTTGTCAGTTAGTCGATCGGAGCTTATGCTGCAGTCATGAGTCAGTTAGTCATCAAAGTGTCGTGAGATTCAGATGGATCAATAAAATGTCGCTCTCAAAGTATGTGCGAGAGATAGTGTCGTTATTCCTTCCTGGTTTTATCTATCGAACAATTAATTTGTTTCATCAGTTGTAAGTAGATCATGGTTGTTTGCTACTAGTTCATGTTGAAGATACATGTGAGGATGGCGATGCCATGGCACCTTTCCTTGTTGGGGTCAGCAAGACCGATATATACCTTTGCGCAATTGATCTTTGCGCGTAGGCTGGTAGGGCCTGGCCCTTTGCGGCTTCTCTTCTCCGCAGCATGCATGCAACATGCAGCCGAGCTGACCCCATAATAAAGGTCCAGTACGCTGCATCGCATGCAACGCCATCCAACCGTCCATCCATCCACATGTGCTGGTGATTATTCTGATTGTAAATTTGACATTCTAAATTTGGAATCAGTAATGCTACATGTACAAATGAGTTACAGGGTTTTACAAAAAGGGTTAACTAGATTGGTCAATAGGTGGGGAGGCGGTCCATCCTCCCGTGAAAATCAAGGGGGCAAGTTTGTGATTGGTTGGTAGATGGAAAAGAGTTTGTAAACTTATGTATTTGTTTGTATGTCTAGCATTTTTGATTTGGAATCGACCATTGTGATAGTGATTATTTTCAATAATCTATTAAAATCAATTTATTCAAAAATTAACAGTGCGGTCAAGTTTAATATAACAATTTAATAAAATATTTTCATATTAAGCGTTACAATACGGAGTTTTACTAAATTATTAAATTTGGATGTAATTTAGGAATCAATCTTTTGCGATCAATTATTTTTAGTAATTTATTAAAATAATTCCAAAATTGACAATAACTATTCTCTTGCTGGATCCAATAGTTCCCGCAGGGATTAATTTCATGAATTAGTTGATACCAATCCTGAAGACCTAAAGAGTATGCACTTACATCACTCGTGCCATGCTGAGCTCGGGCTCCGGCCCTAGTTTTCGACCCGAGGCTCGGGCCAAAAGTGTGGGAAAAAACGTGTATATCCATCTCTATGTTTTTAGAAATTTCAAGAATACACATATGTATTCTAAAAACAAATAAACTAATATGTTTTTCAATTCTTTTTTTCTTTTTTTTGAGGGAAGTTCTTTTTTTCTAAAACAGAATGGTTTTCATAGTCCCAAACATGCCATGATCATATTGGGCTTGGTGTTAGCCCAGCCCGAACCCCGGCCCGGCCTGACCCGGTTGTATGCCCCCGGTCTATTGTGAACCATCCAATTTGCTTCCCCACCCCCGCCCGCACATCTACGGTTTACCGGACGCCATCAAAACGCTTAGCTACGACGCTTAGCTACGACGCTATCTAGCACTCAAAAAAAGAAAAGCACTCAAAAAAAAAAAAAAACTACGACGCTATCCCCACCTCCACGTGTGCACCCAACCGGCGCTCTCCACACCTACAAATACGCCCCAAAGCCTAGCATAGCACTCACAGATTTCACGCAGCTTGCCCGCGAGGAACACATGGGCCATTTCACCTTTGGCTCGCAGCGCACGGAACCCATCCCCGCCGCCACCCTGTCTAGGGCCGGTGCTACGCTGCTTCTCCACTAAGTCTAGGGCGCCGCCGCCGCGATGAACGGCGCCGATGCCGAGTACTGCCTTGACCCGGCTACATACGCGCCCGCAGTAGTCCTGTCCACGGTCTCACTGTTACGTCTCCAACGTATCTATAATTTATGAAGTATTCATGCCATGTTTACAATAATTTTATATGGTTTGGGTGCAATTTTATACGATTTAAATAGAACTAATCTGGACTGACGTTGTTTTCAGTAGAACTACCGTGGTGTTGTTTTTTGCGCAGAAATAAAAGTTTTCAGAATTGAACGAAACTTTTTGACGATTTTTGGATGAAAAGAGAAATGATAAAGCAAAGAACCACCAGAGGGAGGCCCCCTGCTGCCCACAAGACACCAGGGCGGGCCAGCCCCCTGGCGCACCCTGGTGGGTGGTGGGCCCCTCGTAGCCCATCTTAGCGTGAAGCTGACGCAAAAAATCCTATAAATACATAACCCCAGAAATAACTCTAGATCAGAAGTTGCGACACCGCAAGCCTCTGTAGCCACGAAATGTCAAACTGGACCCTGTTCCGACGCTATGCCGAAGGGGGAAATTATCACCGGAGGCCGTCTTCATGATCCCAGCGGCCACCATGATGGGGAGGGGGTAGTCCACCCTCGGGGCTGAGGGTTTTTGTACCAGTAGCTTGATATGTCTCCAACATATTTATAATTTATGAAGTATTCATGTTGTTATATTATCATTCTTGGATGTTTTACAATCATTTTATAGCAACTTTATATCATTTTTTTGGACTAACGTATTGACATAGTGCCCAGTGTCAGTTCCTATTTTTTGCTTGTTTTCTATATCGCAGAAAATCAATACCAAATGGAGTCCAAATGCAGCGAAACTTTTTGGTGAGAATTTTTATGGACCAGAAGACACAACTTGGGCCAAAGAAATACCAGAGGGGTGCCCCGAGGGGGGCACAACCCACCTGGGCGTGGTGGGTTGTCCCCACCTCGGTGGCCTCTGGCACCACCTCTTCGCCCTATAAATTCGCAAATATTTCAAAAACCCTAGGGGAGTCGATAGATCAGAAGTTTCACCGCAAGCCTCTGTAGCCACGAAAAATTAATCTAGACCCCGTTTTGACACTCCGACGGAGGGGGAAATCATCACCGGTGTCCATCTTCATCATCCCGGCGGCCACCATGATGAGGAGGGAGTAGTCCACCCTCGGAGCTGAGGGTTTGTACCAGTAGCTATGTGTTTAATCTCTCTCTCTCTCTCTCTCTCTCTCTCTCTCTCTCTCTCTCGTGTTCTTGAGATGTCATGATCTTGATGTATCGCGGGCTTTGTTAATATAGTTGCATCATATGGTGTTTCTCCCTCTCTATCTTGTTGTGATGAATTGAGTTTTTCCTTTGAGATTTTGTTTTTTATGGATTTGAGAGCACTTGGTATATGTCTTGCATATGAATACCCATGGTGACAATGGGGTATTGATACGTCCATTTTGCATCATGCTTTTATATCAATATTTATTGCATTATGGGCTCTTATTACACGTTATATCACAATACATATGCCTCTTCTCTCTTATTTTATAAGGTTTACATGAAGAGGGAGAATGCCGACAGCTGGAATTCTGAACTGGAAAAGGAACAAATATTAGAGATCTATTCTGCACAACTCCAAAAGTCCTGAAACTTCACGAAGATCAGTTTTGGAATAAATAAAAAATATTGGGCAAAGAAAGCACAAGAGGAGGGCCACCAGTCAGTCACGAGGGTGGAGGGCGCGCACCATACCTCGTGGGCCCCCTGGCAGGCCCCCGACTCCCATCTTCTGCTATATGGTGTCTTTTGCCCTAGAAAAAATCAGAGAGAAGCTTTCAGGGTGAAGCGCGGCCGTCTCGAGACGGAACCTAGGCAAGACCAATCTAAGGCTCCGACAGAGCTGTTCTGCCGGGGAAACAACCCTTCGGGAAGGGGAAATCGTCGCCATCGTTGTCGGTGTCAAAACTGGCAGAACTCGGGTAGGGGTGCCCAAGCAGTGCGTCTAGAGATCGATGGTAACAGGGAGTCAGGGGACACAATGTTTACCCAGGTTCGGGCCCTCTTGATGGAGGTAAAACCCTACTCCTGCTTGATTATATTCGATGAGTATGAAGATTACAAGAGTTGATCTACCTCGAGATCGTGATGGCTAACCCTCGATGTCTAGCCTATGAAGATTCCGATGATGATGAGTTACCCTCTACAGACTAACCCCTCCAGTTTATATACACACCGGAGGGGGGCCTAGGGTTTGTACAAGTTCGGTTGATCAGGGAAGGAAACTCCGGACTCTATTCTTGCCATCCACGTATTTAGAAGTCCCATCCGGACACGGTGAATGATCTTCAGCTTGATCTTGTGCGGCCCATGCAGCCCGGCCCATATTCCTAGACCGGACACCTGAGGACCCCCGAATCCAGGACTCCCTCAGTAGCCCCTGAATTTGCCTTGAATGTCGATGTAGTATGCGGACGCAAGTCTTCAGCTTTGCAAGGCGTGTTCCTTATTATACTCTGGATTGATGATACAGTCCGGCATCGGTTTCCGCGCCTAGTCTTTTTGATTTCTCCCTGTCGCACCTCGATTTCCATGCATCCGAGTGAATGCGAAGGGTCCGTTATCCCTGTATTTTAATATTCCTGACAGGCACAAGCCGCACCTATAAAACGAGGCGAGATCTTCAAACCGTCATCTAGCATCGTACCAAAAGGAATAGAGCAAGCCATGGAAAACTTCAGACCATGGTGAGTGCCCCCGGTTCCTCCTCGCGTCCTCATTGCCCTCAAGAGGGGGACTGGCAGAGTTGCTCTGTATCTCACCTCCAGCTCAGTCGACTCCAAACGCAAGGTTATCTCCCTCCCCTGGATCTAGTCTCCGTACGGGCGGGGTTAACCACTATAGGTGCCGATGCATTGGCGAGGATTTTCCCCAATCCCAGTCACGGGGAGAGGGTGTGCTTCACCTCATTCCTTTTGAGGGGCGTGGGATTCCCGATCCATCCCATCCTTAGGGGCCTACTGGAACACTACGGGATCCAACTGCACAACCTCACACTAGGTCCTATTTTACATATCTCCGGTTCATTGCTCTTTGCAAATTGTTTTTGGGTTGCGAGGCTCACTTTGAACTATGGAAAAAGTTCTTCTGCCTCGCCCCCGCCATCAGGGCGGCGGGTCTATTTTTGAAGTGGGCGGCGCCGAAGTATGGCGTATAGCCGGATCCGGCTACCCCATTGGGACTCCAAAGAAGGGATCTGCCGAATGGTCTTTGTAATGGTTCTATATCGATGATGTACCTCTTCTGGACCCTGTTCGGTGCGGACTGCCAGAATTTTCCAGCGCCCCCTTGAAGAAGCTATATAGCTGGCATCCCAAGTCCCCTGCCTAGGAAGATAGTGCGGAAGTGATGAGATTGGTAAATAAAGTCAAGGTACTAACCCATTCCGGGCTCTCCATAGTGGAAGTTATGGCCATTGCGATATAGAGATGCATCCAGCCACTTCAATCCCGAGTAACCACCCCCTTATGGCACTATAACGGGGAGGACGACGCATCCCGCTACAAGCGAAAGGGTCCGGATAGTCAAGCCGCATTACCCGCGGCGATGGCCGACCTTTATAAAGGACAAGAAGAAGACTTCCTTCGTTTAAATTGCCGAGAGGCTTACTCCATGTATACCCCCATTGAATGGGTAAGTTTTCTAACCGTTCAATGTTTTCTTACTCATTGAGATGCATTAACTGAATACACTGCTTTAAATAGTCATGGAGGCAAATTGTCGAGAACTTTAATTGCCCCGCCCCTAGCCGGAGGATCATGATCGCAATGAAGACCCCGGATCCCATGAGGATTCGGACATATTTGTAGAGTTCGAAGATGGAGTCTACTATTAGGCGAGCCTTGACAGTTCGGAGGTGGCCATTATGGCTGACTACCCCGACCTCTACCCCTTCGTGAAGGTAAGTATTCAAAAATTGCATTTTCAGGGAAAAGGGATACTTCTGCTCGTCTCTTCATCCTCCGCATTGGACCATGTTTCGTAGGATCGGCGCTCAGCGAGCCGTACTCAAGGGAGGGCGACCAAGAAAAGGTCAGCACCTTCGCAGAAGGGTCGTGCAAAGCAAAAGGAGGTCGGTAGCACCACTGAGCCTGCTCCACCACCGAAAAGGTATATTCCTCTTTTTAATATTCGGTCGTGAAGCCGGACTGTCATTCGAATCCTTCTTGTATCATCGCAGGAGGGGTATATGGCGAACCGTGGGTAAAAGCCCAGCCAGGCGAGCTGCGGCTAATCCGGCGCCGGAGATACTAATCGGGACGGGGGCGCATGCTGATGCGGCACAGACTCGTTCGTCTCACGGAGAGCCGGATGAGATGTCCGTGACCAACTCCGAAGTCAAGAGTGCGATAAACCATCGTCACTTAAAAGAAGCCTTGCGTGCCCCTGCCTTAACGGAGCCGGAGTTTAACGCCCTAAGCACTGTAGGTGCATATATCCGAGCTTCCCGGGACGGACTCACCGGGGTCGCTCGCCTGTTCTCAAAGTATATGCAGGTACAAATCTTTATGAACTTAGTGGATAGATAGTAGTAGCCCCTGAGACTTAAAACGGCTGGACAAAACCGATTTAAGGATCATTTGATGACTACAGGTTCTCAAGGAGAAGAACAGTGCATTAACCCAGGAGCTTGAGACAAGCCAGACGCAGCTAAACGCCACTATCTCCGAGCTTGAATAAATAAAGAGTGCCCCAATGTGTTATGGCAACGATAAGAAACTGGAAGAAGAAGTGAAGAAACAGGCCGAAGAGATAAAGAGCTTGAAGGCTCAACTCTTAGAGGCACAACAAGAAAACCAGAAGCTGAAGGGCGGCATATTCAGTATGTCTTGTGAACTGTCCGGATTATTGATATGATCATATAATGCGGAATATGATAGTTCGGTTGATACAGGTATGTTAACCGGCCATCCTGAAGAGGAAATGCCTGTCTTACAGAGCGACATTCTGAAGGAGCTGGCAAAGCTGCACGAGCGTTCTCAGAAGGCCATGAAGTATATGGCCAAAGCCTTATGGCCTTCCAACGTCCCTCCAGAAAGATTGGAGGGGTTGGCTGATCTATTCAAGGGTGCCCAGCGTCGTTTCAAGCTTTCAAAGACATCCGCATGCCGTGAAGTTGCTCGAGAGGCATGGGCCATGGTGAAGACATGCTATACTGGTCTTGACCCGAACCATATGGCCAGAGTTGGACCGCGGGGACCCGACGGGAAGGAAATTCCCGTAAGCCTCGTATATGACCAAGTAATGACAGCGGCGAAATTTTCGCAAGAAGATTGTAAATTAGATAGTCTACTAGATAGCGTAGAAAGGGAGTGAGCGTTCAATTTGATGCACCCATGTACTTTATGACCGAACTTATCTCCTGCCGAATTTTATGAAAATTTTGTCATCGTAGACCTTCGGCTTTTACCTCCGAACCAAAAGGTTGGAGTGTTTCCGTATACTATATTTGTCTAAGAAACATTTAGTATTGTCGGAAACCAGTCAATCCGGCCATATTGGTCGAACAGACAAAATGTGTTCAGCGGAGCTATGTTATATTACTGTTTAACATAAGAAACATCTTCCAAGAAAAATAGTTCCGTTAGGGGTTCCTTTCCTTGGGCTGGGCTTTGTATCTGAAGTACAGACAGCCACTTTTATGCATTTTGCTGGAAACATCCTATTGGATATGTGCCGACCAATTATTCCCTTAAGAACGCTAGCTTTCGGCTTCACCCATGTGAGGTCAGGGCCGGATTACTCGGTTGTAACAATCGCAGAGGTGCTCCCTTTATACCCTAGCCGAACAATCGGGAACATAGGGTATAAGCATAGGAGCGAGGCAACCCAGCTTGGCAAAAACTTAAGTCATAGAGGTGCATAAAATGGCAGAAGCAACAGATAGTACAGACAAAAGAAGCTTGTAAGCTTCTCCATAAAATGCTTCTTTTAAAAGAAGCCCCCATGTATGGTGGGGCGTATACATTTAAAGATGCGCACTCCCAACCATGCGGTTGATCCGGACATACAATTAAGGGGGAAAGGGAAAAGGGAAAAGGGAAAAGGGTGAAGAAAATAGAAACAGCCTAGTTTAAACTGAGACCTATGGAGGCCGAATTATGCGTAAAATCTTCGGAGCCGGGTGGTGTTCCATGGGTTCGGCTCAAGGTGATTATCCTCGGCATTGCGAAGGCGATAGGCTCCTCCAGTAAGGACTTCATCAATTATGAAGGGACCCTCCCATTTGGGTTTGAGCTTATCCTTTTTCTTCTCCGGGAGGCATAGAACAAGTTCTCTGACGTTGTATGTTTTAGCCCACACTTCTCTGCTTTGGTAGCGCCTGGCCTGCTGTTGATAGAAGGCGGAACGGGCCTTGGCAACATCGCGCTCCTCTTCAAGTCCATCTAGGTCGTCCTGCCGATCTAGTTTGGCTTCTTTCTCTTCATACATGTGCACCCAAGGTGAGTCATGAATAATATCATAGGGCAGTACGTCTTCTGCACCGTACACCATAAAGAAAGGTGTGTATCCGGTCGTTCGATTGGGAATGGTTCGGAGTCCCCAGAGTATGGAATCGAGTTCCTCAACCCAGTGCTTATCTGATTCTCGTAAATAGCACACCAGTCTAGGCTTAATACCACTCATGATCAGACCATTGGCCCGTTCGACTTGGTTGTTTGTTTGAGGGTGGTATACAGATGCATAGTCGAGTTTAATGCCCAACTTAGCGCACCAAGTTTTCACCTCATCATCTATGAAGTTAGAGCCATTATCAGTGATGATACTGTGTGGGACACCATAACGGTGGACTACGCCGGATATAAAGTCAATCACTGGTCCGGCCTCAGCTGTTTTGACTGGTTTGGCTTCTATCCATTTAGTGAATTTATCCACCATGACCAGCAAGCATTTTCTTTTGTGGCTTCCCCCTTTAAGGGGTCCGACCATGTCAAGCCCCCTGTCGTGGGAGAACTGACCCACGAACACCTGTGGGGCCGGCGGACCAAGCCCCTTCCGGTTCGGCGGGGGGCGGAGATCGCACAAAGAGCAGATCGAGGCGAAGCACACGAAGCGGTTTACCCAGCTTCGGAGCTCTCCGGAGAGATAATACTCCTACTGCTGCATGTCTTAATGTATTGAGTTCTTGCTCGGGAGCGCTGAATGCTACAGTACACACTAGCTGCTAACGAGACCGAGCGTGTGTGTTCTTCTGGCTTCGAACCCCTCTCTATGTTGCGCATGGGCCTCCTTTTATATGCTCAAGGGGTCACCGTCAGGTGGCAACGTAGACAAGGGTAAAAATGGAAAGGTGATGCGGTTGGTACAACTACTTGTACAGTGTATCATAGCTAACCCTGACGGCAGGGGACAAAGGCATTAAATGCCCGTCTGTGTCGCCCAAACAGTGCAAAAAAAGGGATCGTCAGGGATGCCACCGCTTGCCACGATGGCAATCTTGTCAGCGCCGCTTGCCACCGCGCACCGCCGGCTGCACAGCCTCCTGCCACGCGTGCCTGGAAAGGTCTCAGGGCGACACGTTGGTGGATGCGCTGGAGCGTGGGTACAGAGTGGTAGCTTGCCGCGGCAAGCGCTTTTCCACGATTGTTGTCTTGTCGCGTCCGGAAGCTTGTCGCTCACCGGGCCTTGCCGGGACGCGTGGCGTGTCGCGGCAAGTTCCTTGAGATGCCTTGGTTGGCCTTCCCGGCAAGCTCCTCTTGCCGGGGCCTTGTCTCCTTGGCTTGAATACTTTGTTCTTGAATGGCTCCAAAGGAACCATGGAGGACCTTGGCGGTCACCCGACAGGCCTTGCCGCTGGTGTCTTCGATCGCCCAGGCACAAGTTCGGGATACTAGGGTACCCCTACTCTAGTACACCGACAGGAGCCCCCGGGCCTGGGCCATACACGGTGCCGAGCGCTGTTGGGCCAGGCCCAAAATAGGGCATGGGCACGCGCGGCCTGGGTTACGCCGTATCTCACTCCGTATCCACCGCGCCCTCCCCGAACGGCACGCGTTGAATGCGGCGTCGTGGGAGAGATCGTGGGTGGTTTCTTTATTTGGAAAGACGGAACGTCCGCCCCCTCCCTCTTTATAAGCAGGAGAAAAAGGGGCAGTTCGCCCATCTCGCCCGTTGCTAATCCAATCTCAGAAATCTCCGCCGCTCCCCCCTTCCTTCCCAAAGCTGAAAGAGAGCAACGCTCCGCCCCCCATCGCCACCAGCACCACCAACGTCGTCGATCTCCCCCACCACCTCCGCCATGGCTCCGAAAACCGGCAAGGGGAAGGCTGTGAAGTCGACCGAGGCGCAGCGGCTCGTGGCGCTGCGAAAGGAGCAGACAACCTCCCCCCCCCTATGCTCGCCGCGAAGGAGATGAGGGAGTACTACTACCTCTTCTGGTCGACGGAGACGCGAGCGCATCCGCTGTAACGCCCCGGATCCGATGCGCCAGGTGTCCGCCAGTTATTTGCTGTTGTTGCCATGTCATTGCTTGCGTGTTGCATCTCATCTCATGTCATCATCTGCATTTCCTCTGCATGATTTTCAAAACTTGCATCCGTTCGGGTTCCGCCGGTTCTCTCCGTTGTCCATTCTGATTCAGACACACTCGCACGCGCTCGCGGCACCTCCGTAATATATTTTATAAGTGGCATAAAATGTTCTCGGAATGGGTTGTAACTTGTCGTGCGGTCTTATTATAGTGTAGACAGGCTGCCTGCCAAGTTTCGTCGCATTCGGAGTTTGTTTGACTGCCCAACCGTTATATATATAACCGCGATATAGTCGGTATATTCGTCGGGCGTTTTCGGTCTCCGAAAACCCTGCCAGGCTGCTTTCCTCTTCTCTTCTCTCAACCCAAGGCCTCTTCTGCACAGCCATCTGCAGCCCACCTAGTTCCCCCTCTGTCCGGAGCCGCTCGATCGCGATCCGAGGGTCCGAAAGCCCCTCCTAAACCCCTAGAGACTAAACCCTAGCCCCCCTTTCCTATTTAAACCCCCCTCCTTCCAAATCTGGTTTCCCTAACCCCTCTCCTCCTCGTTTTCGCAGCCTCCTCCCACCTCGGGGGCCGTGCTGCCGCCTTCCCCCTCCAAATCCGGCGCCAGCCACCTCACCCGCGCCACTTGGCGCACCCCGATTGGCCCAGCCACCACCATCCGGCGCCCCTGGCCACTCCCCAGCCTCCACGTCGCCTCCCTCTCAGCCTCCTCCGTCGCTGGCCAGCTCCAGCATGTCCGCGACCCGTCCCGGGCCGATCTGGGCCCGAGCTGCCCACTCCGCGCCGCCTCCCTCTTCGTCGTCCCGAGCTCCAGGGAATGGAGCTCCCGCACTGGTTCCCGCCGGCGTCCTCGCCGGAGCAACAACGAGCTCCACCAGGCCGACCCCCCCCCCCGCACCATGTTCCTTCCTCTCTCTTCTCTTTCCTCCTGTCTCACTCCCTGTGTTCCTTGCAGCGCCGCCGCCATGGATGCCCGTCGTCGCCGACCTCAAGACCCGCGCCATGGTGCCCTCCCGAGCTCCTTCCGCGCCAGATCCGGCGAGCCACGCCGGATCCATCTCCTGCACCATGTAGCTCGACGTGCCCGCGCTCCTTGTCGCCGGATCCGGCCACCTGCGGCCCCGTCCCGGCCTCCCTGCGCCTGCCCTCGCCGGAGATGGCCCCTTCGCCGCCGCGCCCTGCATCGCCCCGATTCGGGCTTCCCTCCTCGCCGTTGACCGTGCCAAGGCCACGACCGCGGCGCTCCTGGACCGCGTCGCCAGCGCCAACAACGCCCAGCCCAGCGGCCTCCAGGCCCAGCCCCAAGCCAAGCCGGCCTCGCTCGGCCTCTCCACCGACCGGGCCAAGAGCCCAAGGGTGAGCAGGCCCCAGATCCATTCCCCTGTGCACTGCTGGACTAGCAGTTTCGGCCCAGTTCTGTTTTTTTAGACTCTGCGAATTTAACCTTATCCGGTGAATTACTGTTTTACAGAAAAACCCCTAATGTTCATGCATATAATAACTCCACAACCGTGCATCGGTTTAAAACAAATTATATATGTAAAGTGCTTAGAATTTCATCTAGTTTCATAATATGCCACTTTCATCCATGTTTAAAATGTTAAAAATGTTGTTTGATTAAATTTTCTTAAATGCCATGTCAAATGATTTAATTCATAACTAAATAACCGTAGCTCGGTTTTAAATGTTCTTTATATGTAAATGGGGTGGAACAATGCCTAGATTAACATGGTCCACTTTATTTTCCTGTTTAATAACTTTAAAATATGTTTTAGGGCAGAACAGTAGCAAATTCATAAATTGCATATGAGGTTTTTCCGGAATTGTTGTTTGTTCTTCCGGCCTCATTTAAACTTGCCTAGTTAGGTAGTTTTGTTATGCTTCACCCCTTGCCATGTTAATCAACATTTAATATTGTTGGGTAGCTTAAACAAGAGAGAACTAAATAATTGATGTGGTGTTCCGTCAATATGCAACTCGTTGCATATTGAGCTCCACTTAACTTGTAGTTTTGTGTGTTGCAGTTTGCCATGCCATGCCTCTTTAAACCGGACATGCATCATACTTGGTTGTGCATCATGCCATGCTTATGCGATGGTTGTTTACTATGTTGTTTGCTTCTTTCCGGTTTGCTTCTCTCGTTAGCCGGTTTCGTTCGGAGTTGTGAGGATTCGTTCGACTACGTCCGTTTGTCTTCTTCATGGACTCGTTCTTCTTCCTTGCGGGATTTCGTGCAAGATGACCGCTACCTGGATCTCACTACTATCATTGCTATGCTAGTTGCCTCGTCCTTTCACTATGCTGCGCTACCTATTACTGTTTGTCCAGCCATCCCATATTGCCATGAACCTCTAACCTTTGACACCTTTCCTATGCAAACCGTTGTTTGGCTATGTTACCGCTTTTGCTCAGCCCCTCTTATAGCGTTGCTAGCTGCAGTGAAGTTGAAGATTTCTCCATGGTGGGCGGGGTTTATGTTGGGATATCACAATATCTCTTATTTTATTAATGCATCTATATACTTGGTAAAGGGTGGAAGGCTCGGCCTTATGCACAGTGTTTTGTTCCACTCTTGCCGCCCTAGTTTCCGTCATACCGGTGTTATGTTCCCGGATTTTGCGTTCCTAACGCGGTCGGGTGATTTATGGGACCCCCTTGACAGTTCGCTTTGAATAAAACTTGTCCAGCAAGGCCCAACATTGACTTTTACCATTTGCCTCACCACCACCTACTTTTTCCCTTGGGAGTCGCTCTCTCGAGGGTCATCTTTATTATAGCCCCCCCGGGCCAGTGCTTGTCTAAGTGTTGGTCCAAACCGAGCAGCCTGCGGGGCCACCTCTTGGCAACTTGAGGGCTGGTTTTACTCGTAGCTTGACTTATCCGGTGTTGCCCTTAGAACGAGATATGTGCAGCTCCTATCGGGATTGTCGGCGCATCGGGTAGCTTTGCTGGTCTTGTTTTACCATTGTCGAGATGTCTTGATGTACCGGGATTCCGAGACTGATCAGGTCTTCCTGGGTGAAGGTCTATTCCTTCGATGATCGCGAGAGCTTGTCATGGGCTAAGTTGGGACACCCCTGCAGGGTATAAACTTTCGAGAGCCGTGCCCGCGGTTATGTGGCAGATGGGAATTTGTTAATGTCCGGTTGTAGATAACTTGACACCAGATCCAAAATAAAACACATCAACCGAGTGTGTAGCCGTGATGGTCTCTTCTCGGCGGAGTCCAGGAAGTGAACACGGTTTCTGTGTTATGTTTGACGTAAGTAGGTGTTTCAGGATCACCTCTTGATCATTGCTAGCTTCACGACCGTTCCGCTTGTTCTCTTCTCGCTCTTCTTTGCGTATGTTAGCCACCATACTTGCTTAGTCGCTGCTGCAACCTCACCACTTTGCCCCTTCCTTTCCCATTAAGCTTTGCTAGTCTTGAAACCCATGGTAATGGGATTGCTTGAGTCCTCGTGGCTCACCGGATACTTCAAAACCAGTTTGCGGTGCCTATGTTACCGAAAGGTGGCGCAACCAAGCTCAAGGAGGAGCTCGATGATGATCTTGCCCTTTGTGTTGTTTCGTTCTAGTTGATCAGTAGTGGAGCCCAGTTGGGGTCGATCGGGGACCTTTGTCGCATTTGGGGTTCTTCTTTTATTTTGGTTCCGTAGTCGGACCTTGATTGTATCTGGATGTTGTAATGCTTTATTCATGTATTTGTGTGAAGTGGCGATTGTAAGCCAACTATGTATCTCTTTCCCTTATGTATTACATACATGGGTTGTGTGAAGATTACCTCACTTGCGACATTGCTTTCAATGCGGTTATGCCTCTAAGTCGTGCTTCGACACGTGGGAGATATAGTCGCATCGAGGGCGTTACATCCACGCACGAAGGTACTCTCCGCCGCCGCTTCGGAACGGGCTCCGAATGGATATCCCTTCTTCGCGTTGTTCTTCTACTGTGGGCTCTGCCCGCCTTTCTCTGAGTTTTTCTACGACATTATGAACACCTACGGGTTCCACCTCCTTGACTTCACCCCCAATGCCGTTCTGACCATGGCAGTTTTCGCACATCTCTGCGAAAACTTTGTCGGAGTCCATCCAAATGTAGCCCTTTTCCGCCACTTCTTTATGCCCCGGGTTGAGAGAGGGGAGCCTTTATCCGGCGGAATCGCCTGGATCTCGAGAGCCGGCAAGAAGGAAGCTTATCTGGAGGGAGAACTCCGCGGCAAGTGGGAGGAATGGAGAGCAGACTGGTGCTGGATTGTCGAGGAGAACCCGCAGCCATTTACCGCCCAGCGCCAAGCCCCAGTAGCGCGCGGCAACGATTGGAGCAGCGTGGCCCCGGAAGACGATAGGCTGAAGATTGCTGTCACCCGGATCCTACGCCTCAGGCTTGCCGGGCTCACTGTAGGCGCTGTTGGCGCAGATTTTCTTCGTCGCCGCATCGCCCCCCTGCAAGAGAGGAGGAGACCCGCCTGGGAGTTCGGGGGTGCGGCGGACATCATGAGGCTGCGCCCGGGCCTCAACTTCAACTTCACTGTCCTTGAACTAGACGCGATGCTCAAAGAACTGTTCAAACACGACCCTCAACATCCCGAATGGTTCAGGTTGCCGAAGGGTGTTGTTCCGTTGTGCAACAACTCCTCGCTCGACCGCATCCGTGCAATGATGCCGCTGTGCGATTCGCATGGAATTGTCCCAACTTGGCAAGAGCCTGCAGACGACGTCGTGCAGGAGTTCTTTGACGGCTTGGTAGAAGTGCTGGTCCGCTCCGATGAGCATAAAAGCCTCACCCGCGACACCACCGGTGCGGAGATGCAGCGCATCGCCACTAGGGCGGAAGAGGCGGCGGCAGCCGCTGCCGCGGGCGGTTTGGATTCACAGGGAGGAGGCAGAGGCAGCGAGGCGGCAAGCCTTGCCGAGCGAGATGAGCTTGCCGGCGAGGGAGAGCTTGCCGGCGAGGGAGAGCTTGCCGGGCCTGAAGTCGAGTCAAGCGATCCCGCCGAAGGTACGAGCGGCTCGTTGGAGACCAACTCCTCTTCCTCCTCGTCTTCAGACAGCCCGCCGCAAGCAGAGCCCCCAGTTCCACCAAGAAGGCGTCTCCGCAAGGTTGCCGTGCCGCGCGACACGCTCCACCGTGGCAAGCACTATTGCCGCGGGAGTGCCTCACGCCGCTGCGGCAACTGGAGCGGGGTCCTCCCGGACCACCGCTTCTGCTCCTGCCGCTGCCCCCGCCAAGCGGTTAAGGGAACCCACTCCTCCGCCTCATCGCGCCGAAGGTGGGCCAGACTTTGACCTCTCCGCGCTCAGCTCTGACGAGGAAGAAGAAGAGTAAGATTCCTTGCTGTACTTGTAGTTCTTCAATTCTTGTTGTCTTGTCTTGTATTTGATTTGCTTTACTTCGAACCCATTCCTTTTCAGGACTCTGGCCCAGAGAGCAGCAAAAAGAGCCAAGGTCCCGGTGATTGTCATCAAGGACGAACCCACCACGACAACGGGGGGTGTGTCCGAGACCATCTTGCCGGACCCGGCAACTATTCCCCAAAGCAGCCCCCAGCGCAGCCCCCAGCGTAAGTATATGGTTTACTTCCCGCTGTTAGGCGCGCATGGGTGCCCTTTCTTTGCTGACATCTGACTATTGGTTTGTGTAGGAGCAGAGCAGCCTCTCCAGGAGCGCTCGGAAGCTGCCCCCGACATGTCATCTGCTTCGACTACACCGCCAAGGGAGGATTCCCCGGCAAGGGAGCGTTCTCCGGCAAGGGAGAATTCTCCGGCAAGGGACAGTCCTCCGGCAAGGGACAACACCAGCGACCCCCCGGTGGCGGAGACCGTGACTGTAGAACCTAGTACAGGTAATCCTCTTGCTTGAAAACTTCCCTTGGGTTCTTCTTCTTCTGATTTTCTTTTTGGATATTTGCTTGACTTTTCTCCCTTTTCCGGCCGTCAGATCCTTCTGCCATGGAGCCGATGGAGACCGAGGTCGCTGGTGAGGAGAATGTGTGCGGCAATACCAACGACGCCGCTGCCACCGAAGAAGCAGCTGGCTCTGATGATCCCGCCGGCGAAGAGGCCGCCAAAGCTGCCGCCGTAGAAGCTGGCGAGGGGTCTGGCGATCGTACTGACGGCCCCGAGGCCGCAGGAGCGTCAGGCGCTACACCGACCGCCGATCCCCCCCGCCGCTGACGCAGCGTTAGGCTCCGAAGAGCCCCAGCCCGGCACCTATTTGAAGGCCGGCGATGGCGTCTTCATCAAGCTCCCCTGGGCGTCAAGCTCCAGGGCGCTGGTTGAAGGAGAAATCTTGGATGGAGAGGTGCTTGCCTCCGCTGGGCTGATGTTGGTTGATGCGCCGAGCAGCAGCAGCGGCGAGTTCGAGGAGGAGCAGCTACTGCGGAAGCTGGTGTCGCTCTACCGCGCTCGGCAGGCCAAGGTGGAATCCCGAGAGCGCTTGTCGCGCAGGCGGGAGTAGACATCGAGAAGCGCGCGGAGGAGCGACGGGGTCGCAACCAGGAAGCTCTTCGGTTCCTGGCAGAGAAGCGGGAGCAACTCACCGAGGAGCGGAAAGCCTTCCTCCTCGAGAAGGCCGAAGTTGAAGAGCAACAGCGGCTTGCCACCGAGGAGCTGTTTGCGCGGGAGAGCGAGTTGGCGCAGCGGAAGGTCAATCTTGACAGCCATGAGGAGGAGCTTGCCGCGCGCGAGCAAACATTCGGCGGGGCTCTCAAGGAAGCAGAAGATGCTGCCGCAGCTGCCGAGGCCGCCAAGAAGGAGCTGGAGACGAAGGTGGCGCAGCTGGAGGCCGATCTCAAGGTGAGCAGTGAAGAGCTTGCCGCGCTCAAGCTACACTCTTGGCGAGCTGCAGGGTCGTCTCGTCGAGAAGGGCAAGGAGCTTAGCGCCGCCAAGGACTCCAACGTAGATCTTGAGCTGAAGCTGGCTACTTTGACCAAGACGCTGGACGGCGCCAGGGAGCAGGAGGTGGCCTTGAAGCGCCAAAGATGTCGTTCTGAGCTCTTGGAACATGTTCCATCTGTATGCCGTCAAAGTGCTCTTCTAACTTTCTCACTTCATCAACGTAAGCTTCCATCAACGGACTCTGATAATTCTTGTTCACTTGGCAGACGACAAGCTGCGAGTCACCCCTGACAATGAGCCTCTTGGTCCCAAGGTCTGCTGCGATCCTGAGACCGGCAAGCAAACCTTCATACTCTGCGGTATTGTTTGTTGCTTGCTCCTTAGGAAAGTGCATCTGGACTACGTACTTGAGGTGCTCTCCGGAGGGCGCAACAAGTAGCATGCCAGCACCGGCGCCTTGCAGTGAGAAGGCACCATCAAAGTACATCAGCCACTCTTTGCTTGCTTCCTTGACGGGGATGCTCGTTTCTGGAATTTCTTCATCTGGTGTTGGCGTCCACTCTGCTATGAATTCTGCCAATGCTCTACTCTGGATAGTTGAAGTGCTCTCAAACTTGAGGCCAAAGCTTGACAGTTCCAGTGCCCACTCGACAATCCTGCATGTTGCTTCTGGATTCTGTAGTATCCTTTTCAGCGGAAAACGAGTGACAACTGTGATCTCGTGTGCTTGGAAGTAATGGCGCAGCTTTCTCGAGGCCATGAGAAGGCCGAAAAGCAATTTCTGCACACCAGAATACCTCGATCTAGCCCCCTGCAGAAGGGAACTGACAAAGTAAACTGGGCGCTGCACCATTTTCTTCTGTATCTCCTCATGCGCCTGCGCAGATCCATCTTTGTCGGGACCAGAGCTTGTCGGTGAAGTCCCCTGCTTGTCGCTGGATGCATCTGCCGTGGTTGCCGGCTCATCATCCGCCTCCCTCTCTGCTACTAACGCAGCACTAACCACTTGATTGGTTGCCGCTATATACAGCAGCAACTTCTCTTGTGGCTTAGGTGCGACAAGTGTTGGAGTGGAGGACAGGTATCTCTTTAAGTCCTGCAGCGCAGCCTCCGCTTCCGGAGTCCATTTCATTGGACCTGCCTTTTTCAATATTTTGAAAACGGCGGCGCCTTCAGCGAACCTAGAGATAAACCTGCTGAGGCAGCCACACAACCGGCAAGTCTTCGTACATCCTTGACGCGCTTTGGTGCTTCAATCTGCTCAATGGCCTTGATCTTGTCGGGATTGGCTTCAATTCCCCGCTGAGACACGAAGAACCCGAGAAGCTTGCCCGATGGGACTCCAAACACACACTTCTCGGGGTTAAGCTTGAGGTTGATCTTGCGCATATTTGCAAAGGTTTCGTCTAAATCCTGAATCAGAGTTGCCTTGTCCTTGCTCTTGACCACTATGTCATCCATGTAGGCTTCCACATTTCTATGCATTTGTGGCTCAAAAGCGTCATGGACTACCCTTGCAAATGTTGAACCAGCATTCTTTAAACCGAAAGGCATCCGTATGAAACAGTATGTGCCACATGGAGCGATGAATGCGGTCTTCTCCTCATCCTCTTCTGCCATGAAGATCTGATGATATCCTGAATATGCGTCAAGAAATGAAAGCAGGTCACATCCGGCCGTGGAGTCAACAATCTGGTCAATGCGCGGTAAGGGAAATGGGTCTTTGGGACAAGCTTTATTGACATCGGTAAAGTCGATACAAAGCCTCCATTTCCCGTTTGCCTTGTGCACGCTACAGGATTGGCCAACCACGTAGGATGGAGCACTCCTCTGACAAGGCATGCTGCTTCCAACTTCTTGATTTCTTCTGCGATGAATTCTTGGCGCTCCACTGCTTGTTTCCTGACCTTCTGCTTAACGGGCCATGCATGAGGACAGACGGCAAGATGGTGCTCGATTACTTTCCTGGGAACAACGGGGATGTCAGACGGTTGCCATGCAAACACGTCGACGTTAAGCCCAGAGAAAGCAACGAGCGCGCTTTCCTATTTAGGGTCGAGAGTGGCACTGATGGTGAAGGTACCACCGGTGCCGTCCTCCTTGGCGGACACCTTCTTGGTCTCTGGTGGAGCTACCATTGTCTTCTTACGCTTGCCGGTGGAGCTCGACGGTGCGTCCTCGACGGTAGTGCAGCACTCCGAAGAGGTGCGCTTGCCGGAGTGGGCATCAGAGCTCTTGCCGGACTTGGTCTTCTTCTTCCCCCCGGGAGCTTCAACGGCAAGTGACTTGCGATCTGCTGCGGCTGCCACTTCCCGGTAGATCTTGTCGGCGCAGATAAGAGCATCCTTCTTGTCGCCAGGGACAGAGATGACACTTATCGGGCCTGGCATCTTCAGTACGTTGTATGCATAGTGAGAGGCTGCCATGAATTTGGCGAGTGCTGGACGGCCGAGTATCCCATTGTAAGGCAATGGAAAATCAGCAACATCAAAAGTGACCCTCTCAGTCCTGAAGTTCAACTCGCTGCCAAATGTCACCGGCAACGTGATCTTTCCCTTCGGCTTGCTCCTTCCCGGATTAATTCCTTGGAATGTGCCGGTCTCTTCGAGCTCGTTGTCAGGGATCTGGAGTTTCTGGAGTACCGCGGAGGAGATCAGGTTCAAGCCAGCCCCGCCGTCAACTAGCATCTTAGTGACCTTGAGGTTGCGGATAGTTGGTGAAACCAACATCGGCAAGCACCCGACCGCTGTTATGCGATCAGGGTGGTCCTCAATATCAAAGATGATAGGCGTGCTGGACCATTTCAGAGGCTTGCGTGACTCAACGGGTGGTTCTGCTACATTGACTTCCCACACCCACTGCTTGAGCTGGCGGTGTGAAGTATGCAGAGAAGCACCGCCGTCAATGCACAGGACCTCTGTGGCTTTCTGGAACTCCTGCTCACCGGTCTCGTCATCATCCATATCTTCATCGTCGTCGTCATCTTCATCCTTGTCGCGGCCGCAGGGAGGTCTGTCTCCTTGCCGCTGCTTGGCCTTGCCGCGGCGTCCTCCTCGGCCGGGGTGTTTCTTGTCGGATCCTCCAGTACCTTCTTGGGCCTTCTCCTTGTCGCGTCGCTCGTACTCAGCCTTTTGCTGCTCGACAAGCTGCTCGACCTTCTTGCAGCTTTGGAGGTCATGGCCCTTGGTGCGGTGGATCTTGCAGTACTGCTTGTTGGTGCCGTCCTGCTTGTCGGCGTCCGCCACAGCGTCCTTGGCGCCACCTTCGTTGCCGGACTGCTCAACGACTAGCACATATTTGCCTTTCTTCTTCCTGTTGTTCTGCCGCCGGTTTTTCTTTGCCGGGGCGGCATTCTCGCTGTCAGATCCTCCTGCTCCTGTATTCTCTCCGGGGAGTTTCCTCCCTTCCTCAGCACGTGCACACTTGTCGGCCAGGGCATATAGCTCACTGACGTCTCTGATCTTGCACATCGCCATCTCCTCCCGCATCCTGCGGTTACGCACGTTCTGATGGAACGCGCTGATGACCGCGGCAGGGTGGACATCTGGGATGTTGTGCTGTACACGGCTGAATCTCTGAATGTACTTGCGCAGGGGCTCTCCTTCTTTCTGGGCGAGCAGATGAAGGTCTCTCTCTTGGCCATGAGGTTTGTGGCCGCCTGTAAAGGCGCCGACAAACTGATGGCATAGATCTGCCTAGAAGGATATGGAGTTGTCCGGCAAGTGCATGAGCCAGGACCTGACATTGGGCTTGAGCACCAGCGGGAAGTAGTTGGCAAGGATCTTGTCGTCCCGCCCCCCAGCAGCTTGCACCGCGATGGTGTAGATGCTGAGGAACTCCGACAGATGCGACTTGCCGTCGTACTTCTCTGGTACATCTGGCTTGAAATTCTTCGTGCTGGGCCACTGGACTTGCCGCAGCTCACGAGTGAACACAGGGCAACCTACCGCGTACGGCAAGTCGCCTGGTTCCCCTGGCGCATGCATCTCGACAGAGGGCCCAGCGCGCTGGTCCGATTGATGCCGCGCTTCTCTTTGGTGCTCGATGCGAGTACGAGCGTCTTCTTGCTGTCGTTCGTGAAGAACTTGGCGCTGATCGCGACGAGCTCGTGGATCTGATGATGCGGTGGAGTCGCTGTCGAGGTAGATCCGGCGAGTCGGCGATCTTGGCCTTCGGGGCGGAGAGTGCACGGTGGTTGCACCCCCACCGGTTTTGTCGCCATCGGCTCGCGCCTGGCAGTCTTGCCGCGGCTGCGATGTACTCGGCTGCCGTGGAGTGTCGCCATTGGCGAAGCCGATGAGACTCTGAATGGTGGCCCTCCATTCGTCGATCTTGTCTGCCGTTGGAGGGTAATCCAGGAGCAGTTGAGCTCGTGCCAAAGCTTCTGCTGGAGTGGTGGGTGGCAGTGGCGAACGGTGCGAGGAGCGGGATATGCTCAGACTTCTAACTATGTTAGAAGGAGCAGTATCCCGTCCAGGCGACCGTGTCTTGCTCGTGCCAGCATGTTGGCGTGCATGCTGGTCTTGAGCACCCCGAGATCCACCAGCTCGATCTTGGCCCAACGAACGTATGGTACCGCGAGTACCATGATGCTGTCGGTATCGCGCCTCCTGAGATGGGCGCGGTGCATGTACGGACGCTGAGGTCTGCGCGGCCTTGTCTTTGGACCTGGCAGCACCGTGAGCTCCCTCGTCGACGCCCATTCTTCCGCCGGCGTCTACCCCACCACCCGTTTGCTCCGGTGATGGTGGGATCGACGTGGACGGAGCAGCCACCTCCTAAGCCTTCTTCTTCGGTGGCATGTCGATGAAGAAGATGAAGATCTAGCTTGTGTGAACGCCGGATCAGGTTCACACAGCCTCGACGCCCCCTACCTGGCGCGCCAAAGATGTCGTGGGAGAACTGACCCACGAACACCTATGGGGCCAGCGGACCAAGCCCCTTTCGGTTCGGCGGGGGGCGGAGATCGCGCGAAGAGCAGATCGAGGCGAAGCACACGAGCGGTTTACCCAGCTTCGGATCTCTCCGGAGTGATAATACTCCTACTGCTGCATGTCTGAGTCTATTGAGTACTTGCTCGGGAGCGCTGAATGCTACAGTACACACTAGCTGCTAACGAGACCGAGCGTGAGTGTTCTTCTGGCTTCGAACCCCTCTCTACGTTGTGCATGGGCCTCCTTTTATATGCTCAAGGGGTCACCGACAGGTGGCAACGTAGACAAGGGTAAAAATGGAAAGGTGATGCGGTTGGTACAACTACTTGTACAGTGTATCATAGCTAACCCCGACGGCAGGGGACAAAGGCATTAAATGCCCGTCTGTGTCGCCCAAACAGTGCAAAAAAGGGACCATCAGGGACGCCACCGCTTGCCACGATGGCAATCTTGTCAGCGCCGCTTGCCACCGCGCACCGCCGGCTACACAGCCTCCTACCACGCGTGCCTGGAAAGGTCCCAGTGCGACACGTTGGTGGATGCGCTGGAGCGTGGGTACAGAGTGGTAGCTTGCCGCGGTCGTTGTCTTTTTGCGTCCGGAAGCTTGTCGCTCACCGGGCCTTGCCGGGACGCGTGGCGTGTCGCGGCAAGTTCCTTGAGATGCCTTGGTTGGCCTTCCCGGCAAGCTCCTCTTGCCGGGGCCTTGTCTCCTTGGCTTGAATACTTTGTTCTTGAATGGCTCCAAAGGAACCACGGAGGACCTTGGCGGTCACCCGGCAAGCCTTGCCGCGGGGTGCTGCGACTGCCCGTGCACAAGTTCGGGATACTAGGGTACCCCTACTCTAGTACACTGACACCCCCAGACCGTAAAGGGACAAGTAATGGGGATTGTTCTTAATGCGGTGGGAGGCATGTGGCTCTGATTGGCGAAAAGTTGACAGCCCACGCAATGTTGGACAAGGTATTGAGCATCAGCTCGAGCCGTAGGCCAGAAAAAACCTGTCTAGAACGCCTTTCTTACAAGGGGGTGGGCTGTGGCATGGTGACCACCGAGACCAGCATGTATTTCTGCTAGGAGCTGCCTTCCCTCCTCTTCTGAGATACACCTTTGAAGGACTACGGTGGTACTTCTTTTATATAGTTCACCTTCATGCACTTTGAAGGCTTTGGAACGCCGAACTACGCATCGCGCCTCATTTTGATCGTTGGGGAGCTCTTGACTATTAAGGTAGGCCAGGTAAGGTTCGGTCCAAGGAGCGATAACCGCCATGATCTCATGAGCAGAGAGTGTTATCTCGATATCTGGACCCTCGGCGTTGTTTGTGTTGTGTTTGGCGGTTGGGGGTGTGATCAGGTTTTCATTGCCTTCTTCGCTCTCTCCCTGCCACACCACGGATGGCTTAAAGAGCCTTTCCACAAAGGTGTTGGGTGGCACAGGGTCGCGCTTAGCGCCCATGCGAGTGAGTATGTGATGCGGAGCATCCCTCGTTCATCCCCATGTACACTCCGACTACTCTCCAAACCCCAAGAGGACATATGACGAGACCTCGAACATACGTCATTGGAATTAAGGTGAACCCGCTCTTATTCGAGAATATCATGAATATCCATTGGACTTGATTTCTACCTCACCAAAGTGCTCTATGTGTCCTTAGATATGAAGATCGACGACCACAAGCTGGTGAGGAACACCCCAAAGGAGTTGGAGAAGGACCACAAGGCCACAAGGAGGAAGAAGGAGTGTAACAAGATTGACTCTGCACCTCCCAGGCGACCCCGTGCCCACGGGCCTCAAAGACCCCGTGCGCACGGACTACTCACAGAGCTGGCACCGGAGCACCCCGTGCGCACAGGCTCTTACCGTGCCCACGGGACCCCCGTGCGCACGGGCCCAACTTACCCCGTGCACACGGGCTCATCAGGATGGACGGCCGAGAGTCACCTGTTGGGCCTCCACTTCGTCCCCTTCCTCCACCTACCTATATATATATCCCTCTCCCTCCTCCATTTAGACCTAGAAAATAGGATAGCTCATTCTTAGGTGAGCTTTGCTCCTACCTCCTCCTCTTGAGAGAGAGAGAGAGACCACTCCCATGGAGTTCAAGGCCTCCATGTGAGAAGATCCCCTTGTGGATATCAAGACCTCCTCTTGGAGAGGACTATCATCAAGACCTCTCTCCTCATAGGATTGGGATGAACTAGTACTTCGTATCTTTCCTTTGTTGTTCTTGGATCATTGTATCTCTCGTGTGTTCTTGGATCTAGCATATGTGTGATTGGATCTAGTCAATTTGTATGTTTCCCATCTCTTGTGTTCTTTGTGTTCATCTTGTTCTTGGGGATTCCCCCTCCAATTCGTGAAAGATCTCCCCATAGGGTTCCACCCTACATCATCTTGGCATCATGAGCCATGGTTGATCACGAAATTGGAGCCCCCCTCTTTGTTTTCTAGCCTTGTTTTGTGTGATTTCGTCCTAAATCCGAAAATCCCCACCAAAAATAGCCCCAATTTTTTTTGTGATTTGTTGGTTTGATGAGATTTTGTTGGATTTGATCCATGGATTTGGTGTTTAGCAAGTAGATCGACCCCTCTACCAACTTCTCCTACCTTCCATCCTTCGATTTTGACCTCAGATTCGTGATTTGCCACGGATCCGGAGCTGTTCGTCCGCTCCTCGAGGACCCCGTGCACACGGGCCATCGGGACCCCGTGCACACGGGCCCCCATGCACACGGGCTTCGCAGACCCCGTGCGCATGACCCTTCCTGTGCACTTCGGCCTCTGCCCTTTCGACCAATCACCCACCCCCATACCACCCCCTTACCGCCAGCTAAACCCCAACCACGAGATCCATCATTTTGCCGCCCAGATCGCAAAGAAATCCGCCAAACCTGCGTGTCCCAGAACACCCCGTGTCCCCGGTACGTGTACCGTGCGCACGGGACCCCGTGCCCACGGGCTCCTACCCCCGTGCGCACGACCCCCCCCCCCCCCGGTCAGTCGCGAGCACTTCAACGTTTTGCCCATAACTTCCACATCCGGAGTCCGATTTTCACGTTCTTTAGCTCGTTGAGTAGCTATTGACATCCCCCATCTACATAGATAGGCACCAACACCATTTGACTCCACCAAAATTTCGGCATTTTGGCAAGTTTGCCTAGGCCCTCCACCATATCAGCCGCATATTCACCATAGCCTTCCGCGACCTAACCCATTTTGTTTGGCATAGCATTAGTGGTTGCTTGAGTAGTGATTCGAGTCTCCTAAGGTGTTTCGGCTACATAGGGACGGTTGCTTCTTCACCAACCACAACCACCACTTCCACATTGCCATTTCCGCTACCACCATTTGACTTTTTTCTGTATGAGATTTTGAGTTTGCGGCTTTTACCGTTTCCTAAGGTGTTTCGGCTACTTAGGGACGGGTCTACACCATCTTGGTATCTACATCAAGAACACCGCCACTCATCATCGCAAAGGACGGTAACCTCGACGACACCATTGTATATTTCTCCTAGAGAAAACCAAGCTGAAAGATGATGGCAGCAACTATACGGACTGGGTCCGGAACCTGAGGATCATCCTCATAGCTGCCAGGAAACAATATGTCCTAGAAGGACCGCTAGGTGACGCTCCCGTCCCAGAGAACCAAGACGTTATGAACGCTTGGCAGTCTCACGCTGATGATTACTCCCTCGTTCAGTGCGGCATGCTTTACATCTTAGAACCGGGGCTCCAAAAGCGTTTTGAGCAACACGGAGCATATGAGATGTTCGAGGAGCTGAAACTAGTTTTACAAGCTCATGCCCGGGTCGAGAGATATGATGTCTCCAACAAGTTCTATAGTTGTAAGATGGAGGGAAACAGTTACAAGGTGAGCACATACTCAAAATGTCCGGGTTGCACAACCGTCGACCAGTGAACATTAACCTCCCAGATGAGGCGGTCATTGACAGAATCCTTCAGTCGCTCCCACCAAGCTACAAGAGCTTTGTGATGAACTACAATATGCAGGGGATGGTGAAGACCATTCCTGAAGTATTTTCAATGCTGAAGTCAGCAGAGGTTGAAATCAAGAAAGAACATCAAGTGTTGATGGTCATAAGACCACTAAGTTCAAGAAGGGCAAGGGCAAGAAGAACTTCAAGAAAGACGGCAAGGATGTTGCCACACCCGGTAAGCCAGTTACCGGGAAGAAGTCAAAGAATGGACCCAAGCCTGAGACTGAGTGCTTTTATTGCAAGGGGGAGGGTCACTGGAAGCGGAACTGCCCCCAAATACTTAGCGGATAAGAAGGCCGGCAACACCAAAGGTATATTTGATATACATGTAATTGATGTGTACCTTACCAGTACTCGTAGTAACTCTTGGGTATTTGATACCGGTGCCGTTGCTCATATTTGTAACTCACGGCAGAGCTGCGGAATAAACAGAGATCGGCGAAGGGCGAGGTGACGATCTTGCGTCGGGAATGGTTCGGGGTTGATGTGATCGCCGTCGACACGCTACCTCTACATTTACCTACGGGATTAGTTATAAACCTTAATAATTGTTATTTGGTGCCAAGTTTGAGCATGAACATTGTATCTGGATCTCGTTTGATATGAGATGGCTACTCATTTAAATCCGAGAATAATGGTTGTTCTATTTATATGAGAGATATGTTTTTGTTGGGGAACGTAGTAATTTCAAAAAATTTCCTACGCACACGCAAGATCATGGTGATGCATAGCAACGAGAGGGGAGAGTGTTGTCTCGCCCTCGTAGACCCGAAGCGAAGCGATCACAACGTAGAGGAAGTAGTCGTCACGTTCTCCTCGCGATCCGACCGATCCCGCGCCGTTACTCCGGCGCCCCGAGTTCTTGACACACGACAGCTCGATGGCGTCCCTCGTACTCGATCCAGCCGAGTGTCGAGGAGAGTTCCGTCAAGCCGACGGCGTGGCGGCGATCTTGATGTTTCACCGCGCGAGGCTTCGCCTAAGCTTGACGGTATGACCGAGGTGGAATATGGTGGAGGGGGCACCGACACGGCTAAGGAACGATCCGTAGATCAAACTTGTGTCTATGGGGTGCCCCCTGCCCCAGATATAAAGGAGCAAGGGAGGGAGGAGGCCGGCCTAGGTTTAGGCGCGCCAGGGGAGTCCTACTCCCACCGAGTAGGATTCCCTTTCCTAGTCCAACTAGGAGTCCTTCCATGTAGGGGAGTAGGAGAGAAGGAAAGGAAGAGAGAAGGAGAAGGAAGGAAGGGCGCCTTCCCTAGTCAATTCGGACTAGAGCAAGGGGAGGCGCGCCACCTTTTGGCCCCTTCTCTCCTTTTCCCATATATGGCCCAATGAGGCCCAATACGAATTCCGTAACTCTCGGTACTCGAAAAATACCGAATGACTCGGAACCTTTCCGAACTCCGAATATAGTCGTCCAATATATCGATCTTTACGTCTCGACCATTTCGAGACTCCTCGTCATGTCCCCGATCTCATCCGGGACTCGAACTCCTTCGGTACATCAAAACTCATAAACTCATAATATAAGCATCGCCATCAAACCTTAAGCGTGCGGACCCTACGGTTCGAGAACAATGTAGACATGACCGAGACACGTCTTGGTCAATAACCAATAGCGGGACCTGGATGCCCATATTGGTTCCTACATATTCTACGAAGATCTTTATCGGTCGGACCGCATAACAACATCGTTGTTCCTTTGTCATCGGTATGTTACTTGCCCGAGATTCGATCGTCGGTATCCAATACCTAGTTCAATCTCGTTACGCAAGTCTCTTTACTCGTTCCGTAATACATCATCTCACAGCTAACTCATTAGTTGTAATGCTTGCAAGGCTTAAGTGATGTGTATTACCGAGAGGGCCCAGAGATACCTCTCCGACAATCGGAGTGACAAAACCTAATCTCGAAATCGCCAACCCAACATCTGCCTTTGGAGACACCTGTAGTACTCCTTTATAATCACCCGATTCGTTGTGACGTTTGGTAGCACCAAAGTGTTCCTCCGGTAAACGGGAGTTGCATAATCTCATAGTTATAGGAACATGTATATGTCATGGATAAAAGCAGTAGCAACATACTAAAACGATCGTGTGCTAAGCTAATGGAATGGGTCATGTCAATCAGATCATTCAAATAATGATGTGACCTTGTTAATCAAATAACAACTCTTTGTTCATGGTTAGGAAACATAACCATCTTTGATTAACAAGCTAGTCAAGTAGAGGCACACTAGTGACACTCTGTTTGTCTATATATTCACACATGTATTATGTTTCCGGTTAATACAATTCTAGCATGAATAATAAACATTTATCATGGTATGAGGAAATATATAATAACTTTATTATTGCCTCTAGGGCATATTTCCTTCAGTCTCCCACTTGCACTAGAGTCAATAATCTAGATCACATCACCATGTGATTAACATCGATAGTTCACATCATCATGTGATTAACACCCATAGTTCACATCGCCATGTGACCAACACCCAAAGGGTTTACTAGATTCAGTAATCTAGTTCACATCGCTATGTGATTAACACCCAAAGAGTACTAAGGTGTGATCATGTTTTGCTTGTGAGAGAGTCTTAGTCAGCGGGTCTTTCACATTCAGATCCGTTATGTATTTTGCAATTTTTCTATGTCTACAATGCTCTTGCACGGCTACTCTAGCTAATTGCTCCCACTTTCAATATGTATCTAGATCGAGACTTAGAGTCATCGGATCGGTGTCAAAACTTGCATCGGCGTAACCCTTTACGGCCAGAACCTTTTGTCACTTCCATAATCGAGAAACATATCCTTATTCCACTAAGGATAATTTTGACCGCTGTCGATGATCTACTCCTAGATCACTATTGTATTCCTTGCGAAACTTCGGTGCGGGGTATACAATAGATCTGTACACAGCATGGCATACTTTATAGAAACTATGGCCAAGGCATAGTGAATGACTTTCATTCTCTTTCTATCTTCTGCTGTGGTCGGGTTTTGAGTCTAACTCAATTTCACACCTTGTAACACGTGCAAGAACTCTTTCTTTGATCGTTTCATTTTGAACTACTTCAAAATCTTGTCAAGGTATGTACTCATTGAAAAAACTTATCAAGCATCTTGATCTATCTCTATAGATCTTGATGCTCAATATGTAAGTAGCTTTATGAGGTCTTTCTTTTGAAAAACTCCTTTCAAACACTTCTTTATGCTTTGCGAATAATTCTACATTATTTCCGATCTACAATATGTCATTCACATATACTTATCGAAATGCTGTAGTGCTCCCACTCACTTTTTAGTAAATACAGGCTTCACCGTAAGTGCAGATAAAACTATATGCTTTGATCAACTCATCAAAGCGTATATTCCAACTCCGAGATGCTTGCACCAGTCCATAGATGGATCATTGGAGCTTGCACACTTTGTTAGCTCCTTCGATCGATAAAACCTTCTGGTTGCATCATATACAACTCTTCCTCCTGAAACCCATTCAGGAATGCAGTTTTACATCCATTTGCCAAATTTCATAAATTGTGGCAATTGCTAACATGATTCGGACAGACTTAAGCATCGCTACTGTTTGAGAAAATCTCATTGTAGTCAACACCTTGAACTTGTCAAAAACCTTTTTGCGACAAGTCGAGCTTTGTAGATAGTAACACTACTATCGCGTCCGTCTTCCTCTTGAAGATCCATTTATTTTCTATGGCATGCTGATCATCGGGCAACGCCACCAAAGTCCACACTTTGTTCTCATACATGGATCTCATCTCAGATTTCATGGCCTCAAGCCATTTCATGAATCTGGGCTCATCATCGCTTCCTCATAGTTCGTAGGTTCATCATGGTCTAGTTACATGACTTCCGAACAGGATTACCGTACCACTTTGGTGCGGATCTCACTCTGGTTTACCTCTGAGATTCGGTAGTAACTTGATCTGAAGTTACATGATCATCATCATTAGCTTCCTCACTAATTGGTGTAGTAGTCACGAGAACAGATTTACGTGATGAACTACTTTCAATAAGGGAGAAGGTACAATTACCTCATCAAGTTCTACTTTCCTCCCACTCACTTCTTTCGAGAGAAACTCCTTCTCTAGAAAGGATCCATTTATTAGCAACGAATGTTTTGCCTTCGGATCTGTGATAGAACGTGTACCTGTCAGGACCCCGACTCAATGCCACATCGATCTAGCATGTAACACCTCATATCACTTTGCGGCCTCACGCACGGTATTCCCACGGGTGTCGCCTTACCTTTGCAGGGACCGTTTAGCCTTTTGGCACACGTATATGATAGTGTCGCTAGCATCCATATGATAAGGAGCCCGGCTGACATGGCTAGTCATAAACCCAAAGTGGCACAAACTTACGAGGACAGGCATCCATGACCCAGCATCGAGCGTGTCGGTCATCGGTAGTGAATCCAGTGCTGTAGCACTGGGCTAACAGACTCGGTGAACCGGGCTGTAGCGGCTAACAGGACTCCGGTATTCATCGCGTGACATTTCCCGAGGGGACGTACACGAGAGCGAAGAAGGACACATGCCGCCAGCCTAAGTGTTCGGAGCGGTAGCAAGCTACCATGGCTCAGTGGAAGCACTAGGAGACATTTCCCGGTAATTAAGGCTACTAAGGATAAACAACTAGATAGCCAGATCCCACACATAGCAATACACATTACACGTACGCATAACATGCAAGTATGTGCTGTACAACATGGCATCACAGCATAACTCAACAACTCATATAGTTAAAGGCTCGGAAGAGCCATCATAGCATTATTGCAAGCAGGGTCACAAGACCCATCATACGAAACATACAAGCAACAAGCGGAAGCATTACATGTGCAGGCAGACATCTACAAATGAAAAAGGCTGAAGAGCCTGACTATCTACAACATCCGATCAAGATCATAGCTGAGATACAAGCTACTCGTCGAAGTCCACGAGAACACTAGTAAGACCGAATTCTCCGCTGCAAAAACATAAATAAAGCACCATGAGTACAAAGGTACTCAGCAAGACTTATCGATCCTATCATACATGCACTGTATCAAGAGGGTAATGTGGGGTTTAGTTGCGACAAGCCAGCTTTGACTCTGTGGCTATCTGTTCTCGACTACGAGAACTTCTTTGAGGTGATATAGGCGCTGCAGAGTCCACTAATCACCACACAATACACTACTATGGATTCATCCCGTCTCCCTCGAGAAGGCCATCCATAGTACTCACACTTGTCTTGAGCATTTTATAGTATCCACTTCAAGTTGTCTATGTACCATGTAAGCATCCAAGAAGTCCGTATCCATGGACCCGGCTATTCGAATAGATCATGTTAACCTGCGGGGTGTACTTCTTCACACACGCTCTCGCCACTTACCACCATGTACCGTCGTGTATCTCGGCAACCTTCAAGCGGAAGCTTTGGCGAGGAGTCGGCCACGACGACTAACCACACAAGACTCTAGCCGGGTTTATCGCCTATTCGGGTTCTATCCGCAAGGAGATCCGGCGGGGTGTCGCTCACGACCCCAAGCGATGTGAGCAGGGTTCCCAAGCCCACCATCCGGTGCCACTTGGTACACCGTGCCCTTGTGCCTAATCTGTCCCAAGCCCACCTGCGGGTGCCACTTGGTAGAAAATTAGCACTACCTACAAACACCGAAAACTAGTTGCGACTCTGGGCAGAGACCAAGTTGGTTAATAAGTCGAGAGGGTCGAGTTACGGAACCCAATGTGTGGTAGTATCGAGTCATTGGACAACATACATAGAACTTCGATTAGCAGGGCGGTTCGGTGAGACAACCCACCATGTACTCCTACATGGCCTCTCACCGCTACCTTTACGGATCGTGTTCACACGTTCACTCTCGACATCGTAACATATCGTAACACTCCAATTCATTCCCAATGAACCGACGACACAACTCTAAGCAATAGCAGGCATAGCATGGTAGGAACACAACATGGCTCAATCAACTCCTACACATGCTAGTGGGTTTTAACTATTCTTGTGGCAATGACAGTCATGCAGAGGAATGGGTTCAACTACCGCATGACACAAAGTAGCGATGAATCGTTGTTGTCCTAATGCAATAGCGAGAGCAGGAGCGAGAGAGTAGGATTTTATCGGAATGAACAAGGGGTTTGCTTGCTGGCAGATCAACAGGTGGCACTTGCTCCTCGAGCAGTACTCTGGAACACTCTCCGGAGCAGGACCTATCGAGAAGGAACGGTGTCGGCAATCAATAAACAATCATATGCAACAATATGATGCATGAACATGGCATGAAGATGTGATGCTGTTTGAGCTAATGCAACTAGTATGCTATCTAGATGAAGTCCATTTGAATCAAGGATTCAAATGCAACTCCAAGTAAGCTCTTTATAAATGCCATTTTTAGTGTTTCACTTATACAGTAGGTATAAGTTGGTTTTTCATGCATGAAACTAGTACAGATGGAAAGATTGCATTTTTCTGATAATTTTTCATATATAAATTATTTCAATCTGAGCTACGGTTGAATTTCTATGAATTTTTGAAGTTTAAATCATTTTCTGGAATTTCCTGATTAATTTTAATTCCAGAAAATAAATAAATACGTCAGCCTGACGTCAGCGTGACGTCAGCGGTCAACGGCCAGGTCCAGGTCAAACCTGACCAGTGGGACCCATATGTCAGTGTCTAACTAACTAACTTAATTAATTAGCACTAATCTAATCCTAATCTAACTTAGTTAAGGCCCTGGGCCCACATGTCAGTGAGCCTGGGAAAGTCAAACAGGGGAAAATCCCGGGTCAGTGGGGTCAAACCCACCGGCGACACGACGCCGGCGAGGCCCGAGACGGCGGCGCGTCCGGAACGCAAAGACAGCCACGCTTTGGGCGCCGATGGCACCGTTGGAACCACAGGCCTCGTCGCGTCATTTGGTGCTAGAGGGTCGCCGGAGATGACCTAAATCGACGGCGGTGTCCACTTCGCGGGCGGCGGAGTTCGGTGCCGACCGATTCGGCCTTCTGATGCACTACGGAGGAACTGGTGGGTGCTGCGTGCTCTGGGGAAGCATCAACACGGGACACGTTCAGGCGAAGCAGCGGCGTCGATGGCTGCGGTGGCGCCATGGCGGCGGCGAGAGGCTTCGGCGTGGTGGGGAGAAGGGGCTGCGGCAGCGTTCGCTCTGGAGAGAGGGGAACGTGGAGGAGCTCACCGTGGTCTCGATGGAAGCTTGGTAGGCTCGGGGGCCTGCAGACGGCGGGGCGGCGACGGAGATCCGCGGCGGTCGGAGGCGATGACGACGGCGCCGAGGACGAAGCAGGGCTCGCCCGGGTTGCTTGGCTTGGTGAGGAGGGAGAGGGGGTCGCGGAGGAGCCGTGGAGCGTGTCGGGGAGGCGAGGGGTGGCCGGTGGCCACGGCGGCGGCAGCGGCGCTCCGGTGCTTCGGTGAGAGAGGGAGAGAAACCAGAGGAGGGGGAGGAACGAGAGAGAGTGAGAGAGGTGCGGGGGCGTGTGTGGCGTCGTTCGGGCCGTCCAGAGCGACGAGGGGAGGACAGGTAGGCAGGGAGGGAGGAGGTGGCGCGGCGGAGCGCGCGCGCGTCGGGCACGCGCCCCTCCCCCTGTCGAAGACGAAGACGACAGAGGAGGAGGTGGGCTGGGCCGGCCAGGCCAAGCAGTCTTGGGCCAGCCACAGGAGGAGGCCAGTAAGCTTTTCCCTTTCTTTTGTTTTCTGTCTTTGTTTTCTGTAATTTGTTTTGATTTAGTTTTAAGTACTAAATCATTTTATTTACTTATGCCAAATTTTGCAGGGGCTAGTGGCATTATTCCGGAGCTCCCCAACAAGTGGCATAATTTTTGGACATATATTAATATATATAACTAATATATTTCCAAAGCGAATATTTATGCATTAATTCCAAATGCCCAAAATAAATACTTATGAGCTCTTAAAAATATTGGCTTGATTTTTATCGCTGTCCAATATTTTCAGAGGGAAACATGAGCATTTTCTTGGACCCTTTTGGAGAAATTTTTTATTGGGGTCATTTCAAAAATGATTCTGAGGGTTTCATCAAACCTCATTTCAAATTTAAATGGAATTTAAACATGATGCACAAATGACTAGCTAGTCTAGGTCATACCAGAACTAGGGATGTGACAACCCGCCCCCACTTGAAAGAATCTCGTCCCGAGATTCAGGGGTCGACGGAAAGAAAACGGGGTACTCCAGTCGAAGACGATCTTCTCGCTCCCAAGTAGCTTCTCTCTCGGAATGATGAGACCACTGAACCTTGGGAAACTTGATGTTATGACGTCGAGTGACACGCTCTGCTTGATCAAGAATGCGAACTGGATACTCTCGGTATGTGAGGTTATCTTGGAGATCAAGCGTTTAGTGGTCCACTCCGCGGATAGGATCCGAGAAGCAACGCTGAGTTGAGAGGCGTGGAAGACATCATGAACTCGAGAAAGATGTGGGGTAGTTCCAAGCTGGTGCATAACCTCTCCTCGTTTAGCGAGAATGCGAAAAGGACCAATGTAACGAGGAGCCAACTTGCCCTTGATACGAAGCGATGGGTACCCTTCAAAGGAGTAACCCGAAGGTAAGCTTTGTCGCCAACTTCATAAGTCATATCCTTATGATGGCGATCATCTTGGCTCTTTTAGCGAGATCGGGCTGTTTTCAAATTCTCACGAATGATGCGAACTTGCTCTTCTGCCTCCTGGATCATGTCCGGTCCAAAGAATTGTCTTTCACCGGTTTCTGACCAGTTCAAAGGTGTTCGACATCTTCGTCCATAGAGAATCTCAAAAGGAGCTTTCTTGAGACTGGATTGATAGCTATTGTTATAAGCAAACTCGGCAAAAGGAAGACATTTCTCCCAATCCATACCGAATGAGATAGCATAAGCTCTAAGAATGTCTTGAGGATTTGGTTGACCCTTTCCACGACCACTCATTGAGGGTGGAAAGTGGTCTTGAAGGAAAGATGGGTTCCCATGGCGGTTTGGAAACTCTCCGAAATGAGAAGTGAAAAGACCGCCACGGTCTGAATTGATCTCTAGTGGAACACCATGAAGTGACACTATTAGAAATATATAAGTCAGTGGTGACCAGCGGTGATGCTCTCTCGAGCAGGGAAGGAAGTGAGCCACTTTGGAAAGACGATCAATGACTACGAAGATAGCATTATTCCCTCTCTTGGTCTGGGAAAGCGGTGATGAAGTCCATACCAACTTTATCCCATTTCCATTCGAGAATAGCTAAAGGCTGAAGGGTGCCAGCAGGTCTTTGATGCTCTGCCTTAACGCGACGACAAACGTCACATTTAGCAATAAACTCAGCGATTTCTCTCTTCATCCTAGTCCACCAGAACCTCTGGCGTAGGTCCTGATACATCTTAGTACTATCGGGATGAATCGTGAGAGGAGATTCATGCGCCTCCTTAAGAATCAGTTGTCGAAGATGCTGCTTCTTGGGGACCACCAGGCGGTTCCCAAAGAAAATGACACCTCGATCATCTATAGAGAAACTACCAGCTATACCCTTGGCAATGTTTCTCTTGATCCGGGTAATCCCCGTATCATGCTTCTGGGCTTCTATGATATGATCTACAAGAGTAGGTTTCGCCACCAAGGTAGAAAGGAATCCGTGAGGAGCAATGTGAAGGTTAAGCTTACAGAATTCCTCATGGAGAAGTGGTTGACCCTGCTGCAACATGAGATTGTTGCAATAGGATTTACGGCTTAGAGCATCAGCCATGACATTAGCTTTGCCTGGAGTGTAGGTAATCCTTAAGTCATAGTCTGAGATCAACTCCAACCAACGTCTTTGCCTTAGGTTCAAATCCGGTTGGGTGAAGATATACTTGAGACTCTGGTGATCGGTGTAGATCTCGCAACGTTTACCAAGAAGGTAATGTCGCCAGGTCTTGAGTGCATAGACTACGGCTGCAAGCTCTAGATCATGTGTAGGATAATTATCCTCATGTGGATGCAACTGTCGAGATGCATAGGCAATCACATGACGATCCTGCATAAGAATGCAACCTAGTCCACTGTCGTGAGGCGTCGCGATGATAACAAAGTCTTTAGTGAAATCCGGTGGCACAAGTATGGGAGCAGAAGTCAGCGCGTCTTTTCAGTTCTGAAAACTGTACTCACACTTGTGGGGACCACTCAAACTTTTATCTTTCTTGAGAAGTTCCGTGAGGGTTTGGCTACTTTGGAGAAGTTTTCAACAAAGCGGCGACAATAGCTGGCTAGACCAAGGAAACTCCTAACTTGTTTAACGGTTTGGTGGAGTCCATCAAGAACGGCCTTAACTCTCTCGGGATTGACAGCAATGCCCTTACCGGAGATTACGTGGCCTAGGTAGGTCACTTCGCAACCAAAATTCACACTTGGAGAACTTGGCATAAAGGCGGTGTTCTCTGAGTTTTTCTAATACAAGTCTAAGATGTTCGGCATGCTCTTCTTCGTTCTTCGAGTAAATAAGAATATCATCAAGGTAAACCACGACGAACTTATCTAAGTACTCCATGAAGATCGAGTTCATCAAGCGGGAGAATGTTGCTGGAGCGTTGGTTAGACCAAAGGACATACGGTGTACTCGTACTGGCCATAACGAGTGACAAAGGCTGTCTTAGGAATATCCCCGTTTCTGATCTTGATTTGGTGGTAGCCTAACCTCAAATCCATCTTGGAGAAGACTGAGGATCCAGCGAGCTGATCATACAGGTCGTTGATCCTGGGGAGCGGATACTTGTTCTTTATCGTGACCAAATTAACGGGACGATAATCTACAACCATCCGGTCCGTACCATCCTTCTTCTTGACGAAGAGAACGGGGCAAGCCCAAGGAGAAGAACTAGGACGGATGAAACCCTTTTGCAAGGACTCATCAAGTTGTTTCTTAAGCTCGGCTAGTTCTAAGGGTGCCATTTTGTAAGGTCTCCTAGAAATTGGAGCGGTTCCTGGGATAAGATCTATGACGAACTCTACATCTCTGTCGGGTGGAACACCTGGCAGTTCCTCTGGAAAGACATCCGGAAAGTCACGGACTACCGGGATATCTTCAAGGTCTGGAAGGGGGCTGGCATTAAGTGAATAGAGCTGACGCCTTGCAACTCTAGTGGAGACAGTGACTATCTTGCCAGATGGGTGTGTAAGCTGAACAGACCTAGTGTAACAATCAATCTTGGCATAATGAGCTGTCATCCAGTCCATGCCCAAGATGATGTTAATATCTGTAGACTTGAGGGCTATAAGTGATGCAAGGAATACAAGTCTGTCAACAAGGATTTCGTTACCATGGCTTACACTAGAAGTTTGCCATTTGGATCCAGGAGTTTGAATGACTAGTGGAGAGGGCATATCACAAAATGACATGTTGTGCAAATTAGCATAGCTTTCAGAAATGAAGGAGTGAGACGCTCCAGTATCGAATAGAACCGATGCTGGGTGACAATTTACAAGGAGTGTACCAAGAACGATATCTGGATCATCATGAGCATCTTTAGCTGAGACGTGATGCACACGTCCACGTTCAGTGGGAGCTGACTTGACACTGATCATCTTGCGTGATGGCTTACCACAGCCAACAGGCTTCTCGGGCTGGGGTGGAGCATAACTAGTCTGAGAGCAGTCACGTGCATAGTGTCCTGGCTTCCCGCATGTGAAGCAAGTCCCTGAAGTTGGATCTTGGACCCAGACCGACAAGCGGTCTACCGATGAGCACAGGGTGGAACATCTGTTGAGCTGGGGAGGCACCACATAGGATGGCCTCGGTGTATATCCAAAAGGAAGAGCAGAGTTCGGAACCCAAATCCGGCGCTTCTGAGAACTAGAACCGGAGGAAGATCCCAAATCACGGGTGTGCTTACGAGACTCCTTGTAAATGAGCTGAGCTGTCTCTGCATTAATGGCCTTGTTCACAAGAGCTTGGAATGTATCACAATGATGTAAGTGGAGATCACGACGCAACTTGGGTTTGAGACCCTTCCGGAACCTAGCCTGCTTCTTGGCGTCCGTGGACACCTCTTCTGTAGCATAGCGGGCGAGGTTCTCAAACTCTCTGCTATAAGCATCAACAGCCATCGATTACGGTGAGACTACGAACTCTTCTCTCTTGCGATCGATGAGGGCACAGGGAATGTGATGCTCGCGAAAAGCCTCGGTGAAATCCCTCCGTAGGAATCGGCCAGCCGGAAGCATAGCCTCATAGTTACGCCACCAAAGACTAGCAGGACCTTCCGGTGGTATGTGGCATAGGTGACCTTGTCATCTTCACTACGTTCGCGAACGCAACTTGTGAGTGATGCTACGGGCTACCATCTCGCATCGAGCGGCTCGATGGAATGATGAAAGGTAGGTGGGTGCAAGCGAATGAAGTCATGAATGGTTGCAGACCCTTTGAACCGATGTGCGGTGTTCTCCTCGATACGTGCCAACAAGCGGTTAGACTCACGCTTGTTTCTCTCCATCTCTAACATGAACTCTGTCAACGAAGGTTGGTCGGGAGGATCCTCATCCCTACCATTTCCGTGGTTCTGGCTATGAGCAATAGAACTTCGCTTAGCTGATGACATCCTGAGAAACGAAACGAAGGACGGAATCAGCATCAACTATAGGCTACAGAATGTAGGACAAGGAAATTAGTAACTCTTGAAATCCTAGGGCAATTCCGGCAGCATAACGGCAGTAAAATGCTCAGAATGAGACATCCTGCCAAAAATGGGGTAGTAACATACTCAACATCATCACTGAAGGTTCTGAGATCATACTAATCAGACTACACCGGAAGTACTCGAAAACTGGAATATGACTCTGATCAACCAATCCTAAGGGACTACGGAGTAGTAACACGTGATCCTAATAGACGGAAGAGAAGCTTAGTTCCTTAACCCCGCAGGAAAGATAGAATGACTCAGATCAGAAGGCCATGAGGTATAAGGAGTAAAAAGAGCCTTACGTTCCTTCCCACAATCAATTCCCTTACATAACTAAAGAATTTCTAGACTCAACTTGACCAGTTTGGCTTGGTAATCCTCTGAGCAATCGGGCTCGATACCAAAGCTGTCGGGACCCGACTCAATGCCACATCGATCTAGCATGTAACACCTCATATCACTTTGCGGCCTCACGCACGGTATTCCCACGGTGTCGCCTTACCTTTGCCGGGACCGTTTAGCCTTTTGGCACACGTATATGATAGTGTCGCTAGCATCCATATGATAAGGAGCCGGGCTGACATGGCTAGTCGTAAACCCAAAGTGGCACAAACTTACAGGACAGCATCCATGACCCGAAGATCGAGCGTGTCGGTCATCACGAGTGAATCCGGTCAGTAGCACTGGGCTAACAGACTCGGTGAACCGGGCAGTGGCGGGCTAACAGACTCGGTATTCATCGCGTGACATTTCCCGAGGGACGGAACCACGAGAACGAAGAAGGACACATGCCGGCCAGCCTAAGTGTTCGGAGCGGTAGCAAGCTACCATGGCTCGATGGAAGCACTAGGAGACATTTCGGTAAATAAGGCTACTAAGGATAAACAACTAGATAGCGGATCCCACACATAGCAATACACATTACACGTCGCATAACATGCAAGTATGTGCTGTACAACATGGCATCACAGCATAACTCAACAACTCATATAGTTAAAGGCTCGGAAGAGCCATCATAGCATTATTGCAAGCAGGGTCACAAGACCCATCATACGAAACATACAAGCAACAAGCGGAAGCATTACATATGCAGGTGCAGACATCTACAAATGAAAAAGGTGAAGAGCGACTATCTACAACATCCGATCAAGATCGTAGCTGAGATACAAGCTACTCGTCAAGTCCACGAGAACACTAGTAAGACCGAAATCTCCGCTGCAAAAACATAAATAAAGCACCATGAGTACAAAGGTACTCAGCAAGACTTACATCGAGATCCTATCATACATGCACCATATCAAGAGGGTAATGTGGGGTTTAGTTGCACAAGCCAACTTTGACTCTGTGGCTATCTGTTCTCGACTACGAGAACTTCTTTGAGGTGATATAGGCGCACGAGTCCACTAATCACCACACAATACACTACTATGGATTCATCCCGTCTCCCTATGAGAAGGCCATCCATAGTACTCACACTTGTCTTGAGCATTTTATAGTATCCACTTCAAGTTGTCTATGTACCATGTAAGCATCCAAGAAGTCCATATCCATGGACCCGCTATTGAATAGATCATGTTAACCTGCGGGGTGTACTTCTTCACACGCTCTCGCCACTTACCACCATGTACCGTCGTGTATCTCGACAACCTTCAAGCGGAAGCTTTGGCGAGGGAGTCGGCCACGACGACTAACCACACAAGACTCTAGCCGGGTTTATCGCCTATTCGGTTCTATCCGCAAGGAGATCCGGCGGGTGTCGCTCACGACCCCAAACGATGTGAGCAGGGTTCCCAAGCCCACCATCCGGGTGCCACTTGGTACACCGTGCCACTTGTGCCTAATCTGTCCCAAGCCCACCTGCGGGTGCCACTTAGTAGAAAATTAGCACTACCTACAAACACCGTAAACTAGTTGCGACTCACGGGCAGAGACCAAGTTGGTTAATAAGTCGAGAGGGTCGAGTTACGGAACAATGTGTGGTAGTATCGAGTCATTGGACAACATACATAGAACTCGATGCTTAGGGCGGTTCGGTGAGACAACCCACCATGTACTCCTACATGGCCTCTCACCGCTACCTTTACCAGATCGTGTTCACACGTTTACTCTCGACATCGTAACATATCGTAACACTCCAATTCATTCCCAATGAACCGGACTGACACAACTCTAAGCAATAGCAGGCATAGCATGGTAGGAACACAACATGGCTCAATCAACTCCTACACATGCTAGTGGGTTTTAACTATTCTTCGTGGCAATGACGGGTCATGCGGAGGAATGGGTTCAACTACGTAGCACAAAGTAGCGAGATGAATCGTTGTTGTCCTAATGCAATAGCGAGAGCAGGAGCGAGAGAGTAGGATTTTATCGGAATGAACAAGGGGTTTGCTTGCTGGCGAGATCAACAGTGTACTTGCTCCTCGAGGCAGTACTCTGGAACACTCTCCAAGCGGGACCTATCGAGAAGGAACAGTGTCGGCAATCAATAAACAATCATATGCAACAATATGATGCATGAACATGGCATGAAGATGTGATGCTGTTTGAGCTAATGCAACTAGTATGCTATCTAGATGAAGTCCATTTGAATCAAGGATTCAAATGCAACTCAAATAAGCTCTTTATAAATGCCATTTTAGTGTTTCACTTATACAGTAGGTATAAGTTGGTTTTTCATGCATGAAACTAGTACAGATGGAAAGATTGCATTTTTCTGATAATTTTTCATATATAAATTATTTCAATCGAGCTACGGTTGAATTTCTATGAATTTTGAAGTTTAAATCATTTTACGGAATTTCTGATTAATTTTAATTCGGAAAATAAATAAATCGTCGACTGATGTCGGCGTGGCGTCAGCGGTCAACGGCCAGGTCCAGTCAAACCTGACCATGGGACCCATATGTCGGTGTCTAACTAACTAACTTAATTAATTAGCACTAATCTAATCCTAATCTAACTTAGTTAAGGCCACAGGCCCACATGTCGATGAGCACAGGAAAGTCAAGCAGGCAAATCCGGGTCGGTGGGGTCAAACCCACCGGCGACCGACGCCTTGGCGAGGCCCGGCGGCGGCGCTGTCCGAAACGCAACCAAAGCCACGGTTTGGGCGCCGATGGCACCGTTGGAACCACAGGCCTCGTCCGCGTCGGTTGGTGCTAGAGGGTCGCGGAGATGACCTAAATCGGCGGCGGTGTCCACTTCAAGGGCGGGGAGTTGAGCGCCGACCGATTCGACGCTACGGTGCACTACGGGAGGAACTGGTGGGTGCTGCGTGCTCCTGGGGAAGCACTGAACACGGGGACACGTTCAGGGGCGAGCAACGGCGTCAGTGGCCGCGGTGGCGCCATGGCCGGCGAGAGGCTTCGGCCGTGGTGGGGAGAAGGGGCTGCGGCAGCGTTGGCTCTGGAGAGGGGGGAACGGTGGCGGAGCTCACCGTGGTCTCGATGGAAGCTTCGGTAGGCTCGGGGACGCGCTGCAGACGGCGGGGCGGCGACGGAGATCCGCGGCGGTCGGAGGCGATGATGACGGTGCCGAGGACGAAGCAGGGCTCGCCCGGGTTGCTTGGCTTGGTGAGGAGGGAGAGGGGGTCGCAGAGGAGCCGTGGAGCGTGTCGGGGAGGCGAGGGGTGGCCGGTGGCCACGGCGGCGAGCAGCGGCGCTCTCCGGTGCGCTTCGGTGAGAGAGGAGAGGAAACCAGAGGAGGGGAGGAGCGAGAGAGTGAGAGAGGTGCGGGGCGTCGTGGCGTCGTTCGGGCCGTCAGAGCGACGAGGAGGACAGGCGAGCGAGGAGGGAGGAGGTGGCGCGGGCGGGCCTTGCAGCGTCGGGCACGCGCCCCTCCCCCTGTCGAAGACGAAGACGACAGAGGAGGAGGTGGGCTGGGCCGGCCAGGCCGCACAGTGCTGGGCCAGCACAGGGAGGAGGCCCAGGTAAGCTTTTCCCTTTCTTTTGTTTTCTGTCTTTGTTTTCTGTAATTTGTTTTGATTTAGTTTTAAGTACTAAATCATTTTATTTACTTATGCCAAATTTTGCAGGGGCTAGTGGCATTATTCCGGAGCTCCCCAACAAGTGGCATAATTTTTGGACATATATTAATATATATAACTAATATATTTCCAAAGCGAATATTTATGCATTAATTCCAAATGCCCAAAATAAATACTTATGAGCTCTTAAAAATATTGGCTTGATTTTTATCTCTGTCCAATATTTTCAGAGGGAAAGATGAGCATTTTCTTGGACCCTTTTGGAGAAATTTTTTATTGGGGTCATTTCAAAAATGATTCTGAGGGTTTCACCAAACCTCATTTCAAATTTAAATGGAATTTAAACATGATGCACAAATGACTAGCTAGTCTAGGTCATACCAGAACTAGGGATGTGACAGTACCCAACAATTTCCTTTGGGTATTCTATGAAGACGCACTTCTCCAATTTGGGTTTGAGCTTATCAGGATGAAACTTTTTCACATAAGCATCGCAGCCCCAAACTTTAAGAAACGACAACTTTGGTTTCTTGCTAAACCACAGTTCATATAGTGTCGTCTCAACGGATTTAGATGGTGCCCTATTTAGCGTGAATGCAGCTGTCACTAATGCATGATCCCAAAAGCGATATTGGTAAATCGGTAAGAAACATCATAGATTGTACTATATCCAATAAAGTACGGTTATGACGTTCGGACACACCATTATGATGTGGTGTTCCAGGTGGCATGAATTTGTGAAACTATTCCACATTGTTTTAATTGAAGACCAAACTCGTAACTCAAATATTTGTCTCCGCGATCAGATCGTAGAAATCTTATTTTCTTGTCACGATGATTTTTCCACTTCACTCTGAAATTCTTTGAACCTTTCAACTATTTCAGACTTATGTTTCATCAAGTAGATATACCCATATCTGCTCAAATCATCTGTGAAGGTCGAAAAAACGATACCCACCATGAGCCTTAACACTCATTGGATCGCATACATCGGTATGTATTATTTCCAATAAGTCAATTGCTCGCTCCACTGTTCCGGAGAACGGAGTCTTAGTCATCTTGCCCATGAGGCATGGTTCGCAAGCATCAAGTGATTTATAATCAAGTGATTCCAAAATCCCATCAGCATGGAGTTTCTTCATGCGCTTTACACCAATATGACGTAAACGGCAGTGCCACAAATAAGCTGCACTATCATTATTAACTTTGCATCTTTTGGTTTCAATATTATGAATATGTGTATCACTACGATCGAGATCCAATGAACCATTTTCATTGGGTGTGTAACCACATTAGGTTTTATTCATGTAAACAGAACAACAGTTTATTCTCTTACTTAAATGAATAACCGTAATGCAATAAACATGATCAAATCATATTCATGCTCAACGCAAACACCAAATAACATTTATTTTGGTTCAACACTAATCCCGAAAGTATAGGGAGTGTGCGATGATGATCATATCAATCTTGAAACTACTTTCAACACACATCGTCACTTCACCCTTAACTAGTTTCATTTATACGCAACTCCGTTTGAGTTACTACTCTTAGCAACCTAACCAGTACCAAATACCAAGGGGTTGCTATAAACACTAGTAAAGCACACATCAAATACCGATATATCAAATATACCCTTTTTCACTTTGCCATCCTTCTTATCCACCAAATATTTAGGGTAGTTCGCTTCCGATAACCAGTCCCTTTGCGGTAGAAGCACTTAGTCTCAGGCTTAGGTCCAGACTTGGGCTTCTTCACTTGAGCAGCAACTTGCTTGCCGTTCTTCTTGAAGTTCCCTTCTATCCCTTTGCCCTTTTCTTGAAACTAGTGATCTTGTTAACCATCAACACTTGATGTTCTTTCTTGATTTCTACCTTCATCGATTTCATCATCATGAAAAGCTCGAGAATCATTTTCATCATCCCTTGTATACTATAGTTCATCACGAAGTTCTACTAACTTGGTGATGGTGACTAGAGAATTCTGTCAATCACTATCTTATCTGGAAGATTAACTCCCACTTGATTCAAGCGATTGTAGTATCCAGACAATCTGAGCACATGCTCACTAGTTGAGCGATTCTCCTCCATCTTTTAGCTATAGAACTTGTTGGAGACTTCATATCTCTCAACTCGGGTATTTGCTTGAAATATTAACTTCAATTCTGGAACATCTTATATGGTCCATGATGTTCAAAACATCTTTGAAGTCGATTCTAAGCCATAAAGCATGGTGCACAAAACTATCAAGTAGTCATCATCTTGAGCTAGACAAGCGTTCATAACGTGCGCATCTGCTCTGCAATAGGTCTGTCACCTAGCGGTGCATTAAGGACATAATTCTTACGTGCAGCAATGAGGATAAACCTCAGATCACGGATCAAATCCGCATCATTGCTACTAACATTTTTCAACACAATTTTCTCTAGGAACATATCAAAATAAACATATGAAAGCAACAACGCAAGCTATTGATAGTACAACATAATTTGCAAAATACTACCAGGACTAAGTTCATGATAAATTTAAGTTCAATTAATCATATTACTTAAGAACTCCCACTTAGATAGACATCTCTCTAGTCATCTAAGTGATCACGTGACCCAAATCAACTAAACCATAACCGATCATCACGTGAGATGGAGTAGTTTTCAATGGTGAACATCTTATGTTGATCATATCTACTATATGATTCACGCTCGACCTTTCGGTCTCCGTGTTCCGAGGCCATATCTGCATATGCTAGGCTCGTCAAGTATAACCTGAGTATTCGCGTGTGCAAAACTGGCTTGCACCCGTTGTAGATGGACGTGAGAGCTTATCACACCGATCATCACGTGGTGTGCAGGAACAACGAACTTTGGCAGCGGTGCATACTCGGGAGAACACTTCTTGATAATTTAGTGAGAGATCATCTTATAATGCTACCGTCAATCAAAGCAAGATAAGATGCATAAAAGATAAACATCACATGCAAATCAATATAAGTGATATGATATGGTCATCATCATCTTGTGCTTCGTGATCTCCATCTCTGCAGCACCACCATGATCACCATCGTCACCGCGCGCGACACCTTGATCTCCATCGTAGCATCGTTGTCGTCTCGCCAAACTTATGCTTCTCGACTATCGCTACCGCTTAGTGATAAAGTAAAGCATTACGAAGCGATTGCATTGCATACAATAAGCGACAACCATATGGCTCCAGCCGATTCTTGATAACCGGTTACAAAACATGATCATCTCATACAATAAAATATAGCATCACGTCTTGACCATATCACATCACAACATGCCCTGCAAAAACAAGTTAGGCGTCCTCTACTTTGTTGTTGCAAATTTTACGTGGCTGCTACGGGCTTAAGCAAGAACCAGTCTCACCTCGCATCAAAACCACAGCGATACTTCGTCAAATAGACTCGTTTTAACCTTCTCAAGGACGGGCGTAGCCACACTCAGTTCAACTAAAGTGAGAGAGACAGACACCCACCAGTCACCTTTAAGCAACGCGAGTGCTCGTGGCGGTGAAACCAGTCTCGCGTAAGCGTCTGGCGTAATGTCGGTCCGGGCGCTTCATCTCACAATACCGCTGAACCAAAGTATGACATCTTTGGTAGGTAGTATGACTTGTATCGCCCACAACTCACTTGTGTTCTACTCGTGCAAAACATCAAACCATAAAAACCTAGGCTCGGATGCCACTGTTGGGGAGCGTAGTAATTTCAAAAATTTCCTCGCACACGCAAGATCATGGTGATGCATAGCAACGAGAGGGAGAGTGTTGTCTCGTACCCTCGTGAACCAAGCGAAGCGATCACAACGTAGAGGAAGTAGTCGTCGTTCTCCTCGCGATCCGACCGATCCGGCGCCGTTACTCCGGCGCCCCGAGTTCTTGACACACGTACAGCTCGATGGCGTCCCTCGTACTCGATCCAGCCGAGTGTCGAGGAGAGTTCCGTCAACCGACGGCGTGGCGGCGATCTTGATGTTTCACCGGCGCGAGGCTTCGCCTAAGCTTCGCGACGGTATGACCGAGGTGGAATATGGTGGAGGGGGCACCGCACGGCTAAGGAACGATCCGTAGATCAAACTTGTGTCTATGGGGTGCCCCTGCCCCGTATATAAAGGAGCAAGGGAGGGAGGAGGCGGCCTAGGTTTAGGCGCGCCAGGGGAGTCCTACTCCCACCGAGTAGGATTCCCCTTTCCTAGTCAACTAGGAGTCCTTCCATGTAGGGGAGTAGGAGAAGGAAGGGAAGAGAGAAGGAGAAGGAAGGAAGGGGCGCCTTCCCTAGTCCATTCGGACTAGAGCAAGGGGGGGCGCGCCACCTTTTGGCCCCTTCTCTCCTTTTCCCGTATGGCCCAATGAGGCCCAATACGAATTCCCGTAACTCTCGGTACTCGAAAAATACCGAATGACTCGGAACCTTTCCGAACTCGAATATAGTCGTCCAATATATCGATCTTTACGTCTCGACCATTTCGAGACTCCTCGTCATGTCCCGATCTCATCCGGGACTCCGAACTCCTTCGGTACATCAAAACTCATAAACTCATAATATAAGCATCGCCGAAACCTTAAGCGTGCGGACCCTACGGTTCGAGAACAATGTAGACATGACCGAGACACGTCTTGGTCAATAACCAATAGCGGGACCTGGATGCCCATATTGGTTCCTACATATTCTCTGAAGATCTTTATCGGTCGGACCGCATAACAACATCGTTGTTCCTTTGTCATCGGTATGTTACTTGCCCGAGATTCGATCGTCGGTATCAATACCTAGTTCAATCTCGTTACCGGGAAGTCTCTTTACTCGTTCCGTAATACATCATCTCACAGCTAACTCATTAGTTGTAATGCTTGCAAGGCTTAAGTGATGTGTATTACCGAGAGGGCCCAGAGATACCTCTTCGACAATCGGAGTGACAAAACCTAATCTCGAAATACGCCAACCCAACATCTGCCTTTGGAGACACCTGTAGTACTCCTTTATAATCACCCAGTTACGTTGTAACGTTTGGTAGCACTCAAAGTGTTCCTCCGGTAAACGGGAGTTGCATAATCTCATAGTTATAGGAACATGTATATGTCATGGATAAAAGCAGTAGCAACATACTAAAACGATCGTGTGCTAAGCTAATGGAATGGGTCATGTCAATCAGATCATTCAAATAATGATGTGACCTTGTTAATCAAATAACAACTCTTTGTTCATGGTTAGGAAACATAACCATCTTTGATTAACAAGCTAGTCAAGTAGAGGCATACTAGTGACACTCTGTTTGTCTATATATTCACACATGTATTATGTTTCCGGTTAATACAATTCTAGCATGAATAATAAACATTTATCATGATATGAGGAAATATATAATAACTTTATTATTGCCTCTAGGGCATATTTCCTTCAGTTTTATGGTCATGCCCCTATGGTCAATGGTTTATTCTTAATGAATCTCGAGCGTAGTATTACACATATTCATAGTGTGAATGCCAAAAGATGTAAAGTTGATAACGATAGTCCCACATACTTGTGGCACTGCCGCCTTGGTCACATTGGTGTCAAGCGCATGAAGAAGCTCCATGTTGATGGACTTTTAGAGTCTCTCGATTATGAATCATTTGACACATGCGAACCATGCCTCATGGGCAAAATAACCAAGACTCCGTTCTCCGGAACAATGGAGCGAGCAACCAACTTGTTGGAAATCATACATACCGATGTGTGCGGTCCAATGGCGTTGAGGCTCATGGAGGATATCGTTATGTTCTCACTCTCACCGATGACTTGAGTAGATATGGGTATGTCTACTTAATGAAACACAAGTCTGAGACCTTTGAAAAGTTCAAGGAATTTCAGAATGAGGTAGAGAATCAACGTGACCGAAAGATAAAGTTCCTCTGATCGATCGTGGAGGAGAATATTTAAGTCACGAATTTGGTACACACTTAAGGAAATGTGGAATCGTTTCACAACTCACGCCGCTGGAACACCTTAAGCGTAGCGGTGTGTTGAATGTCGTATGTCGCACTCTATTGGATATGGTGCGGTCTATGATGTCTCTTACCGATTTACCGCTATCTTTTGGGGATACGCTCTAGAGACAGCTACATTCACTTTAAATAGGGCACCATCTAAATCCGTTGAGGCGACACCGTATGAATTATGGTTTGGGAAGAAACCTAAACTGTCGTTTCTAAAAGTTTGGGGATCACGATGCTTATGTCAAGAAACTTCAACTGAAAAAGCTCGAACCCAAGTCGGAAAAATCGTCTTCATAGGATACCCCAAGGAAACCATTGGGTATACCTTCTACTTAAGATCCGAGGGCAAGATCTTTGTTGCCAAGAACGGATGCTTTCTGGAAAAAGAGTTTCTCTCGAAAGAAGTAAGTGGGAGGAAAGTAGAACTCGATGAAGTACTACCTCTCAAACGGGAAAGTAGTGCATCTCAGGAAAATGTTCCTGTGATGCCTACACCAATTGAAGAGGAAAATAATGATGATGATCAAGGTACTTAGGATCAAGTTGCTACTGAACTTCGTAGGTCCACAAGGACACGTTCCGCACCAGAGTGGTACTGCAACCCTATCCTGGAAATCATGTTGTTAGACAACGGTGAACCTTCGAACTATGAAGAAGTGATGGCAGGCCCAGATTCCAACAAATGGCTTGAAGCCACGAAATCCGAGATAGAATCCATGTATGAAAACAAAGTATGGACTTTGACAGACTTGCCCGATGATCGGCGAGCGATAGAAAACAAATGGATCTTTAAGAAGAAGACGGACGCGGATGGAAATGTTACCATCTATAAAGCTCGACTTGTCGCTAAGGGTTGTCGACAAGTTCAAGGGGTTGACTACGACGAGACATTCTCTCCCGTAGCAAAGCTGAAGTCCGTCCGAATCATGTTAGCAATTGCCGCATACTATGATTATGAGATATGGTAGATGGACATCAAAACAGCATTCCTTAACGGACATCTTAAGGAATAGCTGTATATGATGCAGCCGGAAGGTTTTGTCGATCCTAAGAATGCTAACAAAGTATGCAAGCTCCAGCGATCCATTTGGGCTGGTGCAAGCATCTCGGAGTTGGAACATTCGCTTTGATGATATGATCAAAGCGTTTGGGTTTATGCGGACTTATGGAGAAGCCTGTGTTTACAAGAAAGTGAGTGGGAGCTCTGTAGCATTTCTCATATTATATGTAGATGACATACTCTTGATGGGAAATGATATAGCACTTCTGGACAGCATTAAGGCCTACTTGAATAAGTGTTTTTCAATGAAGGACCTTGGAGAAGCTGCTTATATATTAGGCATCAAGATCTATAGAGATAGATCGAGGCGCCTCATAGGTCTTTCACAAAGCACATACCTTGATAAGATTTTGAAGAAGTTCAAAATGGATCAGTCAATAAAGGGTTCTTGCTGTGTTGCAAGGTGTGAGATTGAGCTCGGCTCAATCCCGACCACGACAAAAGATAAAGAAGAGATGAGTGTCATCCCTATGCTTCAGCCATAGGATCTATTATGTATGCCATCTTTGTGTACGGACTGATGTAAACCTTGCCGTAAGTTTGGTAGGAAGGTACCAAAGTAATCCCGACAAGGAACAACTGGACAGCGGTCAAGAATATCTGAAGTACTGAAAGGACAAAGTACATGTTTCTCGTTTATGGAGGTGACGAAGAGCTCATCATAAAGGGTTACGTCGACGCTAGCTTCGACACAGATCTGGATGACTCTAAGTCACAAACCGGATACATGTACATGTTGAATGGTGGATGAGGGAGTCCTGGATTAGGAGGTGTCTGGACAGCCGGACTATCATCGTCCGCCGGACTCCAAGACTACGAAGATACAAGATTGAAGACTCCGTCCCGTGTCCGGATGGGACTTTCCTTGGCGTGGAAGGCAAGCTTGGCGATACGGATATGTAGATCTCCTACCATTGTAACCGACTCTGTGTAACCCTAGCCTCCTCCGGTGTCTATATAAACTGGAGGGCTTTAGTCCGTAGGACATAACCTCCATTACAACAATCATACCATAGGCTAGCTTTTAGGGTTTAGCCTCCTTGATCTCGTGGTAGATCCACTCTTGTACTATCCATATCATCAATATTAATCAAGCAGGACATAGGGTTTTACCTCCATCAAGAGGGCCCGAACCTGGGTAAAACATCGTGTCCCTTGTCTCCTGTTACCATCTGCCTAGACGCACAGTTCGGGACCCCAACCCAAGATCCACCAGTTTTGACACCGACATTGGTGCTTTCATTGAGAGTTCCTCTGTGTCGTCACCGATAGGCTCGATGGCATCTTCAATCAACAGCGCTGTCCAGGGTGAGACTTTTCTCCCCAAACAGATCTTCGTATTCGGCGGCTTCGCACTGCGGGCTAATTCACTTGGCCATCTGGAGCAGATCGAAAGCTACGCCCCTGGCCGTCAGGTCAGATTCGGAAGCCTAAGATTCACGGCCGACATCCGCGGGGACTTGATCTTCGACGGGCTCGAGCCACAGCCAAGCGCACCGCACTGTTATGATGGGCATGATCTAGCTCTGCTGCCGAACAGTGCCTTGGTGGCCGCACAAGAATCCGCTCCGGCCCTTAGTCCGGAGCCGATCGCCCAGGTCGAGGACCGGTGGTTGGACACCGCCTCGGGGGCTTCAACTTCCACGGCGATGGGCGAATACTAGCCTGTGTCCTCATGGCTTCGTGACTCCGAGTGCGGACTCCTTCTTGGACTCCGGACCTCCGTGCCCCACCAATCGAATCTGATTGGGCGCCGATTATGGAATTCACCGCGCGGACATCTTCCAACACTCGCCCTTTGGCGACATCCTAAATTCGCTAAAGCATCTCTCGCTATCGGGAGAGTCTGGCGGATTATGGCGGGATGGTTGGGATCTGGACGACGAAGAAATTCGAGCCCACCCACCACCCACTTTGTAGCCACTGTCGGCGACGATCTAACCGACATGCTAGAATACGACTCAAGACATCGGCGCTATGGGCGACGATGCGGAGACGAACAGAACCAGCGCCTACAGGCACTAGAAGACCACCTTGTCATACGACATATACATGGTGGACACCCCAAAAGACGGGGACGGCGAAGAAGCAGCGGAGGCAGATTCCTTAAAGAAACAGCCCAAGCGCCGGCGTCAGCGGCGCCGCTCTAAATCCCGCCACAGCAAGAATGGAGATTCCGGCACAGGAGATAATAATACCCCCAGAGAGTGCCGAGAATCCCCTCTAGCAAGACTCAGCGCAGGAGGACGCAGAAGCAAGCCCTCACGAGAGGGCGGCAGACAGAGAGGTCGAGGAATATAACTATACACCTCCCTCTGAAGACGAGGCAAGCCTCAACAACGACGAATTCGTCGTGCCCGAGGATCCCGTTGAACAAGAGCGTTTTAAACGCAGGCTTATCGCCACGGCAAATAGCCTAAAGAATAAGCAGCAGCAGCTTCAAGCTGATCAGGACCTGCTGGCCAATCGATGGACCGAGGTCCTCGCGGCTGAAGAGTATAAACTCGAATGCCCCTTCAAAAACTACCCAAGACGCAAGTTGCTCCCACGATTAGAGGAAGAAGCATACATACCTTCATCACCAGCGCACGATACGACCGACCGACCACCCGTGGTCGCGACGGAAGAGCATCCAGGCCCTCCACCAAGACCGTACCCGGCATCGCTCCAAAAGTACGGGCCAAGAGGGAACGCCGTGCTTGCGAGGCGTATTGGAGGACAAATCAAGGCAATCCAGATCCATCTACGGATCACGAGGCGCCCGACGACCGCGACAAATACCGTCCGCGGATACAATAACCCGGCGGGCAGAACACAACACACAACGCTCTTTCGAGCTACGTCGTGATATTGCTCAATATAGGCGCCGCACCCGCTATGCTTCAGCGACGAAGTAATGGATCATCAAATCCTCAAGGTTTAAACCCATAAACATCGAATCCTACGATCGAACAACAGACCCAGCGGTTTGGATCAAGATTATCTCCTTCACATCCATATGGCCCGCGGCGGCATCTCCATGCCATCAAGTATCTCCTCAAGCTTAAAGGACCATCTCGGCATTGGCTTAACAGCTTGCCCGCAGAGTCAATTGGGTGTTGGGAAGACTTGGAAGCCGCATTCCTCGACAACCTCCAGGGCACGTATGTGTGGCCACCTGACGCCGATGACCTAAGCCACATAATTCAGCAGCCAGACGAATCGGCCAGACAATTCTGGACACGGTTCTTGACAAAGAAAAACCAAATCGTCAACTGTCCGGATGCAGAGGCCCTTGCAGCCTTCAAGCATAACATCCGCGACGAGTGGCTAGCCCGGCACCTAGGACAGGAAAAGACGAAATCCATGGCAGCCCTCACATCATTAATGACCCGCTTTTGCGCGGGAGAGGATAGCTGGCTAGCCCGCAGCAACAACCTCAGTAAAAATTCTGGCAGTCTGGATACTAAGGACCACAATGGCAGGTCGCGTCGAAGCAAAAATAAACACCGCGTGCTTGGCGGCGACAAGGAGGATCTGACGATCACGCCAGATTTCGAGGCTCTAAACCGGTCGTGGAAGAAGCCATTCAAAAGAACCACTCGGGTCCGTCCAATTTGGACCGAATACTCGACCGCTTATGCGGATACATGGCACCGGAAAAGCCAGCTAATCACACCAGAGAGATTGCTGGGTGTTTAGCGAGCAGAGCAAGTTAATTGCGAAAACAACGACAAGGGGCTAAACAATGACGGCGAGGAAGAGACCCGACCGCTGAACAATAGAGGACGAAGGGTTTCCCCCACAAGTGCGGACGGTGAACATGATTTCGCAACCCATATACCCAAGAGGGAGCGAGCGTGCACTAAGGGGCGTATCTGCGATGGAGCGATCGCCCCAAGTTCAATCCATGGTCCTCTTGTCCGATCACTTTCGATCGAAGAGACCATCCGACCAGCATCCGCCATGGCGGATTCGCGCGTGGTTTTAGACCCAATCGTCGATGGATTTCACCTCACGAGAGTCATAATGGGCGGCGGCAGTGCTTTGAACCTGCTTTATCGGGATACGGTCGCAAGATGGGCATAGACCCTCAAGGATTAAACCTACAAAGACAACATTTAAAGGCGTCATACCAGGTGTGGAGGCCAATTATGCGAGCTCGATCACACTAAAGTGGTCTTGGATCCCGGATAATTTCGGGCGAGTTAATCTTGACATAGTCCCATTTCGCGCGGCTATCACGCTTTGCTCGGACGAACGCGTTTGCAAAGTTCAGCGCGTGCCGCATTATGCATACCTCAAGCTCAAGATGCGAGCCCTCGTGGAGTCATCACGGTCAGCGGAAATATGGACCGCTCCTCGAGCGGAGAAACATCTGCGGCTCTCGCGGCGAAATCTGAGCAGCCTTTTAAGGCAATTTTGAGTCCGGCCATTAAGCGGCGGATACAATAAGCAGCGCCAAGCAACACCAACCAAGACCACAGCACGATCGAGCATCGCGTAGCAATGCGGCCCTAACCCCGCCCTCGCATGATTGCAAGAACAACCCTCGCGTACATCATTACGCTTTGGAGATACCATGGGCGTGGGGAAGGGCATGACCACAATAGACCAGTGCGGCTCGACCACACGAGGGCTCGCAAGTGTGTCACTCTTTCTTATTATTATTTTCTTTTTTGTATACGGGGACTCCGTTAGCGGAGGCCTGTCCGTGGTGAACCTGCCGAACTCATGATCAACAGCTGGGGAAGAAGGAATGTGGCGGCGAACACTCGGTGGTCTCAATTACGAGCATTAAATTTGATTATATACACCAAGTCCGCAGCCCATCCTCGGAGGGACATGTTTAACTAGTCCAAAACCCTTGCTTACCGCACTATTTGTATCGATCCGCACTCATAGCGAGCGTCCTTTAATAAATGATGCAGCACTTTTTGCTGTTATTACATATATATGTTCATTACATGACATCTTGCACCCGTATATTTTGGTGCGGCCTAATACACCGAGGGCTTATGTTCCCCACATTATGGTGTGATAAGTCGAACACTTTCACAAGTCGGCACCCGAACTTATAGCATTATATGAATCGGCTCCAATCATGTCTTGGGTCAATAGTTGGGTTTGCCCGGCTCCCACGTTTTGGTGCCTTACGTTCCGTTCCGTCGGCTAAGGTGGCATTGGGAGAACCACTGCGATTGCGCCCGGTTGAGCAGGCGGCGCCTCGATGGAGAAAGCTAAAAGCGACCGGCATGATAAGGCGAGAGATGATTCGCTGTTCGAGAGGTCTTTTCGGGTCCTTAAAGACTCACGCCGCTTGACGAAGTTCGGATAATGTCCGACGAAGGCGTACATAAGCGCCCAATTTGGTCTTCCGAATACTAGGGGCTTCACGAAATTAAAATTATAGAATTCTATGGCTAAGTGAGTGTTCAAGCATTATAAGTTCGGTTGCCTTGTTCGTTGTGTTGGCGCCTCCTAGATGGACCCAAAAGTGGGAACAAGAGTGCTCAAGTTATCCGAACACCCCAGCACTTGCGGCTTGGGGATGAAGCCAATGACTTGCCATCTCTCGATTTTATAAGCGGCCGCCTGAAGGTAATATTTTAAATTAAAAAGAGTTGCTTAAAGCGCACATGAACAAAGTTTTCAGCGCGCAGATAATACATAGCGAGTTTACTCAAAATTACATCTCTAGGGCATTCATCCGCAATATCGCGGGCTCACTTGAGACAGTTTTATAATACATTTGGGCGTCGATACTCCTTGCCGGTGGTGGCGGGTCGGTAAAGCTTCTCGCATCCAGCCTGCCCAGTGCACCTTTGTGCGAACACGGGCCCGACGAGCACCTTCAATACAAAGCGGGCGCTTGATGACCTCCACCCGGGGCGCGCATCCACCAGCCGCCGCGAGGCGGCAAGTAGCTTCGGGCATGGCCTGTCCAGCCACAGCCGGACTATAAGGCCCTTCATGGCCTCCTCGGCTACCTTGTGGAGTTCGACCAGCTGCTTGACTAGTCGCTTGGGGGCACGGATGGCGGCCTCGGCGTCTTGAGACGAAGACCTTCTCCGTTGAGCTTCCCTCCTCGCCACGGTAGAATCGGCGACATCGGACACACTACGCGGCAGATCTGCAAGCGCCTCGAGAGCTCGAATGCGGGTAAGTGTCGGGTAGTTTACATTAACATGCTTGCTTTGCATGAAAAATGCCTTACCCGCCGCAATCTTCTTCACATCTTCAACCTCTGAAGGGCCTTACGGGCCTCGGCCTTGGCGGACTTGGCACTTTCGAGTCGAGGCAAGCTCGGACTCGAAGTCTTGTAGTCGCGCTCAAGCTCTCCATGAGAGCACAGGCTCTTTCCGCACTTCCGCCACATGCCTCCTGCTTTTCTCGCTCTGCCCGTTCAGCCCACACTGTGTTCGACGCGGACACAGCCTCCTTCAGGGCTGCCACCTCATTTGTGGCCCTGCAATATCCATATTATCCTTGTCAATTTTATTGCGACCAAAATCCTTTTACGTAAAGGTAACAATTCAAAGTGGTGCTACTCACCTTCTTTGTCCTCGAGCTGCCTCTTGGCATGGCCGAGCTCTCGCTCTGACCGCTCGAGATCCTGCTTCAATGTACCAACCTCCATAATCGGTCTGGCGGAGGTCAACAACACAGCCTGCAAACCCATATTGACATAATTTATTAGCAACTGCGAATATCTTTTTAGATCCTCGATCCGGCTTTTCTTTTGAACACGAACCGAGCATCGAGGCTCTGTCTATGTGGTATTACATTACACAATTTTAACTTCTTACCTCAAAGCCGTTAAATAGCTCTGCGAGCTTGGTCAGCCCGCTCTTGGCGAAGCTGGACCTTGAATCACCGCACTCATAACAGTGCGGTATTCTTCCTCGATGGGCGCCTTTGGCGCCTCCGGCAAGTTGTCCGGCGCCTCGGTTGGGCGGAGGCCGCCGGCGTCCGGTCTTGCCCTTCTTTGAAGGGCGCTGCGGACTCTGGAACCACTGCAGGTTCCGACGTAGAGTCCGGCGCAAAGTCTGGGAGGCTACCTTGCGGCGCCCCGGAGCCTCCTCCTGATGGGTCCCTTTATGGGATCCCATCTCTGCGTCCTCATCGGCGTGGGGAGTAGAGGCAGTCGGAAGTGAATCCACATCCGACGCGGCCAACAACCCGCTCGATGAAGCGGGGAGATCATCATCGGCCGGACTGCGGGCAGTATGCGGCATTAGTAGGACACTTTGTGACACGAAAGAAATTGCATATCAGAGATCCGGATACTTACGATCTCGCCGGAGGCCTGGCCCTTGAAGGCCACTCCCCCTCGCCAACGTCGGTGTTGGCGGAGCTATCTGGGGGAATAGTTCTCCCCCTCTTGGACCCTTCGGCCTCCCCTGTTGGGGAAGCCTTCCTCTTCTTCTCTCCCTCCTCCGAGAGAGAGTCTTCTTCCTCCTCCTCATCTTCGGGGGAGGAGTCCGCCTCGTCGTCGGACGCCTGATTACGGGAACTCTTTCGAGTGCCCGTAGCCACCTTCTTGGCCTTCTTCTCCGGCACCACGTGCGGTGCCGGAACCAGCAGCCCCGCTAGACGGGCATCCACTGGGTCTTCTGGCATGGGAGCCGGGCAGACGAGATGCTCGGCCTTCTTCATCCATTCCTGTCAAAGGAAAAGGGAGATTGAAACCCTCTTAGAATCAATATATTCACAACAAGTGTCCCGTAAAGGGGTAGAATCACTTACCTCGTCAGCCGGATGTTGCGAGTGAAATCCGCGATCTTCCGTCGCGGATGCGGGGGCTTCGGCGCCCTTAAACAGCACCCTCCAGGCGCCTTCGTATGTCGTGTCGAAGAGCCCGCTTAGCGCCTGGTGCTGTTCCGGATCGAACTCCCACAGATTGAATGCCCGTTCTTGGCATGGGAGGATCCGGCGGACGAGCATGACTTGGACCACGTCAACGAGCCTGAGCTTCTTGTTCACTAGCTTCTGGATGCAGGCTCGGAGTCCTGTCAGCTCCTTCGGATTGCCCCACAGCAAACCCTTCTCTTTCCAGGAGGTGAGCTGCGTAGGGATACCAGATCTAAACTCGGGAGCCGCCGCCCACTTAGGGTCGCGCGGCTCGGTGATATAGAACCACCCCGATTGCCACCCCTTGACGGAGTCCACGAAGGCCCCTTCAAACCAGAGGACGTTGGGCATCTTGCCCAACATAGCGCCTCCGCACTCCGCCTGCGTGCCCTTCACTACCTTGACAGCGTTGAAGGTTTTGAGCCTAAGCGAAGTGGGGCGGATGCGGAGGAGGGCCTCGCACCTGACGATAAGCGCCGAGATGTTGAGGATGAAGTTCGTCGGATCGTGGAAATCCAGGCCGTAGTAGAACATGAGCCCCGGACAAAGGGTGAAGTGGAAAGCCAAGTCCGCGGAGGAAGTGGGGAAGGAAAACGACCCTCTCATGGGGCCCGGGGGTAGGGATGAGCTGCCCCTCGTCGGCAGCCGGTCTGTGATATCGCCGGAAAGGTATCCGGCGTTGCGCAGCTTGGTGATGTGCTCCTCCTTGACGGTGGAAGCCAACCATTTGCCTCCCCCTCCGGACATGGTCGGGGAAGGTTAAGATGAGATGCGCGAGCTTGGGCATTGGAGCTTGAGTGCGCGGAGGTGGATAAGCAAAGGAGGAAGAAGGCGTGGGTGAAAAGGTGGATCCTTATCCCTTATATATAGGCGGGCGGAAACCGTGCGCCCCCACCCGCCTGGTAAAACTCGCTTATCTCCCAAGCGCCACCATCAATGGCGCGGTTGGGTTACCCACGTCCGTATTGATGAGAATCCCGGAAAAAGGGGAACAAGATCTCTGCTTGACGGGGCGTGCCAAAAAACGCTTAAGCTAAGCGTCTTTGAGGTGGTATAATGAAAAACGAATCAAGTAAAGGCTTGGTAGCGGTGTGATGTCGTGCCGCAACATACGTCAGTAGATTGGACTTGTGTACATTTTATTCTCTCTATGGTGGAATGTGGAATTTATTTTGCAGAGCTGGACACTATCCTGGTGTTCATGATCTTCTCTGGATTATTTAAAGGAGGAACCCGCCTTGCAATGCCGAACATTATCTTGCGCGGACTTATCGTCATTGAAGCCTGGTTCAGGCTACTCTTGAGGAGTCTGGACTAGGGGTGTCCGTCAGCGGACTATCATCGTCCGCGGACTCCAAGACTACGAAGATACAAGATTGAAGACTCTGTCCCGTGTCCGGATGGGACTTTCCTTGGCATGGAAGGCAAGCTTGGCAATACGGATATGTAGATCTCCTACCATTGTAACCGACTCTGTGTAACCCTAGCCTCCTCCGGTGTCTATATAAACCGGAGGGTTTAGTCCGTAGGACATAACCTCCATTACAACAATCATACCATAGGCTAGCTTTTAGGGTTTAGCCTCCTTGATCTCGTGGTAGATCCACTCTTGTACTATCCATATCATCAATATTAATCAAGCAGGACGTAGGGTTTTACCTCCATCAAGAGGGCCCGAACCTGGGTAAAACATCGTGTCCCTTGTCTCCTGTTACCATCCGCCTAGATGCACAGTTCGGGACCCCCTACCCGAGATCCGCCGGTTTTGACACCGACAGTGGAGCAGTAAGCTGGTGCAGCTGCAAGCAGAGCGTCGTGGCGGGATCTACATGTGAAGCGGAGTACATGGCAGCCTCGGAGGCAGCGCATGAAGCAATTTCGGTGAAGGAGTTCATCACCGACCTAGGAGTCATACCCAATACGTCGGGGCCGATCAAACTCTTCTGTGACAACACTGGAGCTATTGCCCTTGCCAAGGAGCCCGGGTTTCACAAGAAGACCAGGCACATCAAGCGTAGCTTCAACTCCATCCATGAAAATGTTCAAGATGGAGACATAGAAATTTGCAAAGTACATACGGATCTGAATGTCGCAGATCCGTTGACTAAACCTCTCTCGCGAGCAAAACATGATCAACACCAGAACTCTATGGGTGTGCGATTCATCACAATGTAACTAGCTTATTGACTCTAGTGCAAGTGGGAGACTGTTGGAAATATGCCCTAGAGGCAATAATAAAAGGATTATTATTATATTTCCTCGTCCATGATAATTGTCTTTATTCATGCTATAACTGTATTATCCGGAAATCGTAATACACGTGTGAATACATAGACCATAATATGTCCCTAGTAAGCCTCTAGTTGACTAGCTCGTTGATCAACAGATAGTCATGGTTTCCTCGCTATGGACATTGGATGTCATTGATAACGGGATCACATCATTAGGAGAATGATGTGATGGACAAGACAATCCTAAGCATAGCACAAGATCGTGTAGTTAGTTTGCTAGAGCTTTTCCAATGTCAAGTATCCTTTCCTTAGACCATGAGATTGTGTAACTCCGGATACCGTAGGAGTGCTTTGGGTGTATCAAGCGTCACAACATAACTGGGTGACTATAAAGGTGCACTACGGTATCTCCGAAAGTGTCATTTGGTTGACACGGATCGAGGCTGGGATTTGTCACTCCGTATGACGGAGAGGTATCTCTGGGCCCACTCGGTAATGCATCATCATAATGAGCTCAAAGTGACCAAGTGTTGGGTCACGGGATCATGCATTCTGATGCGAGTAAAGTGACTTGCGATAACGAGACTGAGCGAGGTATTGGGATACCGACAATCGAGTCTCGGGCAAATAGCGCACCGATTGACAAAGGGAATTGTATATGGCGTTTGATCGAATCCTCGACATCGTGGTTCAACCGATGAAATCATCGTGGAACATGTAGGAGCCAACATGGGTATCGAGATCCGCTGTTGGTTATTGACGGAGAGTCGTCTCGGTCATGTCGCATGTCTCCCGAACCCGTAGGGTCTACACATAAGGTTCGGTGGCGCTAGGGTTATTAGGAAGACTTGTATGTGATTACGAATGTTGTTGAGTCCGGATGAGATCCCGGACGTCACGAGGAGTTCGGAATGGTCGGAGGTGAGGTTTTATATATGGGAAGTTATCATGCGGACAGGAAAGTTTGAGGGCATATCGGTATTGTACAGGGGCCACGAGAGAGGTTCGGGGTCCACCGGAGGGCCACCCCTCTCGGAGGGCCACATGGGCGGAAGGGCAGGGAACCAGCCTGGAGGGCTGGGCGTGCCCCACCTTGGGCCCATGCGCCTAGGGTTGGGGGGACCCTAATGGGGCGCCCCCTTTGGCAGGGGCAAGTCCCCCTCCCTTGCCGCCCCCTCTAGATCCCATCTAGAGGGTCGGCTGCCCCTTCCCTATAAATAGAGGGGTGAGGGAGGGCTGCTATACACAACCCAAGGCGCAGCCCTCCCTCCCAACACCTCTCCTCCTCCGTTCGTGCTTGGCGAAGCCTGGCCGAGATATTCTGCACCAACACCACCACGCCTTCGTCGTGCTGCCGTTGGAGCAATCTTCCTCAACCTCCCTTCCTCCTTGCTGGATCAAGGCGGAGGAGACGTCGTCCGTCCCGTGCGTGTGTTGAGCAGCGAGGTGCTGTCCGTTCGGCACTTGGTCATCGGTGATCTGAATCACGGCGAGTACGACTCCATCATCACCCTTCCCTTGAATGCTTCCGCACGCGATCTACAAGTGGTATGTAGATGCAAACTCACTCCCTTGACTCATTGCTTAGATGAACTCATAGATGGATCTTGGTGAAACCGTAGGAAAAATTTTAATTTTCTGCAACGTTCCCCAACAAATTTCCCTCTCGTCGGGCTTGAGCCCGATCCGATCATAGTCCATTGAGACCCCAAGGCGGCGATGCGGTCTAGTAGTTCGTTTAAGGACGAGACATCTACCGGATCCAATGTTTTGGAGTACCTGGGGCCAATGCAAGGACGTTGTCCGGTAGCCATGAGAGGAGTTGCGGGCTCGATGGCCGCACGGACTTTCATGGTAAAACCGCCAAACCGGAGGGTCTTCCCCGAATCCAGGCACCCTCCGGAAGTGATATTGTCGTTGATGACTAGGCGAGCCATGGATCGCTTTTTTTCATACAGCACATCGGAGCTCTCAATGAAAGCACCAATGTTGGTGTCAAAACCGGTAGATCTCGAGTAGGCGGGCCCAAGCTGTGCATCTAGAGATCGATGGTGACAGGGAGTCAGGGGACATGATGCTTGCCCAGGTTCGGGCCCTCTTAATGGAGGTAAAACCCTACTCCTCTTGATTATATTCGACGAGTATGAAGATTACAAGAGTTGATCTACCTCGAGATCGTGATGGCTAACCCTTGATGTCTAGCCTATGAAGATTTCAATGATGATGAGTTACCCTCTACAGACTAACCCCTCCAGTTTATATACACACCAGAGGGGGCCTAGGGTTTGTACAAGGTCAGCTGATTAGGGAACGAAACCTCCAGACTCTATTCTTGCCGTCCACATATTGAGAAGTCCCATCAAGACACGATCGATGATCTTCATCTTGATCATGTACGGCCCATGCAGCCCGGCCCATATTCCTAGACCGGACACCTGAGGACCCCCAAATCCAGGACTCCCTCAATCGTCATCACCATTGATCTTCTCTTTGAGAGGGGGTCAATCTCCATCAACATCTTCACCAGCACCATCTCCTGTCAAACCCTAGTTCATCTCTTGTATCCGATCTTTGTCTCAAAACCTCATATTGGTACCTGTGGGTTGCTAGTAGTGTTGATTACTCCTTGTAGTTGATGCTAGTTGGTTTATTTGGTGGAAGATCTTCAGATCCTTAATGCTTATTAATACCCCTCTAATTTTGAACATGAATATGTTTTGTGAGTAGTTACATTTGTTCCTGAGGACATGAGAGAAGTCTTGTTATAAGTAATCATGTGAATTTGGTATTCGTTCGATATTTTGATGAGATGTATGTTGTCTCTCCTCTAGTGGTGTTATGTGAATGTTGACTACATGACACTTCACCATGATTTGGGCCTAGGGGAAGGCATTGGGAAGTAATAAGTAGATGATGGGTTGCTAGAGTGACAGAAGCTTAAACCCTAGTTTATGTGTTGCTTCGTAAGGGGCTGATTTGGATCCATATGTTTCATGCTATGGTTAGGTTTACCTTAATTCTTCGTTCGTAGTGGTGGATGCTTGCGAGAGGGGTTAATCATAAGTGGGAGGCTTGTCCAAGTAAGGACAGCACCCAAGCACTAGTCCACCCACATATCAAATTATCAAAGTAACGAACGCGAATCATATGAGCATGATGAAAACTAGCTTGACAGAATTTTCATGCCTCGTGTCGGGGTAATGGGCCATGGGTAGGATGACCCAGGACCCAAGATCTTTCAAGACATCGGGGCAGGCCGCGCCCCTCAGCCGAGTCCCAGCTGGCGACCTTCGAGAAGGCCGAGTCCCAGCTGGCGACCTTCGGGGAGGCCGAGTCCCAGCTGGCGACCTTCGAAGAAGCTGAGTCCTCAGATGGCGACTCTGAAACAAGCCGACTCTGGACTTGCGACCTCTCAAGGGGCCGACTATGAGAGTCGGCCCGTGACCTTTCACGAAGACCGATGCGGTACAGCCCGGCGTGGCTGTCCCTCATAGCCTGGAAGGAAGGCATGGCTCTGATGAGCAGCGTCGCCGGAGATCTCGGTGAGGCGCCTGATGTTGTCATGCCTCCCCTGACCTCGGCCACGATCTGCGAGCCTTTGTGCCTGGCGAGGCGCGCCAGTCGGCCCAGAGATCGCCAGCCCCTGTCGGAGATATAAGCGAAGGCGGCGGAGAGCTCGAAGACGGCCTGTGGGAGCCGGCCTTCCAGATCGGCCGCCTCCGGCGAGGCCCCACGAGCCATAAGCAGATTGGGCGGGGAGTGGCGGCAGTGAACGCTGACAGACGGCGGCACTGTTCCCACGACCCCATGACCGAGCTGCATCATCGAGTGCCGCCAAGATTCTGCTTGTCATGGGGCCCGCCGGTCAGCGGGCCCCGAAGCCCAGCGAGGAGGGCGGTGCAAGAGGCCCGGCGGCGGGGCCATTCCCGTCAGATTACCGTTGTACCCGAAGTAGGCCTATATAAACCCCGGGCACCCATGCAAAGGGTTCGGCCCTAGACAAGTTTAGACACATAGCAAGAGGGAAAGAACTAGCCTGCTCCTCCCTGCCTCCAAACAGCTCGAGGAGCACCTTTGTACTATCACCCCATAGTGATCATCCGGAGACCCAGCGGGCAACTTGTAGGGTGTTATCTCCTCGGAGAGCCCGAAGCTAGGTAAGATTCGCGGCGTGCATGTCTTCGCCTCATCCGTTTCGAGCACCGGCGACGTTCTACTCGCCCCCACCATGATAAGCCACCCGTTGGCATATGTCGCATCCAACCCCCGACATTTGGCGCCCACCGTGGGGCTAGGTGCACCGTCGTCCGGAGATCTGTTCTGGACGGGAACCCTTTTCCTCCCTGGCGAGCGCAGCCAGCCCGGCTCGCCAGATGGAGTCTGCATCGACGCATTGCGCGGCGCCGAAGCCGCCTGCGCAGCGAGCGGCCTCGCCGAACTCATCGGCGAGGTGCGCCTCTCCGACGAACCCGTGCTGAGCGCAGGCGCGGGTGACCCCGAGAACCTTCTCGCGGGCCTCCTCGACCAACTCCAAGTCGCCGGCGAGCCCGCCGTAGACTTGGAGTCCGTAGGCTCCTCCGACCCGATGCTGGTCGACTCCGGCCCGTATCGCTCGATATCTTCCCCACCAGCGTGGTGGTCTCACGAGCGCTTCCGTGCGAGGAGAGCGATGGAAGCGCCGTCACGGAGGTGCTCGTCGCCGCCACGGCGAGCACTCCGGGCGCCCGGGACCCGCTGCTGTGCCTGCGGAGACTGTCTGCGCCCCTCCCGAAGGGCGCGGCGCGAAGATCTTGGAAAACGCCGCCTTGAGATCATTGAAGGCGTCAAGAAGTTGGCAAGCATGAGGCGCTTGTCCGAAGCCTACGGCCGAGATGGACCGCGCTGTAAGCGGCTCGCCCGGCTCGACCGGCGAGCCGTCTCGGTCGCGGTCCGAGAGCGCTGGCGCGCCATCGCCGATCTATTCGGGCGGCGCCCGTGTCACGCCACCCTGCGGAGAACATCCGCGCCGCCCAGCGGCGATCAAGAGCGAGGAACCTCGGCGAAGAACGTCGAATAATAACGGGCGAGTCCAGCAGCTCCTCGTCGGTTTCTTTGCTTGAAACGCGGCGGCGGCCGCCCGGCGTGCAGCAGCAGCAGCAGAATGACGACCTGCCCCTCGCCGAGATCAAGGTGCGACCTCCGGACGCCGGCCAAGCGGAGTCCGCGGGAGGAAAGAGAAGGAGCGACTGCGAGCCTGGCGGACTCGCGTCACCATCGGCGCGACCAAGGCGGCCGCCCAGGCGGTGGAAGCGGCGAGACGATTATATGCCTCCCCGCCCGAAGAAAACGGCGAGTCTCTCCGCCGCTGTTGAGCATCCGACTCGGAGGTCGCCTTGGCCGCCGAGAGGGAGTCGGAGAGAACGACGCCCGCCACCGGATCGACCGACTTCACAGATCCCTGGTGTTAGAAGAAGAAGATGAGCTGGGTCCGCCTTGCTTCGGGCCCCGTATCAGAGACGAGCCCTTCCCCAAAGGGTTCACGCTCCCCCGAGATACGCCCAAGTACACCGGCTCCGTGAAGCCGGAGGATTGGTTGATAGACTACTCCACAGCCGTCAACATCGCCAATGGCAACAAGCGGGTTGCCGTGAAATATGTTCCCCTCATGCTCCAAGGCACGGCTCGGACCTGGCTGAACAGCCTGAAGCCCCGCAGCATCAACAGCTGGGTCGACTTCACTGAAGCCTTCATTCGCAACTTCACCAGCACGTACAAGCGACCTCCCAAGCCGCGCCAGCTCTCCTTGTGCGTGCAAGGCCCCGAAGAATCGACGCGACTATCTCACGCTTGGGCGAACTCCGAAACTCCTGCGGGCGTGCACGAGTGCGAGCCATTGAGTACTTTTACGGCCGGGTGCCGAGAGGCACCCTCCTCAAGCACAAGCTCCTCTGCGGCGAGCCCGAAACCCTCGACGAACTGCTGATCATAGCAGACAAATGCATACGGCCGACTCCTCTATGAAGACGGAGATCCAAGTCAGCGCTTGGTGGCAAGGTGACTCCCGGGCTCCCAGAACCCGGTGGAGATGCCAGCCCGGCGGCAACAACAGAATGATAACAAGCGTAAAGCCCCGGCCGACTTCCAGCGATCGGCGGTCCAACGATGAAGATCAAGAACCGGAGGGGCAGCCTCGGCCAAGCGGCGAAGGCGGCAAGTCAATTGGTTGCCGCTTTCTCTTATGAGCGAACTCTGGATGGTCCTTGCAAGTTTCTGGCGGCGCAAAGCCGTCAAACCACACCACCGAAAGTGCCACTGGCTTGTCGGATCGCCAGCGGGGCGGCCTTGCCCCCCCGCTGCGAAACGCCGCCGCCTCCGCCGCCTCCGCGCGCGCGGCTCGGCCGATCAGCGCAGATCCAAGACGAGTTCCCGAAGAACACGGAGCATATGTTGTGTTCACCGATCTGGCGAGATGATCGGCGCAGCGGCGCCAACAGCAGCAAGAAAGTCAGCGCGATGGCAGCGAAGCTCGAGTTCATGCATTGGTCCGAAAGCCTATCAGCCGAGAGTCGGGCGAGATCACCCAGAGGTGATGCGAGTCCGGGCTCTTCGCCTTGGTTCTCGGAGCAACCTTGGCCACCGATAGGCGGGCGCCCGTTTCTCGCGGGTCTGATAGGCGGAGGCAGCATAAACATCTGTACAAGGACACCATGGAGAAGCTTGGAATCAGGCGGAGGCAGCTGCAGAGCAGCCGCACCGTGTTCCATGGAATCGTACCCGGCCTCTCCTATTCGCCGATTGGCAAGATCCTGATAGACGTCCCCTTTGGAGACAAAGATCACTTCCGCCGAGAGCCAGTCTGGTTCGAGGTGGTGGATTTGGAGAGCCCGTACCACGCGCTGCTAGGTCGGCCAGCCTTGGCCAAATTCATGGCGGTTCCCCACTACGCCTACCTCAAGATGAAGATGCCGAGTTCCAAGGGGATCCTGACCATTGCGGGCGACTACAAGAAGTCGTCCACTTGTGCGGCTGAGAGCAGTCGGCTGGCCGAGTCTTTGGTGATCGCGGCCGAGAAGCGGCTCTTTGATCGTGTCGTGGCGATGGCTGGGAAGCAGCCGGAGATGTCGCCTGACCCCAAGGAGTCGGAGGCAGAAGGATCATTCAAGCCGGCTAAAGAAACCAAGAAGATACCCTTGGACCCGGAGCACCCAGAGAAGTACGCTGTCATAGTGAAAGTGCAACTAATCCCCGGGTGGTTTTGGTAATTAATAACAACATATATATCATTGAACTAATAGTTACTTGAGAATCATTTCAGAAAGTTCGATTGATATGGGTATGGCAAGGACTGAAGAAGTGGACCCTCAAAATGCTAAGGCAAGCATTGGCAAAAGCTCAAGACTCCATTTTTGGTTTAGTGATCCAAGATCACATTGAGTCCATAGGAAAGCCAATACTATTAAAAGGGATGAGGTTATGATAATGATCTGGTTGCTCAAAGTGCTTAGTGATACATCTCCCAAACTATCGACAACCTTCACTACAATGTACACTCATAAGTAATCTCGGTCCCACCGATATTCCAAACCCAGTCACACCGAGATGAACCACCTCAGCCACAAAGCCAAACCCTAGAAATTTTGGATTTTCCGATTCTGAACTCGGTCTCACCAAAACTTGAGTTGCCAAGCTTCAGAACCTACATCATCAAATCGGTGTCACCAAGATGATGAAGTCGGTCCCACCGAGATTGGCAAGCTCTTGTCTTTGCATGAATCGGACACACCGAGATTGTATTTTCGGTCCCACGAAAATCCCAACGTTCACATGATTTGAACTTTCGGTCTCACCGAGTTGTCAACTTCGGTCCCACGAGATTGGTCAAATGTGTGTAGCAGTTGGATTTTGTGTGGAGGCTATAAATACCCTCCACCCCTCTTCATTCGTGGAGAGAGCCATCGAAAGAACTACCACTCCTACCTTACATTTACGAGAAGAGAACTACCTACCCTTGTGTTGAGATCGAGTTGCTCCACTCCCACCATATGAAACTTGATCTCTAGCCTTCCCAAGTTGCTTTCCACTCAATCCTTTCTTCCACCACAGCCAAATCGGTGAGGAGAGTTGAGTGTTGGGGAGATTATCATTTGAAGCACAAGAGCAAGGAGTTCATCATCATCAACACCATCTATTACCTTTTGGAGGTGGTGCCTCCTAGATTGGTTAGGTGTCGCTTGGGAGCCTCCGTCGAGATGTGGAGTTGAACCAAGAAGTTTGTAAGGGCAAGGAGATCGCCTACTTCGTGAAGATCTACCCCGAGTAAGGCTAGCCCTCCGTGGGCGTAGGCCATGATGGCATAGACAAGGTTGCTTCTTCATGGACCCTTCGTGGGTGGAGCCCTCCGTGGACTCTCGCAGCCGTTACCCTCCGTGGGTTGAAGTCTCCATCAACGTGGATTGACGATAGCACCACCTATCGGAACCACGAGAAAAATCACCGCGTCTCCAAATTGCGTTTGCTCTTCTCCACCTCTCTTTACTACATGTGCAATTTACTTTCCGCTGCCTATACTCTAGAATTGCATGTGTAGGGTGATACTTGACTTGATCATTATTGTGAATCTGCCAAAAACTTGTCTTTATCAAAAGACTGAATTTTTATATTGTCAAGTAGTCTAATCACCCCCCCTCTAGACATACTTTCGATCCTACAAGTGGTATTAGAGCTTTGGTCTCCATTGTATTGGTTTCCATTGCATTGGACTCCATAAGCTTGGTTTCACAACCTAGGAGAGTATGGCGTCTAGTGAGGGTAATTTTCGTAGAGGTCCTTACTTTGATGGTACAAACTTTGCTAGTTGGAAGCATAAAATGAAAATGCATATTCTTGGCCATAACCCAGCCGCATGGGGCATTATTTGTGTTGGTATGCAAGGTGAATTCTTGAGGAAGGAAAAGTTCCGGATCGCGGCTTCTAGCGAATGAATTGCGGATGTTGCAAAACAATGCTCAAGCTTGTGACATTCTCTTCAATGCCTTGTGTCCCAAGGAGTTCAACAAAATCAGCCGTCTTGAGAATGCAAAAGAGATTTGGGATACTTTGGTTGAAATGCACGAAGGTACCGAGTCCGTGAAGGAATCAAAGCTAGATGTTCTTCAAGGTCGACTTGACAAGTTCAAGATGAAGGAAGGTGAAGGAGTCGCTGAAATGTACTCTAGGCTTGCTCTCATCACAAATGAGATTGCCGGCTTAGGAAGCGAAGAAATGACCGACCGATTCATCATCAAGAAGATTCTCAGAGCTTTGGATGGAAAGTATGACACCGTGTTCACTTTGATCCAAATGATGCCAAACTACAAGAATCTCAAGCCAACCGAAGTCATTGGAAGAATTGTTGCTCATGAGATGACACTTAAGGATAAGGAAGAGCTTCACAACAAGTCAAGTGGTGCTTACAAAGCTACAAGTGATGTTCCCGCAACCTCAAGTGACAAGCTAGTTTCCAATGAAGAGATAAGCCTAATGGTGAAAAACTTCAACAAATTCTACAAGAGTAGAAGCAAAGAGAGAAGCTCAAAGTCTAGATCATATGATGAAAAGAGATCTTCTAGTCGTGATCGAAATTGCTACAATTGTGGAAGACCGGACACTACTCAAATGAGTGCTCGGCTCCCCACAAGAGAAGAGAAGAATCTCCAAGAAGAAGAAGCTCAAGAGAAGAGTCACCTCGGAAGAGAGAAGGAGTAGAGATGATCGTTATGAGCGAAGACCCTCTCGGAGAAGCAAGGATTCGGAGAGGAAAGACAAGTCATCAAGGAGCTACACAAGAAGAAAACATCAAGCTCATGCGGTGAATGGATCTCCGGCTCCGACTCCGACAATCATTCGAAAGAAGCTATCACTCCAACTCCGACTACAGTCAAGATGAAGGTGTTGCGGTCTTGCTCTCGTATCCTCCAACTCCAACTCCTATGACTTATTTGATTCACCAAATGAGGGAATTGGAAGATGCTTCATGGCTAAAGGCCCCAAGGTATCACACCCTGAATTTATTGACTTTGATAGTGATGAGGATGACTTGCTTGGTGAAGATGAGCTCTTACATGATAAATCTAGTGAGCCTAGTAATGATGAACATGCTAGTAGTCTTTATAGTCGAGAAGAGTTGAATGAAAATGCTATGAAGGAGATTGAGCGTCTAACTAAAGAACTAAACACTCTTAAGTTAGCTCATGAAACAACTCAAGAAGATCATAGAGAGCTCCTAAGATCTCATGAGAAGCTACGCTTCGAGAAGCTCACTCTAGAGCAAGAACATGAGTTTCTAAAAGCAATCAATGACGATCTTCGAAAGAAGAGTTCTTCATATCTTGCCAAACGACTTCTCTTGTCTAATTTCTTGCCACCTATTAAAACTAAGCATGACAAGCATAAGAAAAATTCTTCATCTAGTAGTAACAATAACCATGCTAAATCCAATATTGTTGCTTCTAGTAGTTCTCTTGATTCCACTAACAATGTTTCAAGCCAAGTTACACTTGAGCAAGAAAATAGTTTATTGAAAGGGATTATAGAAAAGGTGTCTACAAGAGCCTTGCGGAAGCAAGAACTTTGAGAAATTGTCCATAAGCAAGGAAGGCACCGAAGAATCAAGGAATTGGTTTTGAGCGAAAGTTCAACGCCGAGGGTGTTGAATGGGAAGAAGGTCAATATCCCACTCCACAGTTTGTTTCTCAAAAGGAGAAGTACAATCCTACTTCTTCCAATGTGGAACAAGCTCAAGATAACCTTCCACCACAAGACCACAAGCTAACAGGCAAGGACAAGCTTCAAGAGCAAATTGATGCATTTATTGAAGCACCTAAAGCCATGGTCAAGTGGGTTCCCAAGGAAATGTCAAGTTCTACTTCGTCAAGCTCAACTACAACCCCAATGATTCCCATCAAGATGATGTGGATCCCGAAGAAGAAGAACTAGAGAGTTCTTGAGGGTGACTCCGCCAACATACTTCACTCACATTCATTTTGGCAAAAACTTGTGCAACCATCTTCCACATTATGCACTAGTTCATGGAGTCACAAACCCTCTTGTTGGTAAGTCAAGGGACAAGGTAATCATTGCTTTCATGGACATCATCTATTGTGTACTTCAATCTATGTCCATGGATATCCTTGTTTGTTCCTTGTGGGACTAACCCATGTAGGTATTGAAAGTACCCGAATCCAAAGGATTGCTCCCAACTCTTGATGATCTTCATCAACATTGAGCATCCACGTCTTCAACATCTACATGAAGTCTTCTACGACAACCCAAGGTTAGTTTGACCCTTTAAAAGGGGTTCTCACATCTAGGGGAGCTTTGCTCTAAAGAATTGAGCTAAAGCATCTTCAAATGATGTGAACACATTAAATGCTTTATGTAAAAGTGGTAACCCCACTTGTGCTTAAACGATGAGTATGACCTATGATCAAATGTTCTCATTTGACTCCTAAGTCAATATACTCATATATAGGTGACCTAGTCATCGACAAATTGTGTGATAGTAGCTAGAGTTTTGATTGTGCATGTTTGACACGTATTTCATTTGCTATCTTATTGTGTGAGCATGTTGGATGCATGATTTTATCCATTCGAGGACATCCATTTGTTGTTTTGGTCGTTTTGATTTTTCTGACCAAATGGATGAACAAGAATGCCTAAGTACCTCCCCTAGCTATCTATGCTTTCTTGTCTCAAATTCTATTCATGCTTACATCACAAACTTTGAACAAGTCAATTTCGGACCCTCCGAGTGAGGAGCACTCGGAGCCACCGATCCGTCAAGGGCTAACTTCCAAAACCTTCTAAGTGATTTCAGTCAGACCAACCCACTCAAACTCGGTCAAACCGAAAGCACTTGGATTGATCTAGGTTTTCACCTCGGTGAAACCGAGTTGTAATTTTCGGCGTGACCGAAGTGCATAACTGCCTGCAGTTATCCATCTCGGTGCCACCGAGTTTTACAACTCGGTCCCACCGACAGCAAAGGGGTATATATAGTCCGAGGGCCGCGCGCGTTGATTTCTACTTCAAAACGCCTCGCCCCCACACCCCTTGCTGCTGTCGCCGTGGTCTCCGGATCGTGTCCATCGTCGCCTGTGCGCCCTCGCCGCAGGTCTCCGTCGCCGTCAACGGACATCTTCTCCGTGCCGTTGCCGCCGTAGAGGAACTCCACCAAGTTAGGGTGAGTTTCGATCCCACTCGTGCTCCCATCTCCGATTCAATGCACGTTTGGTTTGCCTATAATCTTGCCACGTTTGAAATCTTCCTGAACACCAGATTAGATCTTTTGGATTAGATTCGAGTAAAAGTTTTAGGGTTAGGTTTCTGCCGAACACATCTCGGTGAGACCGATTTTACATTCTCGGTATGACCGATTTGGCCTCTGGCCATTGCACTGCACCTTTCGGTCCAACCGAGTTGTGCAAATCGGTGTGACCGAAATGAGGATTCTGTGAAACCCTAGTGTTTTCGGCAGGACCGAAACCCACTTCGATCCAACCGAAAGTGGTGTGAATGCATCTGTTTGAACACTTCGGATTCACCGAATTTTAAACTCGGTCTGACCGAAATGTCTTCTGTGAAAACCTAATACTAAAATTTGAACTCATTTTGTTTGCAAAAACTTCGCAGTTTGTGATAACTCTTCTACTCGCCTACACCTTATCTATTCACAGGTTGTCGGCCATGTCGGATGCCAAAGGACAGCAGCGAGCAGGTCGAGTCACCTATTGCTGAAATTCTGAGGCGGGCACTAGTCCCGAACCCAAAGCAGCTCATCGGATGATGGTGAGAGGAGTACACCAAGTGGTTTGCCTCCTGCAGCCACCGGGGCGAAAGAAGAGAAACTCGATGAAGAGGATTACGATTTCATTGTTGAGGAAGAGGTCTCCTCAAAGCCCAAGAGAAAAGTTGTTGCCAAAGAGCCACAGAATTGACAAAACCAAGAAAGGCACCGAAAAGTCAAGCAGTCCATGTTGCCAAGAAGCTGAGTTTGGAAGAAGAAACTACAAGCAAGGTGAAGAAAACTTCCAAGAGGAAGAGGATATGCATGATGATGCAGCAGAGGAAGATGAGGATGAGGAAGCACCCCAGCCTCCTCCTCAGAAGTCTAAGTTCATGGGTGATGCCATCAGGGCTGGAGCCACTTCAAAGCCCAAGCAATCTGCTCCAGTCAAGGCAGCTCCAAAGAAAGCTTCGCCGCCAAGCCCAAGAAGACTGTCGAGAACATTCCAGCATCTGAGAAGAAGAAAGATGATGTGCCACTAGCTGTGTCAGATGATGAAGCACCAGTTTTGCTGAAACTTTGACAGAAACTGCCACTACACAATGATGCTCATCCTCAAGCTGAGAACATGAAGGAAAGGAAGGATAGAGGTCTCAGGCTATGGAGACAAGCTGATCCATATGCCGTGAGGAGAAGAACTGCTGTTGATCCCAGATTCCACACCAGAGAGCAGCAGGACTTCTACGAGACAGTGCTGTTGGATAAGAAGCCCATAGTTGCAGACACCAGATACGTTGACTGGGAGTACATTGACAGTGAAGAGCACAAAGACTTCTTTCCACATGTGCATGAAAGCTTCACTGCATGTGGTGTTGCATACTTTGTAGGTCAGAAGCTGACAGATTGGAATGATGAGATGATTATGCAATTCTATGCCACAGCTCATTTCTATCCTGATGGAAAGATCACATGGATGACTGAAGGCCAAAGATTCTCTTCAACTGTTGAAGAATGGGCAGAACTTCTGAATGCTCCAGTGCAAAGAGAAGATGACATTGATGTCTATGGTATTCCCAAGAAGAACCATGAATCCATGAAGAATATGTACAAAGAGGTTCCAGCTAAGGATTTGGGAATCTGGAAGCTCGGCTCAGTGTACTATCTCCAGGCAGGTCTACCTACCACAAACACTATTCTGAGGCATACCTTGATGCCCAAGTCTGGAGATCATCGCATGATCAGAGGATACTCTATCAACATGCTGCACATACTTGATGAGAGAGCACCTTTCAAGGTGATGGACTTGATAGTTGAGACCATCAAGAGGACTGCAGCTGACCAGAAAAGGTCATGTGGATTTGCCCCGCATATTGAGATGCTTATCAATGCCAAGTTTGGCACGGGCACATACATGTTGGATAGACCACACTTACCACTGCAGCCTGAGCATGAGGACAATGTTGTTGTGATGGATGAGGAGGATCCAACGTCAGTTGAAGGACAAGCAAAGATTGAAGCTGCCAAGAAAGCCAAAGCTGAAAAGGAAGCAGCAGCAGTAGCAGCTAAACCAAAGAGTGTTGGAGAGCAGCTCCTTGAAGCTACCCAAAGGATTGAACAACGCCTGGCCAGCATTGTACAGTCTCAGGAGAGCCTTGAGAGGATTGTTGAAGACAAGATTCATGCTCTGGATGTGAAGTCGATCAAGTGCAAGTGCTTCACAACAAGCTTGAGGCAGATATTGAGGAAGCGAAGAGGAGAAGGAAGAGCTCATGCGTGAGATGCAGGATGACTTAGTCCAGATGATTATCAACAGCCTGCTCCGGTTCCCACAAGACCCGATCAGCTGCTATTCGATGGATCGACACCAGACTACAGCCTCGGCACCTCCCACAGCTCCATCGGTTGCTCCAGCTCCAGCTCGATGACCACTTCTCCAGCTCCACGACATCACCAAGTCTTCGCCGATGCTGCCATCTCAACTCCAACATCAGCCTGCATAGGAGCCGCCAGCAGAGTCCCCAGTGACGCTTAGCTCTATGCCTTTTCGAACTTTTTGGTAACTTGTTGCCAAAGGGGGAGAAATTGTATAGATCATAGGACTTTGAGAGAGAGAGAGTGCTCGCTTTTGCTCTTTCGTTCATTTGCGGTTTCTTTGAGATACTTTTTGTTTTTCGAAACATTCAGTGTGTTTGATACTACGTTTGATTCTACTTTGATGAGTGCTTGGTCGTACTATGCCTTAATGTGTGCTTAATGCTTATCATATGCTATTCATATCTTGTATGACCATTTACTCATGTCTTGGTGATTGGGTGCATGCTGTCCATTCTTATCATTTTGTGCGCTCCACCAAGATGTATGTGACATGGAAGAGTGACCCATGATCCTAATCGATTGTGCATTTGCATTCAAACGCAAATCTTAAATAATGCACAAATTTAGGGGGAGCTCTTGCTTATCACATACTTCTCAAAGCGACGATATTATTCATTGATTATATCCTTTGTCGAAGCTTTGATCTATATGTTGTCATCAATTACCAAAAAGGGGGAGATTGAAAGTGCAACTAATCCCCGGGTGGTTTTGGTAATTAATAACAACATATATATCATTGAACTAATAGTTACTTGAGAATCATTTCAGAAAGTTCAGTGATATGGGTATGGCAAGGACTGAAGAAGTGGACCCCTCAAAATGCTAAGGCAAGCATTGGCAAAAGCTCAAGACTCCATTTTTGGTTTAGTGATCCAAGATCACATTGAGTCCATAGGAAAGCCAATACTATTAAAAGGGGATGAGGTTATGATAATGATCTGGTTGCTCAAAGTGCTTAGTGATACATCTCCCAAACTATCAGCAACCTTCACTACAATGTACACTCATAAGTAATCTCGGTCCCACCGATATTCCAAACCCAGTCACACCGAGATGAACCACCTCAGCCACAAAGCCAAACCCTAGAAATTTCGGATTTTCCGATTCTGAACTCGATCTCACCGAAATTTGAGTTGCCAAGCTTCTGTAACCTTCTGTCATCGAATCGGTGTCACCGAGATGATGAAGTCGGTCCCACCGAGATTGGCAAGCTCTTGTCTTTGCATGAATCGGACACACCGAGATTGTATTTTCGGTCCCACCGAAAATCCCAACGTTCACATGATTTGAACTTTCGGTCTCACCGAGTTGTCAACTTCGGTCCCACCGAGATTGGTCAAATGTGTGTAACGGTTGGATTTTGTGTGGAGGCTATAAATACCCCTCCACCCCCTCTTCATTCGTGGAGAGAGCCATCAGAAAGAACTACCACTCCTACCTTACATTTCTGAGAAGAGAACTACCTACCCTTGTGTTGAGATCGAGTTGCTCCACTCCCACCATATGAAACTTGATCTCTAGCCTTCCCAAGTTGCTTTCCACTCAATCCTTTCTTCCACCACAGCCAAATCAGTGAGGAGAGTTGAGTGTTGGGGAGATTATCATTTGAAGCACAAGAGCAAGGAGTTCATCATCATCAACACCATCTATTACCTTTTGGAGGGTGGTGCCTCCTAGATTGGTTAGGTGTCGCTTGGGAGCCTCCGTCGAGATGTGGAGTTGAACCAAGAAGTTTGTAAGGGCAAGGAGATCGCCTACTTCGTGAAGATCTACCCGAGTAAGGCTAGCCCTCCGTGGGCGTGAGCCATGATGGCATAGACAAGGTTGCTTCTTCGTGGACCCTTCGTGGGTGGAGCCCTCCGTGGACTCTCGCAGCCGTTACCCTCCGTGGGTTGAAGTCTCCATCAACGTGGATTGACGATAGCACCACCTATCGGAACCACGAGAAAAATCACCGCGTCTCCAAATTGCGTTTGCTCTTCTCCACCTCTCTTTACTACATGTGCAATTTACTTTCCGCTGCCTATACTCTAGAATTGCATGTGTAGGGTGATACTTGACTTGATCATTATTGTGAATCTGCCAAAAACTTGTCTTTATCAAAAGACTGAATTTTTATATTGTCAAGTAGTCTAATCACCCCCCCTCTAGACATACTTTCGATCCTACACATAGGCACTGGCCTCGACAGCAAATAGGAAGGCGAGCTCGTCGATTTCCTCCGTGAGAATCGGGACATCTTCGCATGGTCCCCCAAGGACATGCCGGGTGTACCGACGGAATTCGCCGAGCACAAGCTACATGTCAGGCCGGATGTGAAGCCCGTCAGGCAGCCTTTGCGCCGCTTGTCAGAAGAGAAGAGAAGAGTCGTCGGAGAAGAGATAGCCCAGCTTCTGGCAGCCGGATTCATCATGGAAGTATTTTTTCCGGAATGGTTGGCCAACCCTGTGCTGGTTTTGAAGAAGAACAAGCAGTGGCGGATGTGCATTGACTACACCAGCCTCAACAAAGCCTGCCCGAAAGACCCGTTTGCTCTGCCAAGGATCGATCAGGTGATAGACTCCACAGCCGGATGCGAGCTGTTGAGCTTCTTGGATGCGTATTCAGGATATCATCAGATCAAGCTGAATCCAGCAGACAGACTGAAGACCGCCTTCATCACGCCGTTTGGAGCCTTCACATTGCGACCATGACGTTCGGCGAGGCACGCCAAATACCACCTTTCAGCGTTGCATGCAGAAATGCCTCCTCAAGCAACTCGGCAGGAACGCCCATGTTTATGTAGATGATGTGGTGGTAAAAACGGAGAAGCGTGGGACGCTGCTAGAAGACCTCAAAGAGACCTTTGAGAATCTGCGCCGATTTCAGATCAAGCTCAATCCAGAGAAATGCGTGTTCGGAGTCCCAGCCGGCTAGCTCCTCGGTTTTCTGGTCTCCGAACGCGGCATAGAGTGCAACCCTGTGAAAATCAAGGCCATTGAGAGGATGGAGGTACCCAGCCGACTGCTGGATGTGCAAAAGTTCACCGGCTGCCTAGCTTCAATAAGCCGATTCATCAGTCGGCTGGGCGAGAAAGCTCTGCCATTGTATCAATTGATGAAGAAGACCACTTTTTTCGAGTGGAACCACAAGGCAGATGAGGCATTTCTCCAACTGAAGAAGATGCTGGCGACTTCCCCTGTGTTGGCGGCTCCAACTCCCAAAGAGCCCATGCTCTTGTACATCGCCGCCACCAGCCGGGTAGTCAGCACAGTTATTGTAGTCGAACGCAAGGAGGAAGGCAAGGCGCTCCGGTCCGAGACCAAGATATTACTGGCGAGGTCTTGTCGGCCTCCAAGCAGAACTACCCTCACTACCAGAAGATGTGCTACGGCGTGCATTTTGCCGCCAAGAAGCTGAAGCCCTACTTTCAAGAGCATCCAATCACTGTGGTTTGCACCGCTCCACTCGCCGAGATCATCGGAAGTCGAGATGCCTCCGGACGAGTGGCCAAGTGGGCTATCGATCTAGCTCCCTACACCATCTACTATCAACCTCGCACCGCCATCGAGTCGCAGGCGCTAGCCGACTTCCTTGTCGACTGGGCCGAGACTCAATACTTGCCGCTGCGCCGACTCTACTCATTGGCGATCGCCTTCGACGGCTCCAAGATGCGCTCCGGCCTCGGGCGGCGTCGTCCTCACCTCCCCAAGGGCGACAAGCTCGAGATCGTGTTGCAAATCCACCGCCGCCTCCAACAACGTCGCCAATATGAAGCGCTCGTCCACGGGCTCCGGCTTGCCAAAGAACTTCGGCATTCGCGGATCACGTGCTATGGCGACTCCGACTTGGTGGTTCAGCAATCATCAGCGATCGGGCCAAAGACGCAAACATGGCGAGCTACCGCTTCTGGTGCAGCAACTCAGCGGATATTTTGAAGGATGCGAATTCCTCCACGTGCCAGAAACGACAACGATCAAGCGAGCGCATTGGCGCGAGTCGGCTCCACTCGGCAGGCGATACCTTCTGGCGTCGCCCTTGAGCGCCTCCTCAAGCCGTCTATCAAGCCTTCACCAGAATCCGACTCCATTTTCGTGCGGCTCCGCCAGAGATAGTCGGACCAGACTCCAAGACCCCACCACGACCTCAAGAAAGCGCGATCGGCCGGGGATGCGCCCGGTCGGCCGGGGATCGCGCCCGGTCGGCTGGGATCTGCGTCAGTCGGCTCGGGGACTTCAAAGCCCGACCCGGGACTCGCGCTACCGGCTCGAGCTGCCCCAATCGGCCCAGAGATTCCCTCAAATCAGCAAGCGGCAGAATCCAGCCCGCCGCCTCCCAGCCCAGCCGCCCTTGTCCAAGTCGCTGTGGTGGCAGTTGAAGAGATAGCAGCACCTTCATGGGCGCAGCCCATCCTCAAGTTCCTAGTAAACAAGGAGTTACCTGCAGACGAGACTCTGGCTCGGCAAGTGCAACGCCGAGCGGCAGCCTACACCATAGTCAACAGAGAGTTAGTTAGGCGCAGCGTTACTGGTGTCCACCAGCGCTGCGTAGAATCAGAACAAGGCCAAGCGATCCTCAGAGACATCCATCAGGGCGAGTGCGGCCACCATGCGGCTTCAAGAGCGCTCGTGGCCAAAGCCTTTCGGCACGGTTTCTTTTGGCCGACTGCCCTGGAAGAAGCTAAAGAACTAGTCAAGAAGTGCAAGGGGTGCCAGGTGTTCCGCTCCAAGCCCCTTCAGCCGGCTTCTGCGCTGAAGACAATCCCCATTGCCTGGCCCTTCGCAGTTTGGGGCCTGGACATGGTGGGACCTTTCAAGACGGCCCGAGGCGGCCTAACTCATCTGCTAGTCGCAGTGGACAAGTTCACCAAGTGGGTAGAAGCAAAGCCCATCAAGAAATTAAACGGGCCCACAGCAGTGACCTTCATTGCCGACATCACAGTGCGGTACGGCATACCGCACAGCATCATCACAGACAACGGCACCAATTTCGCCAAAGGCGCCTTGGCTCGTTTCTGCGCGACGCAGGGCATCCGACTGGACTTAGCGTCTGTTGCCCATCTGCAGTCAAACGGCCAGGTGGAACGAGCCAACGGCCTCATCCTGTCCGGCATCAAGCCTCGATTGGTCGAGCCTCTCGAGCGCTCGGCTGGTTGTTGGGTGGAAGAGCTGCCTGCCGTCCTCTGGAGTCTGCGCACGACTCCGAATAGGTCAACCGGCTTCACGTTGTTCTTCCTCGTCTACGGTGCCGAAGCCGTCATCCCAACGGACATACAATTCGACTCTCCGCGAGTCTCCATGTACACCGAAGAGGAGGCTGAAGAAGCACGCCAAGATGGTGTCGATCTGCTGGAAGAGGGCCGACTGTTGGCACTCAGTCGGACCGGCATCTACCACCAGAGTCTGCGCCGATACTACAACCGCAAGGTCAAGCCAAGATCATTCCAAGAGGGTGACCTTGTGCTCCGGCTGATTCAGAGAACAGCCGGCCAGCACAAGTTGTCGGCGCCTTGGGAAGGTCCCTTCATCATCAGCAAGGTGCTAGGGAACGACGCCTACTATTTGATCGGCGCCGAAGCCTCGAGCACGCAAGAGGGACGACTCGGCAAAAGCAGGCGCCAGTGGACGCAAATCTTCTTCAAGATTTTACGCTTGATCTTGATATGTATCACGCTACCCCCTTTTGTATTAAGTACTACAGACCTTAGGCCCCCCGAGACGAGCTCGGGGACTGCCTTTTTGATTATCTGTATGATATGGATCACGCTTCCGAAATGCTTTCTCCTTTTTTCCACACCGTCTGGCACCGGGTCCGACTAGTCGGCCCGGGGACTCGCCGCCTTGTGCTATGTAATGCTTCCTGAAGTCAGACAAGTAATGTGCTGCGCTCAAAGCCGTCTCCTGCGGAAAGCCGCAGTTCGCAGAGCGACTGTCGGTAAGCTGAGAGACGGAAAGAGCAAGCGCACACATGAAAAACGGCTAAGGACCTAAGAGCTACGCATAGCCCAAGCCGGCTCCCAGTTTCCCCCTACTGAGCCGACTCGCGAGTAGTCGGCTCATAGTCTTAACCTTTATCAAGGACGGCCGACTCTCGAGAGTCGGCCTGTCGACTTTCAGCCAAACTTGCCAGGATGTTCTAAACGACTAAGTACTTGCCTCCCCAAAGTAGCTCAGCACTTGACCCGGTGGCAGTCCGCAGAGCGGCTGCCCAGTTGGCAAGGCGGCAACCGAAGGAAGGCGGCAAAGGAAAAACAGTCTAAAGAACCGAAGCAAGGAAAGGAGGAAACTTGATAAATATTTACATAAGGCCCTTGGCCGAATACACCCCGCGGGTGGAATTGTTTGCAACTGACAAGTTTTTTCAAGAAACAAAAGAAACAGGTAGAGCCGAAGCACTCTAGGGGGCGGCCTTCGGAGCCAGAGGGCTGGAGGTGGCGGCGGTATCGGACGTCGGGGCAGTCGGCTGGGCGGTCTCGGCTTGGTCGCCTCTAGCGACGGTCGCCTTGTCCTTCTGAGGCTCGTTGCTGGAGGCACGGTCAGGCTGAGACTGGCCGCCTGCTTCGTTCTCTGGCGCCTCCTCCTCGCCTCCGTCCCCCGACTCGCCCTCCTCTTCGGTGCTGGAGCCGATCACCTCCGCCGAGAACTCCTCGTACTCCGGGTGCATCCCGAACCACTCCGGCGGCACCTCCTCGCCGCCATCGGTCCGTTCAGGCACGAAGATGCTGGTGTCCGTGTACTCAGCGATGGCCGCCACGCGCGGCAAGGGCGCCTTCCACGACCTCCAGCTCGGCCTGGGCTTCGACCGAGCGCGGCCAGCGGTCAGGTCCAGCCAGTGGTACCACCTTTGACAAACTCAAGGCCGGCGTGCTCGCACGACGGGCGAGGAGCCCTCAAGCTTCGTGACCGACGGCGACCTCGGCCGGTCGGCCGTCCGATCAAGGCGCTGCGGAGAGCGGCACCTCCGGCCACTGGCGGCAACGACTTGGCGCCCGGCGCTGAAGACGACGCAGCAGACGGTGAGCAGGACGAAGGCGAGCCCGATGCTCAAGAGCTGCTCGTCGATGGTTCGGGGGGCGTTGGCGGCAATCACTTCGCCCTTTGCCCTCCGCTCCTCCCGATCCGCCTCAATGGCCAGAGGGACGGCCTGCGAATGGCCGGGGAAGAAGTCTGCCAAAGACAAGAAAGGGGGGCAGTCAGAAAAACCAGAAGACAGTTCGACACAAAGTCGAAAGACCAAAGAAGAGAGGCCAGGAGTTACCATCGACGATGTCCTCGAGCTCGTGATAGCCGGAGGTCAGCATCGCCTCACGGTCGGTCCAGGCGGACCGCTCCATCTCGAATTCAGCGAGGAGGGCGACCTCCCGCGACTTGGCCTCCTCCTGCGCCTTCCGAAGCAGTTCCTTCTGCTCGGCCAGCTGCGTCGCCAGGAGGTCGCGCTCTTGGGCGAGCTTGTCGCACTCCTCCTCCTTAGCACGACGGGCGGTAACGGCCTCGCCCAGCTGCTCCTGAAGGGCGGCATTGGCGCCTGAAGCTCGAAAAAAGACAAAGCACCGTCAACAAGGAAGATCGCCGGGGAGATCCGGCCCGACTGCTCAGCAGTCGGCCCGAATCTCGGGGACTACAGCCCGCGGGCGCGCCAGCGCGCCCCCGCGGAGAAGAAAGAAGGAAGGTCGCCGGGGAGATCCGGCCCGACTGCTCAGCAGTCGGCCCGAATCTCGGGGACTACAGCCCGCGGGTGCGCCAAATACGCGCCCTCGCGAGGAAGGAAGAATCGGCTCACCTCGACTTTCCGCCAGATCGGCGGTCTGCTTCCTCAGCTCCTCAACGTTGCGGTTGAAGGCAGTGGCGCGGAGGTTGTGATACTCCTGCAAGGCCGGCAAAGCAAAGTCAGTCTTTGGGCTCGCTAGCTCGAGTTCGAGCCGCTTTTCGGCAGCCGACTCGAACTCGGGACTACACCAGATGGGTCTTGTTGGCGCCTTACGTAAAAAGGCAAGAGATCAAAAAAAAGGGAAAAAACGAAGCATACCCGGACGGAGGTCCGCAGGGCCAGATGCGTCTTGGTGTAGAGTTGGAGGGCGTCGCCTTCCTTGTGCAACTTGGACTGGACGTCCAAGAGAGCCTGGTTCAGCGGGCCGGTGCCGCCTTCGCGCACCCAGCCGGTGGTAGCGCGCATCGAAGCCTCAAGATCGAGTTCGCCATCTTGGCGACATCGATCTCGAGCTTCGCGGCGCCGAGCTCGTCCTCTCGATCCGGCGGCGCGTTGGCACGGCGACCTGAAGAAGCAGCCGCGCGTCGGCATCGTCCGCAGTCGGCGGATCCTGCGAGTCCACCGGCTGCTTGCCGTGCGGCCTCGGAGACGGAGGCGGAAGAGGTGGCAGAGGCGGCGCGTGAGTATCTGAGCCCGAGGCGTCGCCACCGTCCTCCGCGAGAGGGTTTGCAGCGCCGACCTCCCCGGTCTGCCCCGTGAACTCAGGGAGCGGCGGCGCCGACGACAGCGGAGGGATGAGCATCGCCGCTCGGCGACGAACGGCCTCCTCAGTATCCCGCTTCGCCGCGGCTGCGGCCACGGCCTCCTCCAGGTGCCGCTGGGCGTTGGCGGCCGCCTTCTCGGCCTGCGCCTTCTCCAGGCGGTCGGCCTCCTCCTCCGCGCGCTTCTCCTGCGCGTTCCGTGCAGTCGCCTCCCGGAGGTCGGCGGCGGGGTCAATCCGCCGTGTGTTGGCGGACGTCGTCGCCGACCCCATGACGGAGGGGACGGCGGCTCTTTCAAGGGAAAGGGGAGCGCTGGAGGGGATTGGAGGGAAATCAGAAAGACTCGAGCGAGATCCAGAAAAGAAATAAGGGGTGAGAGACTTACGAAGAAACCAGCGGCGGCCTTTTCACTTCCTTCCGGAGGCGGTTGGCCTTTGCGGCCGCCTCCTCCCGCTTGGTCGCGGCAGCGGTTCCCTTGGGCTTCTTCGACCTGCCGCCGGGCGCGCTCGGCCCGGCGTGACGCCTCTTTACGCCGGCCTGGTTGGAGGGGCCAGCTCTCGGCTGGCGGCGCGGGACGACTTCCGCGTCGGCATCGCCCTCGGGCCAGTCGGCGAAGGTCGCCGACGGTCTGAGGCCGCCGTCTTCCTCCTCTCCGCCGCCTTCGGCGTCGGCCTCAGCGCCGCGCCCCAAGTCGGGTCGTCGGCGTCGTGACCTCATGATCGAGGGCGTAGTCACGCGGCTCCCTCGTGGCGCCGGTTGCGGGCGCCGTGAGAGGGTTCTGCTCAAAGATGCCAACAAGATCAGAGCTTGAGGTTGGATGAAAGCGAGATCGAAATGCAGACGGAAATAACTTACCACTGGCGGAGGGTTGTCACGCGAGTACGGCTCCTTGCCGAACTGCCACTCGTCCGTGAACCCGCAGTGGGCGATGAGGTTCACCATGTTCGCCACTTCTCCACGTGGCATGTCCTTGGTGCACAGCCGGCTTGGATCGTGCCGGCCGCTCATCTGACAGATGAGGTGGGGCCGGCCTTGAAGCGGAAGTACCCGGCGCACCACGAAGGCGGCCAGGAGATCGGAGGCGACGAGCCCCTCCGACTGCGTCATGACTCGGAGGCGCGCCACGGCGCCGACTCCGGAGGTCAGCGACCGCCGGTGGGACCAGTGGGCGGCCGCCAATCAGCGGCTCGGGGTCGAAGGCGGCAAGTTGACCCGATCGCCGTCGGTGGAGCGTTCTTCACGTAAATCGTCTTCGCCACATCTTCACCGATTTCACCAGCGGGATGGGCGGAAAGGGGTTGTCGGCTGTCGTGCGTCGCACCGCGACGTAGGTGCCGGACTGCGCCGGCGTGCCGGCAGCCCGAGTGCCGAGCTTCGAGGAGAAGAACTCCCCCCACAGCTCGAGGGTGGGGAGAACGCCGATGTAGCCCTCGCACAGGGTGGCGAAGGCGGAGAGAAGCACCACCGCGTTGGGGGTGAGGTGGTGCGGCTGCAGACTATGGAACTCGAGGAAGGAGCGGAGGAACCCGCTCGCCGGGAGCCCCATCCCGCGCATAAGATGCGAGCGGAAGATGACCCGCTCGCCCGCCGCCGGCGCGGGCCGGATCTCTCCCGCCGGCGCGGGACGGGCCTGCACCAAGTCCGCGCTCGGGAGGCGGCGGGTTTTGCGGAGGAACTCGATGTCCTCCGCGTCCACGTCTGAACCATCCCATTCGCCGGAGCGCGAGGCGGGGGGCGCGGCGGAAGATGAGCTCATCGTCGGCAAGGAGGAGCACCTGCGCTCGCCGCGAGGAAGAAAGCGACGGAGCGGGGCGAAGGAAGAAGAAAGGCAAGATAGTGGGGGAGGGAGTGCGCGTGCTAAGCCGCCGCTCCCCCTCTGCCTACTTATAGCCCTACGGGCTGAGAAGCCGAGGGGGCGACGTGGGGATTAACTGCGCCCACGACCCCACGACGCCCCACGATTAACCCCCACGAAGTTACTGCGCGCAGTAACAACGTGGGGATGCCAACCGCCCTCGGCCGTAGCAGATCCGCTCGGGAGCCGAGGCGCGGTAATGGCGGGCCCCACCTGGCGGCCCGTCCCGTCACGCGTGTGGGATGGCAGGCTATCGCCTCCACGTGGCGCCACGCGACGGGACCGTCTCATAGGTGGCAGGGAGGCGTAACCGATACGCCGCCGGTTTCCCGCCGCGACTTGCGAATGACGGCCCCACTGCGGGGCCAGGCCGACTCCGGCAAGGCGGCCCAAAGACGCGGCAGCCGAATCTTAGAATCGGCACCGCAACGACTGAAACTGCCGAAGCCCACGAGGCGGCGCCGCCGGCCGCCACCGGGGACTCTGTCGGGTAATGGGCCATGGGTAGGTGACCCAGACCCAAGATCTTTCAAGACATCGGGGCAGGCCGCGCCCCTCAGCCGAGTCCTAGCTGGCGACCTTCGAGAAGGCCGAGTCCCAGCTGGCGACCTTCGGGGAGGCCGAGTCCCAGCTGGCGACCTTCGGAGAAGCCGAGTCCTCGGATGGCGACTCAAACAAGCCGACTCTGGACTTGCGACCTCTCAAGGGGCCGACTATGAGAGTCGGCCCGCGACCTTCACGAAGATCGATCTGGTACAGCCCCAACGTGGCTGTCCCTCATATTACACGAAGGAAGGCATGGCTCTGATGAGCCACGTCGCTGGAGATCTCCGGTGGGCGCGCATTTGTTGCCATGCCTCCCGACCTCAGCCACAGTCTGCGAGGCACTTTGTGCCTGGCGACGGCGGGCGCCAGACGCCCAGAGATCGCCAGCCCCCTGTCGAGAGATAGACGAAGACGGCGGAGAGCTCGAAGACGCCTGTGGGAGCCGGCCTTCCAGAGTCGGCCGCCTCCGGCCAGGCCCCACGAGCCATAAACCAGATTGGGCGGGAGTGGCGGCGGTGAACGCTGACAGACGGCGGCCTTGTTCCCACGACCCATGACCGAGCTGCGTCATCGAGTGCCGCCTGAGATTCTGCTTGTCCATGGGGCCCGCCAATCAGCGAGCCCAGGCCGGCAGAAGGGCGGCAAGAAGAGAGACCGACGATCGGGGCCATTCGGTCAGATTACCGTTGTACCCAGGGTAGGCCTATATAAACCCCGGGCACCCATGCAAAGGGTTCGCCCTAGACAGGTTTAGACACATAGCAAGAGGGAAAGAGCTAGCCTGCTCCTCCTCGCCTCCAAACAGCTCGAGGAGCACCTTTGTACTATCACCCCATAGTGATCATGCAGAGACCCCAGAGCAGCGAGGGGGTGTTATCTCCTCGGAGCCCCAGCTGGGTAAGATTCACGGCGTGCATGTCTTCGCCTCATCCCGTTTCCAGGCACCGGCGACGTTCTACTCGCCCCCACCATGATAAGCCACCCGTTGGCATATGTCGCATCCAACCCCCGACACCTCGAGAGCGCTTTGCTTTATATAAGATTTCGTCCAGGTTTGTCCTTTGCTACAAAATGGATTCGACCACATTTCTACAACTTGATTACTCTTGTTACTTGTTACCCGTTACGAATTACTTTATCACCAAACTATCTGTTACCGATAATTTTAGTGCTTGCAGAAAATACCTTACTCAAAACCGCTTGTCATTTCCTTCTGCTCTTTATTGGTTTCAACACTCTTACTTATCAAAAGGACTATGATAGATCCCCTATACTTGTGGGTCATCAAGACTCTTTTCTGGCGTCGTTGTCGGGAAGTGAAGCGCCTTTGGTAAGTGGAATTTGGTAAGGAAACATTTATATAGTGTGCTGAAATTTACTGTCACTTGTTACTATGGAAAATAACACTTTGAGGGGCTTCTTCGGGGTATCTTCACCTCGAATAGAAGAGCAAAGAGTTGCTCCTCAACCTATTGAACCTACTGAAAATATTTACTTTGAAATTCCTTCGGGTATGATAGAGAAACTGCTAGCTAATCCCTATACAGGAGATAGAACATTACATCCCGATATGCACCTAATCTATGTGGATGAAGTTTCTGGATTATTTAAGCTTGCAGGTATGCCCGAGGATGTTGTCAAGAAGAAGGTATTCCATTTATCATTGAAGGGAAAGTCATTGACATGGTATAGGCTACGTGATGATATTGGATCATGGAACTACAACCGATTGAAATTGGAATTTCATCCGAAGTTTTAGCCTATGCATCTGATTCATCGTGATCGGAATTATATATATAATTTTTGGCCTCGTGAAGGAGAAAGTATCGCTCAAGGTTGGGGGAGGCTTAAGTCAATGTTATATTCATTCCCCAATCATGAGCTCTCAAGAGAAATTATTATTCAAAAAAATTATGCTCGGCTTTCTCATAATGATCGCTCCATGCTCGATACTTCTTGTACTGGTTCTTTTATGATGAAGACTATTGAATTCAAATGGGATTTGTTGGAAAGAATTAAACACAACTCTGAAGATTCGGAACTCGAAGAAGGTAAGGAGTCAGGTATAAACCTTAAGTTTGATTGTGTTAAATCTTTTATGGATACCGATGCTTTTCTGAATTTAGCACTAAATATGGACTTGACTCTGAGATAGTAGCTTCTTTCTATGAATCATTTGCTACTCATGTTGATCTCCCTAAGGAGAAGTTGTTTAAATATTATCCTCCCATTGAAGTGAAAGTAGTAGAACCTATTAAAGTTGAAGAAGAAACTGTTACTTATAATGTTGATCCTATTGTTCCTACTGCATATATTGAGAAACCACCTTTCCCTGTTAGAATAAAGGATCATGCTAAAGCTTCAACTATGGTTCGTAAGAGTTATACTAGAACACCAACACCCCCTGGACAAATTAAAGTTGAACCTAGTATTGCTATGGTCAAAGATCTCCTGGTCGATAATATTGATGGGCATGTTATTTATTTATGTGATGAAGCTGCTAGGATTGCTAAACCTGGTACCAAAGATAAACATAGATCTGTTGTTGGCATGCCTATTGTTTCTGTTAAAATAGGAGATCATTGTTATCATGGCTTATATGATATGGGTGCTAGTGTGAGTGCAATACCTCATTCCTTATACAAGGAAATTATGCATGATATTGCACCTGCAGAGTTAGAAGGTATTGATGTTACTATTAAGCTTGCCAATAGAGATACTATTTCACCAGTTGGGATTGTTAGAGATGTTGAAGTCTTGTGTGGGAAAATAAAATATCCTACTGATTTTCTTGTTCTTGGTTCCCCACAAGATGACTTTTGTCTGGTAGACCCTTCTTGAATACTGTTAATGCTAATATAGACTGCAAAAAGGATATTGTTACTGTTGGTTTAGGGGATATGTATCATGATTTTAATTTCTCCAAATTCCGTAGGCAACCTAATGATAAAGAATTGCCTAGTAAGGATGGAATTATTGGTCTTGCTTCTATTGCCGTGCCTCCTAATGATCCTTTAGAACAATATTTGCTAGACCATGAAAATGATATGTTTATGAATAAAAGAAGGGAAATAGATGAAGTATTCTTTAATCAGGGACCTATTTTGAAACACAACTTGCCTATTGAAATCCTTGGGGATCGTCCTCCACCCAAGGGAGATCCCGTGTTTCAGCTTAAACAATTACCTGATACTCTTAATATGCTTATCTCGATGAAAAGAAGATATATCCTGTTATTATTAGTGCTAACCTTTCAGAGCATGAAGAAGAGAAATTATTGAAAACCCTGAAGAAGCACCATGCTGCTATTGGATATATTCTTGATGATCTTAAGGGCATTAGTCCCACTCTATGCTAGCACAAAATAAAATTGGAGAAAGATGCTAAACTGGTTGTTGATCATCAATGACGGCTAAATCCTAAGATGAGAGAAGTGGTAAGAAATGAAATACTAAAGCTTATGGAGGCAGGTATAATTTATCCTATTGCTGATAGTTAGTGGGTATCCCGCTCATTGTGTCCCTAAGAAGGGAGGTATTATTGTTGTTCCTAATGATAAAAATGAATTGATCCCACAAAGAATTGTTACAGGTTATAGAATGGTAACTGATTTCCGCAAATTAAATAAAGCTGCTAGAAAAGATCATTACCCTCTACCTTTTATTGATCAACTGCTAGAAAAACTATCCAAACATACACATTTTGCTTCCTAGATGGTTATTCTGGCTTCTCTCAAATACCAGTGTCAAAAGAGGATCAAGAAAAGACCACTTTTACTTGCCCTTTCGGTACTTTTGCTTATAGACGTATGACTTTTGGTTTATGTAATGCACCTGCTACCTTTCAAAGATGTATTACTGCTATATTCTCTGACTTTTGTGGAAAGATTGTTGAGGTTTTTATGGATGATTTCTCCGTTTATGGAACTTCTTTTGATGATTACTTAAGCAACCTTGAACGAGTTTTGCAGAGATGCGAAGAAACTAACCTTGTCTTGAATTGGGAGAAGTGCTACTTTATGGTTAATGAAGGTATTGTCTTGGGGCATAAAATTTCTGAAAGAGGTATTGAAGTTGATAAAGCTAAAGTAGATGCTATTGAAAAGATGTCATGTCCTAAAGATATCAAAGGTATAAGAAGTTTCCTTGGTCATGTTGGTTTCTATAGGAGGTTTATTAAAGACTTCTCTAAAATTTCTAGGCCTCTCACTAATCTCTTGCAAAAAGATGTTCCTTTTGTTTTTGATGATGATTGTGTAGAAGCATTTGAAATACTTAAGAAAGCCTTGATTTCTGCACCTATTGTTCAGCCACCTGATTGGAATCTACCCTTTCAAATTATGTGTGATGCTAGTGATTATGTTGTTGGTGCTATTCTAGGGCAAAGAGTCAATAAGAAACTAAATGTTATCCAGTATGCTAGTAAAACTTTAGACAATGCCCAGAGAAATTATGCTACTACTGAAAAATAACTTTTAGCAGTTGTAATTGCATGTGATAAGTTCAGACCTTATATCGTTGATTCCAAAGTAACAGTTCACACTGATCATGCTGCTATTAAATATCTTATGGAAAATAAAGATGCTAAACCTAGACTTATTAGATGGGTTCTCTTGCTACAAGAATTCCATTTGCATATTATTGATAGAAAGAGAGCTGAGAACCCCATTGCAGACAACTTGTCTAGGTTAGAAAATGTTCTTGATGACCCACTGCCTATTGATGATAGCTTTCCTGATGAACAATTAGCTGTCATAAATGCTTCTCGTACTACTCCATGGTATGTTGATTATGCTAATTACATTGTTGCTAAATTTATACCACCTAGTTTCACATACCAGCAAAAGAAAAAGGTTTTCTATGGTTTAAGACATTACTTTTGGGATGACCCACACCTTTATAAAGAAGGAGTAGATGGTGTTATTAGATGTTGTGTACCTGAGCATGAATAGGAACAGATCCTACGCAAGTGTCACTCCGAGGCTTACGGAGGACACCACGCTGGAGATAGAACTGCACATAAGGTATTGCAATCCGATTTTTATTGGCCTACTCTCTTCAAAGATGCCCATGAGTTTGTCTTGTCTTGTGATGAATGCCAAAGAATTGGTGATATTAGTAGACGTCGGGAAATGCCTATGAACTATTCACTTGTTATTGAACCATTTTATCTTTGGGGCTTTGAATATATGGGACCCTTTCCTTCTTCTAATGGGTATACACATATTTTAGTTGTTGTTGATTACATTACTAAGTGGGTAGAAGCTATTCCAACTAGTAGTGCTGATCATAACACTTCTATTAAGATGCTTAAAGAAGTTATTTTTCCGAGGTTTGGAGTCCCTAGATATTTAATGACTGATGGTGGTTCACATTTTATTCACGGTGCTTTTCGTAAAATGCTTGCTAAGGATGTTAATCATAGAATTGCATCTCCATGTCACCATCAGTCTAGTGGTCAAGTAGAATTGAGTAATAGAGAGATTAAATTGATTTTGGAAAAGACTGTTAATAGATCTAGAAAGAATTGGTCCAAGAAACTTGATGATGCATTATGGGCTTATAGAACTGCTTATAAAAATCCTATGGGTATGTCTTCGTATAAAATGGTTTATGGAAAGGCATGTCACTTACCTCTTGAACTAGAACACAAGGCATATTGGGCCATTAAAGAGCTCAATTATGATTTCAAACTTGCCGGTGAAAAGAAGTTATTTGACATTAGCTCGCTTGATGAATGGAGAACCCAAGCCTATGAGAATGCCAAGTTGTTTAAAGAAAAAGTTAAAAGATGGCATGACAAAAGGATACAAAAGCGTGAGTTTAACGTAGGTGATTATGTTTTGCTATACAACTCTCTTTTAAGATTTTTTGCAGGAAAACTTCTCTCTAAATGGGAAGGTCCTTACATTATCAAGGAGGTCTACCGTTCTGGTGCCATCAAAATCAATAACGCTGAAGGCGCAAATCCGAAGGTGGTAAACGGTCAAAGAATCAAACATTATACCTCTGGTAATCCCATAAATGTTGAAACCAATGTTATTAGCACCGTAACCCCAGAGGAGTATATAAGGATACTTTCCAGAATGTTTCGAACTCCGAAGAGGAAGAGGTATGAGGTACGGTAAGTAAACCGACTCCAAAACTGTTCTAATATAAATTTCTCTCCGTTTTGGAATATTTAAAAAATTAGGAAAATTAAAAGTAGTCTGAAAGAGACACGAGGTAGCCACGAGGGTGGAGGGCGCACCCTACCCCCTGGGCGCACTCCCCTACCTCATGGCCACCTCATGTGCCCTCTGGACTCCGTTTTCTTGCACGATACTTCTTTTGGTTGGTAAAAATTCATTATATAATTTCCCGAAGGTTTTGACCACTGTACCACGACCAAATCCTCTGTTCTTGTTTTGAGCTGTTTCTGCAACGGATTTAGAGCAATATGTCATCCCAGGATTTAGAGGGATAAAGCTATGTGGTTGATTACCTTGCAGACCCCAATGTCTATGGGGACTTGGAGCATTGTGGTTGGACCACGGAGGAAGAATAAGACTATGATCCTAAGGGAAAAGAGTAGACAAGCTCAGATGAAGATGAAGCCCCACTACCTCAACCTGGGGACATGCATGTGGAGTTTAAAATGTCAAGTCTCCCTGACAGAGCAAAGAAACCTAAGATCGAGTTTATCCCCTTTCGTCTCTTGCATGAAAACAAACAGGAACTATGTAAGAAGATACTAAGTCTTGAGCAGGAGATAGGTGCCTTAAGGGAGCAGAATTCTATCCTCAAGCGCAAGCTAAGGAAGAAGCCTACATCATCAACAACTCCATCATCACCACCTCCGAAGAAAGAGACATAAATACATGGGTAAGGGGAGTCCCCTTGGAAATTGCCAAGCTTGAGGGAGGTGCCCCGGTATCATATCACCATCACACCTCTATCTTTATCATTTTTCTTAGTTCGATCCTTTTGGTTGTATCTTGATCTAGTGGAATAAAGTTTTTGTATGGTCTAGCTTTGAGTTTTGTTTTGATCTCTATCTATGTAATCGAGTCCTTGAGTTATATATAATAAAGAGTAGTTTTGATCTGAGGGCTTTGTTATCCTGCTGTGATCTTGAGGGAATTAAAGAAAGAATAAAAAGAAATAAAAGGATATTATTTTGATCTTATGGAGAGTAATGACTTCACATATAAAGAGTATGATGAATAAAAGTTGTCGAGAGTTGACAAACATAGTTTTGGTCATCGTTGCAATTAATAGGAAGTAATAAAGAAAGAGAGGTTTTCACATATAAATATACTATCTTGGACATCTTTTGTGATTGTGAGCACTCATTAAAATATGACATGCTAAAAAGTTGATGTTGGACAAGGAAGACAACGTAATAGGTTATGTTTTCTTATATCCGAATAAGTTATATTGTCATGGATCTTCCAACATGTTGAGCTTGCCTTTCCCCTCATGCTAGCCAAATTCTTTGCACCAAGTAGACCTACTACTTGTTCTTCCAAACATCCTTAAACCCAGTTTTGCCATGAGAGTCCATCGTACCTACCTATGGATTGAGTAAGATCCTTCAAGTAAGTTGTCATTGGTGCAAGCAATAAAAATTGCTCTCTAAATATGTATGATCTATTAGTGTGAAGAAAATAAGCTTTATACGAAATTGTGATATGGAAGAAACAAAAGCGATGGACTGCATAATAAAGGTCCCTATCACAAGCGGCAACATAAAGTGACGTTCTTTTGCATTAAGATTTTGTGCATCCAACCATAGAAGCGCATGAAAACCTCTGCTTCCCTCTGCGAAGGGCCTATATTTTACTTTTACCTTCTATCCTTATACAAGAGTCATGGTGATCTTCACCTTTCCTTTTTACACTTTTATCCTTTGGCAAGCACTGCGTGTTGGAGAGATTCGGATATATATCCACTCGGATGTAGGTTTTCATAAAGTATTATTGTTGACATTCCTTTTGAGGTAAGAGGTTGGGAGGCGAAACTATAAGCACCTATCTTTCTTTGTGCCTGATTGACACTTTATACCCATAAGTATCACGTGAGTGTTGGCAATTGTGAAAGACTAAATGATAGTTGAGTATGTGGACTTGCTGAAAAGCTCTTATATTGACTCTTTCCGATGTTATGATAAATTGCAATTGCTTCAATGACCGAGATCATAGTTTGTTAGTTTTCAATGAAGTTTCTGATTCATACTTTACATTGTGAATAGATTGTTACTTTGGCATAAGAAATTATATGACTATATATGTTGATGTTCTAAAGATGATCATGATGCCCTCATGTCCGTATTTTGTTTTATCGACACCTCTATCTCTAAAACGTGCGGACATATTTTTCGATATCGGCTTTCGCTTGAGGACAAGTGAGGTCTAAGCTTGGGGGAGTTGATACATCCATTGTGCATCATGCTTATCAATATTTATTGCATTATGGGTTGTTATTACATGCTATATCACAATACTTATGCCTCTTCTCTCTTATTTTATAAGGCTTACATGAAGAGGAAGAATGCCGGCAGCTGGAATTCTGGACTGGAAAAGGAGCAAATATTAGAGACCTATTCTGCACAATTCCAAAAGTCCTAAAACTTCATGGAGATCAATTTTGGAATAAGTAAAAAATATTGGGTGAAGAAAGCACTAGAGGGGGTCCACCAGTCAGTCACGAGGGTGGAGGGCAGCCATACCCCCTCGGCGCGCCCCCTACCTCATGGGCCCCCTGGCAGGCCGCCGACTCCCATCTTTTGTTATATGGTGTCTTTTGCCCTAGAAAAATCAGAGAGAAGCTTTTGGGACAAAGCGCCACCGTCTCGAGGCGGAACCTGGGCAGGACCAATCTAGGGCTCCAGCGGAGCTGTTCTGCCGGGGGAACATCCCTCCGGGAGGGGGAAATCATCGCCATCGATCCTCTCATCGAGAGGGGGTTAATCTCCATCAACATCCCAGCACAATCTCCTCTCAAACCCTAGTTCATCTCTTGTATCCGATCTTTGTCTCAAAACCTCAGATTGGTACCTGTGGGTTGCTAGTAGTGTTGATTACTCCTTGTAGTTGATGCTAGTTGGTTTATTCGGTGGAAGATCATATGTTCAGGTCCTTAATGCTTATTAAAACCCCTCTGATTTTGAACATGAATATGTTTTGTGAGTAGTTACGTTTGTTCCTGAGGACATGGGAGAAGTCTTGTTATAAGTAATCATGTGAATTTGGTATTCGTTCAATATTTTGATGAGATGTATGTTGTCTCTCCTCTAGTGGTGTTATGTGAACGTCGACTACATGACACTTCACCATGATTTGGGCCTAGGGTAAGGCATTGGGAAGTAATAAGTAGATGATGGGTTGCTAGAGTGACAGAAGCTTAAACCCTAGTTTATCCGTTGCTTCGTAAGGGGCTGATTTGGATCCATATGTTTCATGCTATGGTTAGGTTTACCTTATATCTTCTTTCGTAATTGCAGATGCTTGCGAGAGGGGTTAATCATAAGTGGGAGGCTTGTCCAAGTAAGGACAACACCCAAGCACCGGTCCACCCACATATCAAATTATCAAAGTAACGAACGTGAATCATATGAGCATGATGAAAACTAGCTTGACAGAAATTCCCATGTGTCCTCGAGAGCGCTTTGCTTTATATAAGAGTTCGTCCAGGCTTGTCCTTTGCTACAAAAAGGATTGGGCCACCTTGCTGCACCTTGTTTACTCTTGTTACTTGTTACCCGTTATGAATTACTTTATCACAAAACTATATGTTACCGATAATTTTTGTGCTTGCAGAGAATACCTTACTGAAAACCGCTTATTATTTCCTTCTGCTCGTTGTTGGGTTCGACACTCTTACTTATCGAAAGGACTACGATAGATCCCCTATACTTGTGGGTCATCAGGTATTATATTGATTCACTTGAGATATGTTTTGGCACTCAACTCGCGGATTTCTGAGGTGACATTGGGGTAATCTATGCATAGGGGTTGATTCACGTTCTCGTCTTTTGTTTCTCCGGTAGAAATCTTGGGGCACTCTTTGAGGTTTTTTGTGTTGGATCAAGTATTATGAATCTGAAAGTGTTTGATGTGTATCGTATAATTAACTCATTGATACTTGTGGTGACATTGGAGTATCTAGGTGACATTAGAGTTGGTTGATGCGTATCTTATGGTGTTATTTTAGTACAAACTCTTGGATAGATCGAACGGAAAGAATAACTTTGTGTTATTTTAGTATGCACTCTTGAATAGATCGAACGAAATAATAACTTTAAGGTGGTTTCGTACCCTACAAACAATTTCTTCTTATGTTCTCCGCTAGATAAGAACTTTGGAGTGATTCTTCACCACAAGTTGAGGGATGGTTATATGATCCAATTAGATTAGCATCATTGAGAGATTGCACTAGCAAAAGTACGAAGCCTAGGCCTTGTTTCAAGCATTGAAATACCATTTGTGCTCCATTTTATCAATTGCTACCTTGCTGTTTTTTATTGTTCTTGTTACAAAAATCAATATCTACTATCATTACTACGCTTTATCACCATCTCTTCGCTGAACTAGTCCACCTATACAAATTACCATTGTATTTGGTGTGTTGGGTACATAAGAGACTTTTTATTATTTGGTTGCAGGGTTGTTTGAGAGAGACCATCTTCATCCTATCTCTCCCACGAATTGATAAACCTTAGGTCATCCAGTTGAGGGAAATTTGCTACTGTCCTAAAAAACTCCGCGCTTGGAGGCCCAACACGAGTCTACAAGAATAAAGTTACGTAGTAGACATCATAGATATGTGTTTAATCTCTCTCTCTCTCTCTCTCATGTTCTTGATTTGGCACGAACTTGATGTATCGCGAGCTTTGTTAATATAGTTAGGTCATATGGTGTTTCTCCCTCTCTATCTTGTTGTGATGAATTGAGTTTTCCTTTTGAGATTTCGTCGTTATAGGATTGAATACTTTTATGGATTTGAGAGCATTTGATGTCTTTCTATGAATACCCATGGTGACAATGGGGAATCATATTGATTCACTTGATATGTGTTTTGGCACTCAACTCGCTGATTCACAAGGTGACATTAGGGTAATCTATGCATAGGGGTTGATGCACGTTCTCGTCCTTGTTTCTCCAGTAGAAATCTTGGGGCACTCTTTGAGGTTCTTTGTGTTGGATTGAGTATTATGATTCTGAAATTGTTTGATGCATATCGCATAATCAACTCACGAATACTCGAGGTGACATTGGAGTATCTAGGTGACATTAGAGTTGGTTGATGTGTATCATATGGTGTTATTTTAGTATGAACTCTTAGATAGATAGATCAGAAAGGATAACTTGTGGTTATTTTAGTACGAACTCTTGGATAGGTTGATCGTAAAGAACAACTTTGAGGTGGTTTCGTACACTACAAACAATTTCTTCTTATGCTCTCCGCTAGATAGGGACTTTGGAGTGATTCTTCATCACACGTTGAGGGATGGTCATATGATCCAATTGTATTAGCATTGTTGAGAGATTGCACTAGCGAAAGTACGGACCCTAGGCCTCATTTTCAAGCAATGCAATACCATTTGTGCTCTATTTTATCAATTGCTACCTTGCTGTTTTTTATAGTTACTATTATAAAATCAATATCTACTATCATTACTACACTTGTATCATGATCTCTTCGCCGAACTAGTGCACCTATACAATTTACCATTGTATTTGGTGTGTTGGGGACACAAAAGACTTTTTATTATTTGGTTGTTGGGTTGTTTGAGATAGACCATCTTCATCATACGCCTCTCACGGATTGATAAACCTTAGGTCATCCACTTGAGGGAAAATTGCTACTGTCCTACAAAACTCTACGTTTGGATCCCCAACACGAGTCTACAGGAATTAAGGTGCGTAGTAGACATCAAGCTCTTTTATGGCGCCATTGCTAGGGGGTGAGTGCTTGAAGGTATATCTTTAGATCTTGCAATTTAATCTTTTAGTTTCTTGTTTTATCACTATTTTGGTTTAAAAGAAAACTAAAAAATGGAATTGAGATGGCATCATATTATTCATCTTTATCATGTCTATCTTGAAAATGATGGGAAGGAAAATTGTGCCCAAATGACAGAAGAAGAATTCAATAAAATGTTTTTGACATAAAATCTTTGAATGAGCATGATTGCAATGTTGCTAGTATTAATTCTTTGAATATCCATGATGCTAATGATATGCAAATCCATAAGCTTGGGGATGCTATGTTGGATGAAGATAATAATTTTTGTGCCCCAAGATTTGATGAGAAAAATTATTATGATGATAGTATGCCTCCTATTTATGATGATTATATTTATGAAAGTGTATTTGGAGAGGTCATGAGTTTATTTATAAATGATTCCACTATTTTGAAAGAAGTTTCACTTGATTATGAGAACAAAGTTGCTATCTATGATGATTATGGTGATGACATGTATGCTATAAAGAATAATGATAATCATGAAACTTGTCATCATGATTTTAATTTTCAATCACATGATAGTTATTTTGTTGAATTTGCTCCCACTATTATGAATGAGAAGAAAATTGCTTGTGTAGAGAGTAATAAATTTTTTATGCATGTGGATCATGAAAAGAATGCTTTATGTGATAGTTATATTGTTGAATTCATTCATGATGCTACTGAAAATTCTTATGAGAGAGGAACATATGCTTTTACATATCTCAATGATATCAAGTTTCCTCTCTATATGTTGAAAATCTTGAAGTCATGCTTGTTTTGCCTTCCTATGATAGTTGATTCTTGCTCCCATAAATTGTTTGCTCGCAAAATCCTTATCCATAGGAAATGGGTTAGGCTTAAATGTGCTAGTCATATGCTTCATGATGCTCTCTTTGTGTTTCACTTCTTTACTTTTATGTGAGCATCATTGAAATCATCATGCCTAGCTAAAAAGGCATTAAAGAAAAACGCTTGTTGGGAGACAACCCAACACTTTTACCTACTGTTTTTGTGTGTTCACATGATAAGGATAATGTAGTAATCATGTTTTATATCTTTTGTTTCAATGAAGTACCAAGTATATCCTTTTGGATAGTGTGGATGATAGTTGACTTGATTCTGTGCAAAAACAGAAACTTTTGCGCTCAGTAATAGAATTGTTAAAATTCACTGGAGCGTGGTAAAATTCTTAAATTTTCAGAATTTTTGTATTTACAAAAGTATGGTCATTGTCCAGATCACTTCAGACTATTCTGTAACAGATTCTGTTTGCAATGCATAGTTTGCTTGTTTTCTAGTTTCTATTGCTTATATTACTCAATATAAATTGTGGAAATGATAAGGTACAGTAGGCATTATGTGAGAACAATTATGAATCTTGTCTTGACATTACCAAAGTGAATTATTTGTCTTTAGCACATTAACCTATCTCACGAAGTTCCGTTAAGTTTTGTGTGATTGAAGTTTTCAAGTGTTGGCTGAGATATCGATATGAGGAGAATAAGTAGTGGAAAGAACCTAAGATTGGGGATGCCCAAGGCACCCCAAGGTAATATTCAAGGAAGATCCAAGCAACTAAGCTTGGGGGTTGCCCGGAAGGCATCCCCTCTTTCGTCTCCAACATTATCGGTAACCTTACTTGGAGCTATATTTTCATTCATCACATGATATGTGTTTTGCTTGGAGCATAATTTTTTTTATTTTTAGTTTCTTGCTTCTATTTATAATAATGTTTTGCATCTTTTATTACAATAAAATTGTCAATTATAGCCTCTACCATGCTTATTTTGCAAGTCTATATGTTGTTGTTTTGAAGACAGAAAGTTTTCTATCACTGAATGAATTTTTGAAAAATGTCAGAACATGATAAAATCTTGATATTTTACACAGTAAGCTATGATAAATTATCTACAGTGTGTGAAATATTAAAAAAAATTGGAGTTAAAGAAGTATGAATCTTCTTGCATCCTTTACAGACTATCCTGTTTTGACAAATTGTTGTTATGTTTGCATATGTTTTCTTATTTAATGATTCTATTTGAGGATGGTATTAAATATGCATAGGAATTTAGTATGCAATGTTAAATTATAATTTTAGTAATTTGCTACAGTAGAAAATGATAAGGTTATTGCATTGATTTATACTAACTCATCTTTCGAGTTCTTGTTGAGTTTTGTGTGAATGAAGCTTTTAAGATTTAGGAAAATCATGATATAAAAGGAATTAAGGAGACACAAAAGCTCAAGTTTGGGGATGCCCAAGTCATCCCATATAATATTTCAAGAAGTCACAAGCATCTAAGCTTGAGAATGCCTCGGTAGGCATCCCACCTTTCTTCATCAACAACTATCGGTTAGTATCGCTTGAGACTATGTTTTTGCTTCTTCACTTGATGTGTGCTATTCTTGGAATGTCATTTTATTTTGTTTTGATTGATGTTTTAATAAAATACTTAGATCTGAAAGTTTTTAAATAAGAGAGAGACCTCAAATAGCTACCCATTTACTTAACTACTCACTTGATCTTCATTTATATCTTTTTGGAGTAGTTTGATATTTACTCTTGTGCTTCACTTATATCGTATGAGTAAATTGTTGAATGAATTGAATATCATGAAGTTGAAATTACATGTTCATATCATGCCTAGTAGTAGCTTCACATTGGGTTTAGAAAGTGAAATCTTTTGAAACTTGAGAATCACAATATTGGTCATACAAGCAATTCATGAATGATTAGTATAAGGAAGAGAACTTACACCTGCAAATATATTATCTAGACATCTTCTATGATTGTGAGTACTCATTAATTATTTTCAAACTTGAGAAAATTAGTTGAAGTTGGACAAGCAAGACAACGTAATGAGTTATGGTTGTGTATATTTGCATAGAAGTGATATTGTTATGGATCCTCCAACATGAGGTGTTTGCTTAGGATCTTTTGCTAGCCAAAAAATCGTACTAAGTAGCGATACTACTTGTGCATCCAAAAACCCTTAAACCCAGTTTCTTGCCATGAGTGTCCACCATACCTACCTATGGATTGAATAAGATCCTTCAAGTAAGTTGTCATCGGTGCATAAAGCAATAAAAATTGCTCCTAAATATGTTTGATCTTTTATTGTAAGGGAAAGTAAGTGTTGTACAAACTTGTGACGGCAAAGTAATAAAAGCGACTGACTGCATAATAAAGGTTGCTATCATAAGGGGCAATATAACGTGACATCCTTTGCATTAAGAGATTGTGCTCCCAAAAATGAAAAGTGCATGACAACCTCTGCTTCGCTCTGCGAAGGGCCTATCTTTTACTTCTTAGTATTTACTTTATGCAAGAGTCAATAGTATGCATTCTCATTTCAACCTCAATTATTCTCTAGTAGTTGGCAAGCATCATGTGTTGGGGAAAGATCTAGGCACATATGGCCCGTCAAATATATTTGATCATGATTTATTATTTTTGACAATTATCTCTATGATAAATGAGTTGGGAGGTGAAACATTAAGCACCTATCTTTCTCTGTGTTCGATGGATGCCATTTTTTTCTAAAAATATGCTTTGAGTACTAGCAATCATAGAAGACTATATGTTGATTGAGTATGTGGAGCTCTTACTTAGACTTTGTTGAATAAGTTGAATTGCAATTGTTTGGTGACTGAGAATATAGGTTGTTAAGTTTCAAGAGAAGGCATTGTTTGAACCATAACATGTGAATTGATTGCTACTTTATCATTATGAGTTTTATGAGAAAGAGTTGCTGTTATGATGCTAGGAAAGTGATTGAAATTATCATTGATCAAACTTATGCACTATGCTAGCATTCACACTTCATAAATCATTTCTTTAATCATTTACCTACTTGAGGACGAGCATGAATTGAGCTTGGGGATGCTGATACGTCTCCAACGTATCTATAATTTATGAAGTATTCATACCATGTTTACAATAATTTTATATGGATTGGGTGCAATTTTATATGATTTAAATGGAACTAACCTGGACTCATGATGTTTTCAGCAAAACTATCGTGGTGTTGTTTTTTGTGCAGAAATAAAAGTTCTCGGAATTGGACGAAACTTTTTGACGATTGTTTTTGGAAGGAAAGAGAAATAATGGAGCAAAGAACCACCAGAGGGGCCCCCTGCTGCCCACAAGACACCAGACCCCCCCCCCCCATGGCGCGCCCTGGTGGGTGGTGGGCCCCTCGTGGCCAATCTCAACGTGGAACTGACGCCAAAAAATCCTATAAATACATAAACCCCCAGAAATAATCCTAGATTAGAAGTTCCGCTGTCGGAAGCCTCTGTAGCCACAAAAAACCAATCTGGACCCTATTCTGGCACTCTGCGGGAGGGGGAAAATCATCACCGGAGGCCATCTTTATCATCCCGGCGGCCACCATGATGAGGAGGGAGTAGTCCACCCTCGGGGCTAAGGGTTTGTACTAATAGCTATGTGTTTAATCTCTCTCTCTAGTGTTCTTGATTTGGCACGATCATGTATCGCAAGCTTTGTTAATATAGTTGGATCATGGGTGTTTCTACCTCTCTATCTTGTTGTGATGAATTGAGTTTTTACCTTTGAGGTTTTACTATTATCAGATTGAATACTTTTTGGATTTGCGAACACTTTATGTATGTCTTGCATATGGATACTCATGGTCACAATGGGGTGTTCTACTGATTCACTTGATATATGTTTTGGTATTCAACTTGCGGATTATCGTGACATTGGGGTAATCTATATATAGGGGTTGAGAGGCACGGTGGTGCTGAGCAGAGCGGGAGCAACTCGAAGACATGGCGCTCAAGAGAGAGGCGCCGGCGGACAGTAGAGAGCAACAACACTGATCGGTGGGGTGGACAGTGGAGAGACATAGGATTCTTTCAAACAAGTGGGGAATTTGGCCCCGAATCAGAGAAGGGGGTGCACTGAGGCAATTTTGCAAAAAAAAAAGCATCTAAATGGCCCCCTAACACGTACCTCCTATGTGCACAAGTGGACCCGTTAAAAAGTGCCATGATGGCAAAATACATACAAAATACGAGCGAAAAATGTAGCCAGTAACATGGGTTCGTTGGAGCAAGTACAGTTACCAGAACGTGTCATTCTTTTAATACAATGACCAAAGGACTATGATGGATAGGTTTAGTGACCCGTAATGCATTTTACTCACTGTAGAATGGTCCGTTCAAATCATCAAGCCCAAGCTGGTCCATTGTGCACTTGGGAACCAAAAGAACATATCATCAAGGGGCAAAATCTATACCTACTACTAACAAAGCAAGGTGCGTTTCTTCAAAATTTTCATCCATTCACCGTCGATTTTTTCCTATCCGAGGTGGTACTAAACTTTTGTGTGTCTATCCGCTAGAAAAGAAAAAAGGTTTGTCTAGAATGTCATAATTGGGCCGTGCGCGCTCCAGCCCAACGAAGCTAGTCCACTTATTATTCTCCACTCAGTTAGGAAGACCTTATTTGTCGCATGAAGCGATAAATACTGGAAACAGCCCACAGGGTGCCGAAGACTGGGCTGGCCCATTTCCATTTTTTGATGTTTTATTTCTATTTTTCTTTTTTTGTTCCTTTCTCTTTCCCTTTTATATTTCCTTTTCCTTTTTTCCTTCTTTATTTTTATTTTTTATGTCAAGTAAAAAATTACAGAAATATTCAGAATTTCGATTTTTGTTCAAATATTCAAAAAATTGTCAGAATTCAAAAGAAATTGTTCCTGATTTGAAAAAATGTTCAGAACATTTCATGAATTCCTGTTTCGAAATTTTCTCATTTTTTAAAAAAAATGTTTGTTTATTAAAAATTCTTCACTATTTTATTAGAAAAAATACATTTTAAAAAATGTTTCATATTTTAAAATATTCTTGTTTTAGTAAAATGTTCACAAATCTAAAATAATATTTTCATCTGATAAAACATTTTCTAAAATTGGTTTGAATGTTACCCATTAAAAAATTCAACAATATTTGTGTTTTATAAATTTTCATGTTTTCAAAATATTGTTTGTGAATTTCAAAAACTATTAATGTTTCTAATTTTGCTCGCATTTTTCCAAAAATATTGGAATTTTCAAAAAACAATTGTTCGCATTTTTTGAAAATTATTCGGGATTTTAAAAACTGTTCACGTTTCAAAGAATATTCGCCAAATCATTTTTTCGATGTTAAAAAATAAAAATTATTTCTAATCTGATGCTATAGTATTTTCTTAAATATTTGCGCTGGCCATTGTATAGCGGTGCGTGTTCGTTCTATGCTTAAAAATGAAAGAAATTGTGGGCACATGGCAATAAAAGAGAATATGTTGTTTGCTTTAATTAGAGCAAAATTATGGGCACTTGAGCACTAAAATAATTAAAAAGAATAAACCATAAAAAAAGGGACATTCATGCCTGATTATGTTAATGAAACGGGATTTATGCGTTGCAATTAATAATCCACCTGGTTACAGTGTCGTAGGATAGACTGGTCGAAGCAACCATGTCCCGAAGGTCACCGCATAGCCACCAAATGAGGAGGCATGCACAACCTAAGATGGAGGCAAACCCGGAGAAAAAAAAGGCATGAGTTGGGTGCTCACCACAACACCGACCGACCCCACCACTATCAAGATTTTCCGTGTCAAACATGTTCGGCGTGAAGATCATAACTCCTTGCTCTGTCGCCTACCATTGTGGAGACCTTTTTTTTGGATGTCACGTCAATTATATTTCCCGTTGCTTCTCGCAAAAAAATAACTCTCCCGTCGCAACACAAGGGCATATGTGCTAGTAAAAAAAACAGAGCATAAGGGACACTCTACAGTTACGCGCCATCACGAGACGACCAATATCATGGGAGACCACCTTCACCACAAACATAAGGTTCAAGAGAAATATGAGTACTTACGAGTTACGACTGCTTACATAGTATGGCCCTTGACAAGTTATAAGCACAAGAACTAATCCACGTAGAAACATCAGTACCATTGAATTACACGCGCGCGCGCGCGTTGCATCTGCGGGAACAAACCAGACATACTCTCTCCGTTCGGAATTACTTGCGGGAACAAACCAGACATACTCCCTCCGTTCGGAATTACTTGTCATAAAAATGGATAAAAATGGATGTATCTACAACTAAAATTCATCTAGATACATTCATTTCTGGATGTATCTACAACTAAAATTCATCTAGATACATTCATTTCTTGGACGAGTAATTCCGAACGGAGGAAGTACTTTGCACTACCAGCCAGGCAGAGGGGAGTTGGTTTGTTTTGATTAATCCAAAACCTGGGTGCTGACGGTTCTTAAAAGAAAATCTGCTTTGTATCTTCCTTGGGGTGGTCGAAAACCTGGGTCCAATTAGTCTATTTTATTTTAGCGTTTCTACAGACATGTTAAAGAAGTCACACAAATTTTTTAAGTCTCCAAAGCCATATTGCTCTCTGCGGTTCTAGAATTTTTCTTTTCTTTCCAGGGACACTATTCACTACTACACCGGCCAGTATAAGTTTCAGCGTCTAGTTGACACAAGCATATGCCATAGTAGAGTTGCACCGCAAGGCACGGATCCATCAACATGATTCATAGACGCATGAACACCAAAACTATTTTAAGTTGTAATAACAAGGTGGAAAACAAGTTGGTGTCAGCAGAATCTATTCCAAGCAACGTTCGGCTCAAATCTAGAGCAAGTCATCAGTACAGTACGGATTTCACTGGACCATCGCATCAGAGCTCCCAGCTGCAAGAATGTCGAGGAGAGAGTTTTGGGGCTCCATCTCTTCATGCCAGAGTGGCAGTTTGTCACCAGGGTGGAAGCTCCTCTTAACACCCGCCTCGTTAATCTGTGCAAGAATTCTCAAATCAGTACGTCTAAACCAGTCTTTAGGGAAACAAAAGAGCAGTTATTAAGAAACAGGTTGATGCAACCTCCAATTTTTAACAAGGAGGCACATTTCGACAAGCTGCTAAGATTAGCCGAGGCACAGTTTGCAAAACAAACACGACTTTTCAACAAAAAGAAGGGGGGTTAAGACAAGATGACAACAGATCCAACAGAGAAAAAGGTGTGCCACCCTATTCCAAATGACATTTTAAGCACAACCCAACCTAGACAAGTTCAGAAAATCAAGACTACGACAGTTGGTGTTGTTTTAAAATTTTACTCACTTTAAAAACCATCACAGGAGACTGTTAGATATTGGTTTTAATTTTGACTGATATCTCATCTTGGTTATTAAAGCCATCACAAGAGAGGTTGCATCATCCTTATGATGCAAAATAAGTCTTCAAATAAGCAAGTCCAAGTTTCCATAATATTGTCTATTTCTCAACCAAAAGAAACAAAGAAAGAAATTTGTATGAAAAGAACACTTACAGTAACAGTGCGAACAACCCCTCCACTAGCACCATCACGAGCAATAGCAAGGGAAACCACCTTGACCACAAACTTCTGTTTAGATCAGGACAAGGAAGAAAAATGTTAGAAGATGCGCTGCAATGACTCAAAGCTTGGACTAATGAGAAATGATGGTTCAGCCATACAATTCAGGACTATGTAACAGGGATCAAAAAAATTCAGGACTTCGTAATTAATATTACAATCTATTCTCACAATGTCAACAATGAGGCAAATTGACAGAAAAGCCATCAAAAAACTTTATTCTACTTCAAGGAAATAAGGAGGAGACCATTTCATGACACAACTACAAAATAAGCAGCGAATAGAAGCAATATGGGAACTAAACATAGCTTCAGACTGGACTGTGCGTCTGTGCCTCATGCATTAAATAAACTACTCCCTCCGTTCGGAATTACTTGTCGCAGAAATGGATGTATCTAGACGTATTTTAGTTTTAGATACATCCATTTCCGAGACAAGTAATTTCGAACGGAGGGAGTATGTCCTATCGCTCTTTTGTGGCAGAAAAGATCTCCCAATTCTTTCTAGTTCCTCAGAAGAAACTAAAGGCCGTACCTCAGCTTCTTCCTGGGTCATACCCTCTTTCCATTCATGATCCATCAATCCATACAGGTAACTGGAACCGGATCCTGAAAAGCCCAGTGATAACATAAAGTGTGAGAACATGCACCTGGTATATCATACACTAAAGCCGGATTAGCATAACTGCATGTTCAGTGTTTCTCAGCACTCAACAGAGCCAGATTGCACTCAACCAGGATAAGAAGTGTGGTTAACATCCCAGTATGTTTTACAAACCGCAACCGACTAAGTGAGTACAAGCTTGCCAGGGTGCACAAGGTTTGTTGCAAAAGAGCCCTAGAAGCTACTAAAAGATGTCAACTCAACTATTCAAGTATAGGTAAGGAATGATGCACTTCTACTATTGGGGAAACTAACCTCCAATTGCGAATGGTTGCCTCAGAATCGTTCCACCAAGAGGGACCGAGTAAATTTGGCCTCCCTCGTATTTATCCCATCCACCAACTATCATTCCAGCTTGCAACATGCTCTGGACATTGATAAAAAATAAATAAATAATGGCATGACATGTGTGTCAAGAAAATAAACAAATATTAAGCACCATCTCTTGTTATCTCGAAGGTTAGAGAAGATATACCTTGTTCTGATAGGCCAATAACCTAACTAAGTTGGATGCAACTTTCACGGTAGCTGGTTGCCCAAGCTGGATTCTGTACATGAAGGACAAATTTAACATCAGCAACTACCAAATCAAATACTCAATTGACTATGATCATGACCTACGGGATCTAAGTTCCATGTAATTCATTCAATGCTAAAAAGTGGTCTGCACAAAGTACTTCTTACGTGTGCTGGTGGAGAAAATAACGCACGTAATCCGAAATAACTTGCGTGTCAGCTGCCTGCAGGATAATGAGAACATTGAGAAGCATGCTACACATGAGACATACGGCGTATATGAAGAGAAAATAGGATATCTGACTAGCAAACATAAAGCAGATGACGAACACTGATGATTTATAAGCACTTACAGATCCAGAGCGGCAGACATAGACATTATCAGTGAGCTGACTAATCTTGTCCGAAGCACGGTTTGCCACATACATTCCTGTCAGGCAGCAAAGAGACATTAAGCAAAACAAATAAAAATGCAGAGAGCAAAACAGATCAAATGTCGGCTTCATTTATTTATTGAATTCAAACATATGCAGCAAGACTTTGCAACACTAAGGAGATAGCACAGCAGTAAATTAACACCTCAGGGGAGCTATGTTCTCCAGTGACTCGGTGAGAACAGTGTGACAGTGGTAGAAGGTTTCAGACTTGACAAAACACAGCACTGCAGGACCCAATAATAATACTATCATAGCAAATCCTGGGTTTGTCTGCCTCTACCTAATAATCCTGGGTTTCCCCTGATCTCGCAACTAGAATACCAGGGGGAAAAACACTGAATTAGGAGGGCCGTCTCGTATCGTATAATAAGTTAATAACATGGCCAGCAGTGCTATCTCCTTAGTGATACATTCATGTGCCCAGGCAGCAAACAGACATTAAGCGAAGCAAATAAAAATGCAGAGAGCAAAACAGATCAAATGCCGGCTTCATTTATTTATTGAATTCAAACATACGCAGCAAGACTTTGCAACAGCAAGGAGATAGCACAACAGCAGTAACACCTCAGGGGAGCCATGTTCTCCAGTGACTCGGTGACAATGGTAGAAGGTTTCAGACTTGACAAAACACATCACTGCACTCCAAACAAAAGGAGGCAGCAGATATCCCAGTTCCTCAACGGCCCAATAATAACTATCGTAGCAAATCCTGGGTTTCCCCTGATCTCGCAACAAGAATACCAGGGTAAAGGACATGAATTAGGAGGGGCGTCTCGTATCCTATAATAACATGGCCAGCAGCACCAGCCGCATCCCTCGGTTCGATCTACGAGTGGCGGAATCGGACGCCCGACGCGCCATCTCCAACCCTGACCTAGCCGCTGCTGCTGGATCCACGGGGCGCATCAAGGGATCGGAGCGGGGGGCGGGCGTACCGGTGCTGGTCCTGGAGTCGGCGGCGAGCACGACGCCGCCGTCGTAGCAGACTCCCACGATGGTGGTGCCCATCCGGTGCTCCCCGTCGGTGGGCGCGTCGGCGGAGGAGGGGCCCATGAGCGAGGCGGCGTCCATGGCGGGGATCGAACCCTAGCAGGCGGCGTCCGCGGTGAGCGAGCGAGCGAGATGTGGAGCGGGAGGAGACGGTGCGTGCGTGTGGGGGTTCCGCTGGCTATTGTCTCTGCCTGGGGCGGCTTTGGCCTCGCACGCAAGAAAGAAAGGAGACGGGCCGGTGTCTTGGGTCGGACCCGTCCGGGTGCGATCCATTCGACTCGGTCACGATGATCCATCCAAAACAAAGACTTCTTGGAACTTCTTGGAACAAATGTTATTGAAGTTTGGCTTCTCTAGCCACTGAAGGGAGATGGTCATGAGGTGTGTTAAATCTGTCACTTTTTCTGTTAAGTTGAATGGAGGGCTATCACATACCTTTAGTCCCTCTCGAGGGCTTGCGACAAGGCGACCCCCTTTCCCCATATCTCTTTCTTTTCTGTGTTGAAGGTTTTTCAGCGTTGCTCAAGAATGCACAAAGAGAGAAAGAGATCAAGGGAGTTTCTTTTGGGAGTGGGGGACCAACTGTTACACATCTCCTCTTTGCTGACGATAGTGTGGTCTTTGTGGAGGGATCAAGAGAAAATTGTGAAGCACTCCGCAATATCTTACAAGACTATGAAGTGGCATCGGGGCAGCGAGTCAACCTTCAAAAATCTGCCATCTTCTATGGGAAGGGGAGTACAGAGGAGATGAAGCAGGAGGTGCAACAGATTATTGGCATTTCAGTGGAGGCACTGAGCGAGCGATATCTTGGACTGCCGACAGTGGTCGGAAGATCCAAGGAAGGAACCTTCAAGTATGTTAAAGAGAGTGCTAGAGGAAAAGTAGGAGGATGGAAGGGACAAGGGTTGTCCAAAACTGCAAGGGAGGTGCTTGTCAAGTCTGGCCTCCAATCAACACCAACGTTTACCATGAGTTGTTTTCAACTCACAAAGAAAATGTGCGGGAATCTGTCATCTATCTCTTCAAACTTCTGGTGGGATGAAACAAATGGTCAAAAAAAGGTGCATTGGATCGCTTGGGACAAGATGTGCACGAGAAAACAGGAGGGGGCTTTGGCTTTCGAGACCCGAAAGCATTTAACCAAGCTATGCTCGCCAACCAAGCTTGGAGGATGATGCAGGAACCGAACTCATTGTGTGCAAGGGTTTTGAAGGCTCGGTACTTTGTTGAAGGGTCCATCCTTAATGCAACTTGTCCAGAGGGAGGCTCTTTTACTTTCAAAAGCATTTTACACGGCAGGAACCTTCTGTTGGATGGGCTCATATGGAGGATTGGGGATGGAGCAAGTGTGAAAATACACCATGATAACTGGATCCCCCGGAAAGGAAGCTTAAGGCCACTGGGCCAAGACTATGTTCATGGAATAACCTGGGTTAGTGATCTCCTTGACGCGCAAGGCACCGCCTGGGACCAAGTAAAGCTGCACTCGATGTTCTCTCCTGATGATGTGGCCGATATCATGCAAATCGCGATTGGGGGGGTGACGATGGATGATTATATGGCCTGGAACTTCACTAAGGATGGTGTCTTCACGGTGCGGTCGGCATATCATTTGCGGATGGCTCAAAAACGGCTTAAGGCGGGGCGACCGGAAACATCATCTACGGTGGCGGACCACAAGTCTTGGTTAAGCTTATGGGACACCGTCGCTCCGGGGAAGGTCAAACTCACATGTGGCGGCTCATCCGGAATGGACTAGCGGTGGGAGTGGAACTTCAGAGGAGGAAGATCAAGGAAGGAGTGCGATGTGTTGCATGTGGGAGGGAGGAGACTAATTACCACAGGTTTTGGGGTTGTTTTCACTGAGCGAAATTTTGGAAGATTATGCAATCGGAGATGGGGGTACCGGTGGCGATCCCGCCGGAGTCAGTTAGCCCCCAGACTGCATTATCGAAGTGGCTATTGTCTTGGTTTGCGGAGGCATCCGATGATGAAAGAGTTGTACAGGTCCAGGGAGTGTATGCATTGTGGCTGGCTCGTAATAACGCAAGAGAAGGACAGAGGATTGAAGAAGCGGAACCAATCGCGAGAAGGGTTTGTCACTTAATGGAAGAGTGGCAATCTATCCATGGATGAAAGAGCAAGCAGGCAAACCAGGGCCAACGGGAGAGATGGCAACCACCGGATGATGGATGGACAAAGGTAAACGTGGACGGGGCTACATCCAAAGTAGGAGATATGGGAGGCGCCGGCGTGGTGTTCAGGAACCAGGAAGGAGCGTTCATGGGAGGAGCTTGCCAGGCTTTACCTCGATGCAACAACCCGGTAAGAGCAGAGCTGTACGCATGCAAGAGAGCTGCACAACTTGCAGCACAACTCAATGTAGAAAACCTCCATATTGAGATGGACTGCTGTGCGATTGTGGGCAAGCTAAGGAGCCAGGAGAGGGATCTCTCTTTGCATGGACCGATTATCAAGGAGATTAAGCAGCTCCTGAACTCCAGGGAACGGTGGAAGATTTCATGGGCGCGACGATCTGCGAACGGGGCTGCACATCGATTAGCTAGGCATGGCGTGACAAATAATTTGTGTAACGTGTGGTTACGTGAACCACCAGACTGCATTCTGCAGGTTATTTCAGACGAAATCCCTACTTGGGAGACTTAAATAAAGTTATGGAGTGAGTTTCAAAAAAAAAAACAAAGACGTGTTCCAGTTCGGCTCCACGAACGAAAAGTCATCTTTAAACACCCACTCACTTTTATAACGAAGACAAAAACGCATGATCCCCGCCAAGTGAGCGCATTCGAACTTCTGTCCGTCCCAATAGGTGACGGTTCGCGTCCTTCTGTCCAACGATTGCGGAGGCGATCACGTCCAGGGTCTAGGGTTCCTTTTCCCCGCCGTCCTGGAGCTCCGATCTGGTCGCCGCCGGCCGCTCTGGGGTTTTCTCCATGAAGCCGCCGAGTCCTCTCCATCCCGTCCAATCCACCATAAGCCTTCCGCACAGTTCCTAGGGGCGCGCGATCATAAAACACCTAAACCCTAGCTAGGAGAGGAGGGAGAGGGGAGAGTAGAGGGGGTGTGATGGAGGGGGTTGCAGGACTGATGAAGGGCCTAAAGCTGTTAGAGGAGGAGAGGAAGGGGGTCAGATCAAGATCGCGGACAAGGAGAAGGGTAAAATCATGGAGGTGCGGGCGGTAGGGAAGGTAATCTCAGAGAAGCTTGCACATCCAGATGCGGTGAAACTATCCCTAGGGAAAGCATGGTGTCCGATCAAGGGGATTGATTGTAAGGAGGTTGGGGAGAACATGTTCCTATTCACATTCTTCCAAGAGTCTGGGAAGAGGAAGGCGCTAGAGAGCGGTCCCTGGATGTTTGACAAGGAGTTCGTCGTGGTGGAGGACTTCATACCACGCAAGAGGATGGAAGACTATGATTTCAGCAACATATCGATCTGGGTCCGGGTTTTCAACCTACCTCTAGGCATGATGAATGCTGAATCCGCGGAGGAGATTGGAAACTTCATAGGCCAGTTTGTGGAAGCCGACACTATAACGGATGGGAACGCAATCGGGAGGTTTCTCCGAATAAAAATTAGAATGTCCATCAAAAAGCCATTAATGAGGGGTTTCATGCTGGATGATGAGGAAGTTGGCAAGGGGCTCGAGGAGGAAGGGAGGATCGATAAAAGGAGTGGCGATGGAGAGGAGGAAGAGAAGGGAGGCTGGTGTCGTTTTGAATTCGAGTATCTTCCCGATTTCTGTTACACATGTGGACTGATTGGACATGTGTAGAATGATTGTACTGTTAAACTGAATAAAGGGGAGGTATCGCAGTTTGGACGCTGGCTGAAAGCACCGATGGGGCAGAGGAGAACGGGTCCAGAGGAGGGGTTTTGGCGCACTCCAGGGCGTGGAGGTGGGGGTGGCCGATACCTTAGTTACAATAAAGCTACTTAGAAATCAGGGAGTGGTAGTGACAACCTTTCATGGCGTAAGAGTGATTCTAGTGGGCGCGGTGGTGAGAAGGAGGATGTAGGGGAGGAGGTGACAAGCCCATCCAATGCTGTCTACACCCGGGAGAGAACGGGCATTCCCAAAAAGTTGCTACTGCATGAAGAAGGAGATGGGGGGAAGGTGGCTGAGAGGAAGGAGGTTTATGTGGCACCAGGCGCTAGAGGTAGTTAGGAGAGTAAGGAGGGGGAGCAAGTGGTTGCTATGTTGGTGGATGAGGAGGGTCAGAAGATTGGGCAAGGGGGTAACCGGGGTGGAGGAGAGGTGGGGGTTGCGGATAGTAATGGCTCTCGGGGAGGGCAAGGGAAGAATGTGGATGGCAAGAGGTATAAGAAGACAGTCAGAGAGGGCAGAGAATCTCAATAAGACAAGGGGAGGGAGAGGGAAAGGCTTTTAGGTCAGAAGAAGAGCTTGTTGGAGGAGGAGGTGAAGAAGGACAACAAAAAATGTAGAGTTGAAGAGCAGGAGAAGGTAGATCGAAGGGAAGGCTCTGAGGAGCTTGGTAACAACGCTAGCATATCGGCCGGGCTGCAAGGGCAGCCCCGCCGGGAGCAATGAAAATAATTGTTTGGATCTGCCGGGGACTCGGGAACGGCCCGGCGGTTCGTAGCCTCCTCGATTTGGGGAGGACGAAGGAGCCCGATATTTTGTTTCTGGCAGAGACAAAATTGTCAGTAAATGAGCTAGAGAGATTCAGGTGGATGCTAGGGCTTGTTCATATGACGGCCTGGAACCCAAAGGGAAGGAGTAGAGGGGTGGCTTTATTCTGGAGGAGGGGGATTGATGTTCAGCTGCGCTCGTATGGGAGAAGACACATAGATGTGAACATAAAAGAGGAGGATGGAAGTGAGTGGAGGATGTCGGGTGTGCATGGAGAGTCAATAACAGATAGGAAGAAAGATACTTGGCGAACTATGAAAATTTTGGGGCAACAACACCAGGATGGAAGACCATGGTTGTGCTTAGGCGACTTTAATGAGATTTTGTCAGACAATGAGAAAGTTGGAGGGGCGATGAGGCCTCAAGTGTTGATGAATAATTTTCGGGAAGCACTGGAAGCTTGTGATCTAAGTGACATTGGCTATATGGGGGACAAGTATACATGGAGGAATCATAGTAAGGATCCGAACAACTATATCTGTGAAAGGCTGGATCGGGCCACGGCGAATACTGCATAGTGTGAGATGTTCCCTGAATATGTAGTGATAAACGGTTAGCCACATCATTCGGATCACCGGCCGGTGATTGTTTGTACTCAAGGAGATGGGAGAAGGCCGGCCAGTGGGGATAGAGGTTTCAAATTCGAAGCCTGGTGGCTTAAGGAGGAGGGCTGTAGTGAGGAGATCCAAGGTGCATGGGAGGAGGGTTTGTTGGAAGGATCAGCAAATGTGGCTGAAGCTCCCCGCTGTGTTGCAGGTAGAATGAAGAAATGGCACAAGGAGGTGGCGGGGGAGCTGGAGGGCCGTCTGAAGAAAGCAAAAAGAGACTTGGAAAGATGTATGTGTGCCTCGGTGTCAGAAGAAAAATAATGGAGGAAGCAAGGTTGCGGTGTGTGGTGGAAGAACTAGAGGAGAAGAAAAGCATCAAGGCCAAGCAGAGATCACATGTTTCTTGGTTGCGTGATGGCAACCGAAGCACTAAATACTTTATGGCCGTGGCAAATGCTAGAACGAAGGCGAATAGAGTGAAGGAGTTGAGGAGGGAGGATGATTCGGTGGTGAAGGAGGGAGAGGGGTTATCTAATTATATTTGCTCTTTTTTCTAGGATCTATTCACCTCTACCGCTGGTACCAGGATCAACGAGCTCATTGAGAAGGTCGAACCACGGATCACAGCTGATATGAGGTTGATACTTGAGGTTGAATTTACTCGGGAGGATATCAAGGCCACGCTGGACCACATTGGTGATCTAAAGGCCCCGGGGCCTGACGGAATGCCCTCCATCGTATATAAACGCCACTGGCATTTCATGGGAGATAGGGTGGTCGAAGAAGTGCTTGTGGTTCTCAACGGTGGTGATATACCGGAGGGGTGGAATGATGCGGTGGTAGTACTGATCCCAAAGGTCAAGAATCCAAACAGGATAAAAGATATCCGACCTATCAGCTTGTGCAATGTGATCTACAAGCTTGTGTCCAAGGTGATTGCTAACCGGCTTAAAATGGTGTTGCCAGCTATTATTTCAGAGAACCAGAGCGCGTTCGTACCTGGAAGGTTGATCACGAATAACGTTCTGGTAGCCTATGAACTGTCACATTTTCTGCTCAACAAGAAGAGGGGGAAGGAAGGAATAGCAGCAGTGAAAGCTGACATGAGCAAAGCTTATGATCGTGTTGAATGGAGTTTTGTAAGGGCCATGCTTGTCAAGTTGGGGTTCAGCAATGCTTGGGTGGAGTTGATCATGAAATGCATCACTACGGTTCGCTACCAGATCAAAATTAATGGAGAGCTCACGGATCAGTTTTGCCCCACGAGAGGCCTTCGTCAGGGTGATCCAGCGTCGCCATATCTTTTTGTCATATGTGCGAAGGGCTCTCAGCTCTACTCCATGATGCAGAGAGGACAGGAAGTATCATCGGCGTTAAAGTGTGCAGCACAGCCCCGGTGGTCTCCCATCTTCTCTTTGCTGACGACTCGGTGTTGTTACTGAAGGCAAACCAAGCACAAGGGGCGGCCTTGAGAGGGATCCTGGATTTATATGAAGATTGCTTGGGACAGTGCATTAATACTGAGAAATCGGCTATCATGTTCAGTCCGAACACTCACCCGGGTGTGAAAGAAGGAGTGAAAGAGGCTCTACAAATCCGGAGTGAGACACGAAATGAGAAGTATCTCGGCCTGCCGGTGCATGTTGGTCGTTCCAGGAAGAAGGCATTCTCCTTTGTGAAGGGAGCTATGGCGGGCAGGGTTTACGGATGGAAGGAGAAGTTGATTGCAAAGTCAGGGAAGGATACCCTTGTCACCTCAGTGGCACAAGCTATACCAACCTTCGCAATGTCCTGTTTTTACTTGACAAAAACCTTTTGCAAGGAGCTTAGCTCACTAATCGGTAATTATTGGTGGAGCCAACAGGAAAGGGAGCACACAATGCACTGGATCAGCTGGCAAAAGCTCATAGAGTCTAAAGCGAGAGGCGGCCTCGGATTCGGGACATGTACAACTTCAACTTAGCGATGCTATCACGCCAAATCTGGAGGCTGGTCCAGAACCAAGATACTTTATGCGCCAAACTGCTGAAGGCAAAATACTACCCAGACACACAAATTTTGGAAGCAGTACCGAAGGAGGGAATCTCATATGCGTGGCGCAGTCTTCTACACGGGTTGGAGCTGTTTAAGGAGGGTTATATCTGGCGCATCGGAGATGGTACAGAAGTCAATATATGGTCGGATCCGTGGCTCCCGAGACCTTGGTCCCGACGGGTTATTACGCCACGAGGTGCTCACCTCCTAGAGCGTGTGCATGAACTGATTGACCCGGTGTTGGGTACATGGGATGAGCAACTTGTCAGAGAAACATTCTGGGCGGACGATGCTCATCATATTCTGCAGATCCCGCTAAGAGAAGGTATCCAGGATTTCATAGCCTGGCAATATGACTCGAAAGGGCTGCACACAGTTAAGAGCACATACAAGCTACATATGCAGCTTGCGAAACAGCAGCAGAATGGAGGAGCCGGGCAGAGCTCAATGGCGCCAGGCAATCTGGACAGCACTGCGGATGACACGTGGAAGAGGGTGTGGAAGATTCCGTGCCCGAAAAACATTTAGATGTTTGTTTGGAGGATCAAACACGAGTCTCTTGCCCTTCGGACCAACATTGAGCACAGAGGGATTCCTATTGCTGACACAAAATGCATGTTTTGTGGGCAGGCAGACGAAGACGGCGCTCACCTGTTCATCAAGTGCAAAAGCATCAAAGAAGGCTGGAGAGAGTTGGCTCTAGAAGAAGAAAGGCTGGCTTTGGAAGGCATTACATCAGTGCATGCTATACCGGACTACCTGTGGGGGCTGGATGAATGCAAGCGGATTCTGGTGCTGACCTTCTGGTGGTTATGGTGGAGCAACAGAAACAAGTTGAGGAATGGTGAGCTGCCTACTGAAGTCGCAGAGATCGCAAGAAGAGCGAGAAGCTATGCCCTTGAGTATCAACAGATATTCGCACCACTGCCCAAGAAGTTACAACTGGACCGGTGGCAACCACCAGATGGGGACACGATCAAAATGAACTTTGATGGCTCGTTTGTGCTTGGTGAAAGTTTTGCAGGATGGGGCATTGTCGCACATACTATGGATGGCAGTGTGGTCGCAGCTAGGGCGGGGCGCCAGGAGAATGTTCAAGACGCTTTCGCAGCCGAAGCATGGGCGTTATCACATGCTGTCTCCTTCGCTGCGGACCTGGGGATTGTGAGGGTGGCGCTAGAAACGGACTCACAATTGCTTCAGGAGGCCGTGGACATGCGCATCGCGGACTCTTCGGCCTACGCAGCAATAATAGAAGATACAAAGTATCAGCTGAAACTGTGGTTTTCTCGTCATGTAATAACGGTGTGTCACCGAACGGCAAACTCTGTTGCCCATGAACTTGCGAGTATGGGTCGTACGTGTGTCCCAAACCACTATTTGCAGTGGGAGTCGGATGTTCCAGCCAATGTGGCTGCTTGTGCTTTGGCTGATTTGGGCCAGCACAGTTAAGTTATAAAGCATTTGCTTTGCTTTCAAAAAAACGCATGATCCCCAAAAAACACACAAATGACGAAATCGTCTCATAATCGACAGAAACTTCACCTTCCACCGAACTAAAACATCATCAATAAGCCTCGAATAAATTCAGAAAAACGTAACACACCCATGCAACATGAAATTTTATCTCGCCTTTTGGATTTGACCCATTGATATGAAGCTAGGAAGAGAAACCCGTTTTACGATGTTTTCTAGGCAATTGATGTGAACATGATCCAACCGAGGCTGGTCATAGTGGGGAGTAACTTATACTAATATCATGCACATGATACTAGTCTAAGTTACTATCTTCATATTGCAAAGTAACATAATAGTGGTGTCATAGATGGCTTCATTTATTAGCTCATAGACTCATTTTGCCTCGGGAAATGCTATGTTACAATAACATATTATGTTACCACAAACACCTTTTTCCTCATTAAATACATGCCACATAAGCAAAATTGTCTTGAGATGTGTTAAGTTACTAACTAAGTTACCCCCACTATGGCTAGCCTGATGCGAGTATATATGAGGACATGGAAGATTCACGAGCTTTGCAATGGGATTCAAAAGTCTACTTGTCGGTCAAAGGAGGTTACAATGTTGGTAGGACACAATGTGTAACCGAGATAGTAGTTCTTGCAACGACAATCATTTGGTCGCTACATGAGGTCACCGAGGTAGCGGTCGCGGACTAGTGGTGGCAATCTCGTGCGCCGTCGGGGGAGAGCTGTGAAATGTGCCGACAAGGCGCAGTCCGTGCGGCACATCTGGGCCTAGATCGGGTCCGCCCGCCTGCGACAAGCAGCCTTGCCACCATCGCGTTGGGCTGCCGCTGATCCGCCACACCCTCGCCGAAGAAGAGGAGTCGGTGCCGCCTACCCACTCCAGATCGAAGCCAAAAAGATCCCACCATCGACGCGCCACCAAGGCTTAGAGCTAATCTGCGGGACTTGAGGGTTGATCCAGCCAGCTGCATGTTGGGGAGAAGTGGCCGCCGGTGAAAATCAAGCTCCGACTTCAGTCATGGTGGACGATGGTTGTTTTATGCGCAGTTACCTTGTTTAAGGCATCGTTACTGCAATCATCATCTCCTCGCTTGGGCTGTTGCGAGGGGAAACCCTTCACCGAGGACTCCCAGATCAGACGATGGCGGCTCTTTTTCGGTGTCGTTATCCCTCTTGAGGCTATCGTTGTGGAGCAGTTGCTTCCTGGAGTCGTCAAAAGGTGGAGCGGTGTGGCATCTATTGTGTCAATGACGGCGGGTCTCGGCGGCATGGTACAACAGAGTCTCGGCAATAGACGTGTATGTATGAGCGCGGGACGATGGCGTTGTGATGGCGTCGAACGACAGTTGGGCCTGGCAAGGTCAATGCGCTGATCTCACCTGAAGTTGGGGCGGCGAAAGATCGCGGCGGCGGATTTTAGAGCATGTGTATGCGGTGCGCGCTGAGGGTCTGCTAGACCGGATGGTACTCTCGGCTTGTCATGGGGCAGCTTGGTGAGGCCACCAGATTAGATGGTGTGCATTGGTGCGTGGTCAGGGCACATCATCAAGAAAGTATGTGTAACCACATAGATCGTCAAGAAGGTGGCTTTTTGTTGATTCATGTATTTATTTTGTCAGACTTTGTTGAATAACTACTCCTATAAAGGATGTTGGAGTGCCCGCCTCTTGGGGCTCGTTGAGGGCAAAGAGCGCCTCCGAGCTGTTTGTTTCAGAGTGGCGTGCCACGTGGGCCTCTCGGGGCATCTCCGCACCGCCCGATCTGCCCAGATGGCCGGACCTGGGCGACCCATCTGGTGGTCCATGACTGGTGGACCGAGGGTGCGCCCAACGCCACTGTCATTTGGGGTTACCCAACCACTCTTATTGATAGATTACTTCACCCTTACACTTGGGGGTTACCCAACCACTCTTACGAGAGAGCATCAACATTGTGTTAATTTTCTCTCACAATTGTGATCTTGAGGCCTTCTTTGAGAATGTTGCACCACGCTTGATCATGAGGGGCGACATTGCGGAAATCTTTGTCATTTTTTTGAGTCCAGATGCTCCAACAGGCAACATGCCATGATTATAGTGTCTAGAGAAATATCATTAGGTAGAGCTCGCACAACAAGGCACACCTCATCAAAGAAAGATATTCCTATATTATTTCTGGGAATGATTCTTTGGAAAAAAATTGAGAAAAAAGTGCAGTCTCGAAAGAGGAGGGGAAGGTTTCATCTTGTCCTTTATTGAAGATAACGCAGTTGTAAACTTGCAGATGAAAAGATTTTCTGCTAATAAGGTTTCTGGTTTTAATTATGTCATGTAACAACAACCAACATATTGCATGTCAGGTGCGAAGCACATTTCTAGAGCTTTATGAACAAAATGTGAGCATCACCTCCACCTCTTCAGAATTTGTACATCTTCATTGTAGAGTAGCCTGATGTGTTCCATGAGTAGCTCCACTTATCATTCTAAATCACATCTTGACTTGAAAGAATTGTGATTCCTAGCTGCATGAATTGATGATGAGCCTATGAAGTTCTTCTTTTAGGTTATCAATTTCCATTACACTTTGAAGAGATACATGCTCATTAATTGTAAATAAGAGGAATTTCGAAAGTCTAGCTTGAAGGCTATGATCCAACCATCTATCTTCCTATAATATAATTGTATTTACTTTTCTTGCTTGACACGTTGCAACTTGTATGTATATAGGCGGCAGATTTAGAACTGATTTCCATCAAAATGAGCCAACTAGCCTTCCATGAGGTGGTGCAACATAATAGTATTATTCCCACATCATCTTTATCCATGGCAAAAATTCATAGTTAAAGAACTTGTGTAGGCTATTGAAAGTGCAACTAATCCCCGGGTGGTTTTGGTAATTAATAACAACATATATATCATTGAACTAATAGTTTCTTGAGAATCATTTCAGAAAGTTCAGTGATATGGGTATGGCAAGGACTGAAGATGTGGACCCCTCAAAATGCTAAGGCAAGCATTGGCAAAAGCTCAAGACTCCATTTTTGGTTTAGTGATCCAAGATCACATTGAGTCCATAGGAAAGCCAATACTATTAAAAGGGATGAGGTTATGATGATGATCTGGTTGCTCAAAGTGCTTAGTGATACATCTCCTAAACTATCAAGAACTTTCACCGCCATATACACTCATAAGTAATCTCGGTCCCACCGATATTCCAAACTCACCACACCGAGATGAACCACCTCACCATATAGCCAAACCCTAGAAATCTCGGATTTTCCTATTCGAACTCGGTCTCACCAAACTTGAGTTGCCAAGCTTCAGAACCTTCATCATCAAATCGGTGTCACCAAGATGATGAAGTCGGTCCCACCGAGATTGGCAAGCTCTTGTCTTTACACGAATCGGACTAACCGAGTTTGTATTTTCGGTCCCACTGAAAATCCCAACGCTCACATGATTTGAACTTTCGGTCTCACCGAGTTGTCAACTTCGGTCCCACCGAGATTGGTCAAATGTGTGTAACGGTTGGATTTTGTGTGGAGGCTATAAATACCCTCCACCCCTCTTCATTCGTGGAGAGAGCCATCGAAAGAACTACCACTCCTACCTTACATTTCGAGAAGAGAACTACCTACCCTTGTGTTGAGATCAAGTTGCTCCACTCCCACCATATGAAGCTTGATCTCTAGCCTTCCCAAGTTGCTTTCCACTCAATCCTTTCTTCCACCACAGCCAAATCAGTGAGGAGAGTTGAGTGTTGGGGAGATTATCATTTGAAGCACAAGAGCAAGGAGTTCATCATCATCAACACCATCTATTACCTTTTGGAGGGTGGTGCCTCCTAGATTGGTTAGGTGTCGCTTGGGAGCCTCCGTCGAGATGTGGAGTTGAACCAAGAAGTTTGTAAGGGCAAGGAGATCGCCTACTTCGTGAAGATCTACCCCGAGTAAGGCTAGCCCTCCGTGGGCGTGAGCCATGATGGCATAGACAAGGTTGCTTCTTCGTGGACCCTTCGTGGGTGGAGCCTCCGTGGACTCTCGCAGCCGCTACCCTCCGTGGGTTGAAGTCTCCATCAACGTGGATTGACGATAGCACCACCTACCGAACCACGAGAAAAATCACCGCGTCTCCAAAATTGCGTTTGCTCTTCTCCACCTCTCTTTACTACATGTGCAATCTACTTTCCGCTGCCTATACTCTAGAATTGCATGTGTAGGGTGATGCTTGACTTGATCATCATTGTGAATCTGCCAAAAACTTGTCTTTGTCAAAAGGCATAATTTTATATTGTCAAGTAGTCTAATCACCCCCTCTAGACATACTTTCGATCCTACAAGTGGTATCGAGCTTTGGTCTCCATTGTATTGGTTTCCATTGCATTGACTCCATAAGCTTGGTTTCACAACCTAGGAGAGTATGGCGCCTAGTGAGGGTAATTTTCAGAGAGGTCCTTACTTTGATGGTACAAACTTTGCTAGTTGGAAGCATAAAATGAAAATGCATATTCTTGGCCATAACCCACCCGCATGGGGCATTATTTCTGTTGGTATGCAAGGTGAATTCTTCGAGGAAGGAAAAGTTCCGGATCGCGGCTTACAACGGATGAATTGCGGATGTTGCAAAACAATGCTCAAGCTTGTGACATTCTCTTCAATGCTTTGTGTCCCGAGGAGTTCAACAAAATCAGCCATCTTGAGAATGCAAAAGAGATTTGGGATACTTTGGTTGAAATGCACGAAGGTACCGAGTCCGTGAAGGAATCAAAGCTAGATGTTCTTCAAGGTCAACTTGACAAGTTCAAGATGAAGGAAGGTGAAGGAGTCGCTGAAATGTACTCTAGGCTTGCTCTCATCACAAATGAGATTGTCGGCTTAGGAAGCGAAGAAATGACCGACCGATTCATCATCAAGAAGATTCTCAGAGCTTTGGATGGAAAGTATGACACCGTGTGCACTTTGATCCAAATGATGCCAAACTACAAGAATCTCAAGCCAACCAAGTCATTGGAAGAATTGTTGCTCATGAGATGACACTTAAAGATAAGGAAGAGCTTCAAAACAAGTCAAGTGGTGCTTACAAAGCTACAAGTGATGCTCCCACAACCTCAAGTGACAAGCTAGTTTCCAATGAAGAGATAAGCCTAATGGTGAAGAACTTCAACAAATTCTACAAGAGTAGAAGCAAAGAGAGAAGCTCAAAGTCTAGATCATATGATGAAAAGAGATCTTCTAGTCGTGATCGAATCTGCTACAATCTGTGGAAGACCCGACACTACTCAAATGAGTGTTCGCTCCCCACAAGAGAAGAGAAGAATCTCCAAGGAGAAGAAGCTCAAGAGATGAGTCACCTCGAAAGAGAGAAGGAGTAGAGATGATCGTTATGAACGAAGACCCTCTCGAGAAGCAAGGATTCGGAGAGGAAAGACAAGTCATCAAGGAGCTACACAAGAAGAAAACATCAAGCTCATGTAGGTGAATGGGTCTCCGGCCCGACTCGACAATCAATCCGAAAGAAGCTATCACTCCAACTCCGACTACACCAAGATGAAGGTGTTGCCGGTCTTGCTCTCGTATCCTCCAACTCCAACTCCTATGACTTATTTGATTCACCAAATGAGGGAATTGGAAGATGCTTCATGGCTAAAGGCCCCAAGGTATCACACCTGAATTCATTGACTTTGATAGTGATGAGGATGACTTGCTTGGTGAAGATGAGCTCTTACATGATAAATCTAGTGAGCCTAGTAATGATGAACATGCTAGTAGTCTTTATAGTCGAGAAGAGTCGAATGACAATGCTATGAAGGAGATTGAGCGCCTAACTAAAGAACTAAACACTCTTAAGTTAGCTCATGAAACAACTCAAGAAGATCATAGAGAGCTCCTAAGATCTCATGAGAAGCTACGCTCGAGAAGCTCACTCTAGAGCAAGAACATGAGTTTCTAAAAGCAATCAATGACGATCTTCGAAAGAAGAGTTCTTCATATCTTGCCAAACGACTTCTCTTGTCTAATTTCTTGCCACCCATTAAAACTAAGCATGACAAGCATAAGAAAAATTCTTCATCTAGTAGTAACAATAACCATGCTAAATCCAATATTGTTGCTTCTAGTAGTTCTCTTGATTCCACTAACAATGTTTCAAGCCAAGTTACACTTGAGCAAGAAAATAGTTTATTGAAAGGGATTATAGAGAAAGGTGTCTACAAGAGCCTTGTCGGAAGCAAGAACTTTGAGGAAATTGTTCGCAAGCAAGGAAGGCACCGGAAGAATCAAGGAATTGGTTTTGAGCGAAAGTTCAACGCCGAGGGTGTTGAATGGGAAGAAGGTCAATATCCCACACCACAGTTTATTCCTCAAAAGGAGAAGTACAATCCTACTTCTTCCAATGTGGAACAAGCTCAAGATGACCTTCCACCACAAGACCACAAGCTAAAAGGCAAGGACAAGCTTCAAGAGGAGATTGATGCATTTATTGAAGCACCTAAAGCCATGGTCAAGTGGGTTCCCAAGGAAACGTCAAGTTCTACTTCGTCAAGCTCAACTACAACCCCAAGGATTCCCATCAAGATGATGTGGGTCCCGAAGAAGAAGAACTAGAGAGTTCTTGAGGGTGACTCCGCCAACATACTTCACTCACATTCATTTTGGCAAGAACTTGTGCAATCAACTTCCACATTATGCACTAGTTCATGGAGTCACAAACCCTCTTGTTGGTAAGTCAAGGACAAGGTAATCATTGCTTTCATGGACATCATCTATTGTGTATCTCAATCTATGTCCATGGATATCCTTGTTTGTTCCTTGTGGGACTAACCCATGTAGGTATTGAAAGTGCCCGAATCCAAAGGATTGCTCCCAACTCTTGATGATCTTCATCAACATTGAGCATCCACATCTTCAACATCTACATGAAGTCTTCTACGACAACCCAAGGTTAGTTTGACCCTTTAAAAGGGGTTCTCACATCTAGGGGGAGCTTTGCTCTAAAGAATTGAGCTAAAGCATCTTCAAATGATGTGAACACATCAATGCTTTATGTAAAAGTGGTAACCCCACTTGTGCTTAAACGATGAGTATGACCTATGATCAAATGTTCTCATTTGGCTCCTAAGTCAATATACTCATATAAAGATGACCTAGTCATCGACAAATTGTGTGTTAGTTGCTAGAGTTTTGTTTGTGCATGTTTGACACATATTTCATTTGCTATCTTATTGTGTGAGCATGTTGGATGCATGATTTTATCCATTCAAGGACATCCATTTGTTGCTTTGGTCGCTTTTGATTTTTCCGACCAAATGGATGGACAAGAATGCCTAAGTACCTCCCCTAGCTATCTATGCTTTCTTGTCTCAAATTCTATTCATGCTTACATCACAAACTTTGAACAAGTCATTTTCGGACCCTCCGAGTGAGGAGCATTCGGAGCCACCGATCCGTCAAAGGCTAAACTTCCAAAACCTTCTAAGTGATTTCGGTCAGACCAACTCACTCAAATTCGGTCAAACCGAAGACATTTAGATTGATCTAGGTTTTCACCTCGGTGAAACCGAAGTTGTGATTTTCGGCGTGATCGGTGCATAATCGCCTGCAGTTATCCATCTCGGTGCCACCGAAGTTTTACAACTCGGTCCCACCGACAAAGAAAGGGTATATATATACCGAGGGCGCGCTGATTTCTACTTCAAACGCTTCGCCCCGCACCTCTTGCCGCCGCCGCCTTGGTCTCCGGATCGCCTCCGTGTCGCTCAGGCGCCGCCGCAGGTCTCCATCGCCGTCAACGGACATCTTCTCCGCGCCGTTGCCGCCATAGAGAAACTCCACCAAGTTAGGGTGTGTTTCGATCCCACTCGTGCTCCCATCTCCGATTCAATGCACGTTTGGTTTGCCTATAATCTTGCCACGATTGAAATCTTTCTGAACACCAGATTGGTTCTTTTGAACGAAATTCGAGTAAAAGTTTTAGGGTTAGGTTTCCGCCGAACACATCTCGGTGAGACCGATTTTACATTTTCGGTATGACCGATTTGGCCTATGGCCATTGCATCGCACCTTCGGTCCAACCGAAGTTGTGCAAATCGGTGTGACCGAAATGAGGATTTAGTGAAACCCTAGTGTTTTCGGCAGATCGAAACCCACTTCGTCCAACCGAAAGTGGTGTGAATGCTTCGCTTGAACACTTTGGATTCACCGAATTTTAAACTCGGTCGACCGAAATGTCTTCTGTGAAAACCTAATACTAGAATTTGAACTCATTTGTTTGCAAAAACTTCGCAGCTTTGTGATAACTCTTCTACTCGCCTACACCTTATCTATTCACAGGTTGTCACCATGTCGATGCCAAGGATGCCGAACAGTCGAGTCACCTATAGCAGATATTCCAGAGGCAGGCACTAGTCCTGAACCCAGCAGCTCATCAGATGATGGTGAGAGGAGTACACCAAGTGGTTTGCCTCCTGCAGCCACCAGGGCCAGAAAGAAGAGAAACTCAGACGATGAAGACTCAGATTTTGTTGTGAGGAAGAGGTCACCTCAAAGCCCAAGAGGAAGGTTGTTGCCAAAGAGCCTCAAGGTCAGCAGACAAAGAAAGGCACCAGGAAAGTCAAGCAGTCCACTGTTGCTAAGAAGCTAAGTTTGGAAGAGGAAACTACGAGCAAAGTGAAGAAAACTTCCAAGAGGAAGAGGTTAGTGCATGATGATGCAGCAGAGGAAGATGAGGATGAGGAAGCACCCCAGCCTCCTCAGAAGCCTAAGCTCATGGGTGATGCCATCAGGGCAGGAGCCACTTCAAAGCCCAAGCCATCTGCTCCAGTCAAGGCAACTCCAAAGAAAGCCTCTTGCCAAGCCCAAGAAAACAACAGAACATTCCAAAGATCGAAAAGAACAAAGATGTTGTGCCAATAGTCAGAAATCGATGATGAAGCACCAGCCTTTCTTTGAAACTTCGTCCAAAATCGCCACTTCACAATGATGCTCATCCTCAAGCCGAGAACATGAAGGAAAGGAAAGATAGAGGTCTCGTGCTATGGAGACAAGTCACCCATATGCCGTGAGGAGAAGAACTGCTGATCCCAGATTTCACACCGAGAGCAAAGCAGGACTTCTATGAGACTGTCTTGATGGACAAGAAGCCCATAGTGGCGCATACAAGATATGTTGATTGGAAATACATTGACAAATAAGAGCACAGAGACTTCTTTCCACATGTGCATGAGAGCTTCACTGCATGTGGTGTTGCAGACTTTGTAGGTCAGAAGTTGACAAGTTGGAATGATGAGATGATTATGCAATTCTATGCCACAGCTCACTTCTATCCAGATGGAAAGATTGTATGGATGACTGAAGGCCAAAGATTCTCTTCAACTGTTGAAGAATGGGCAGAACTTCTGAACGCTCCAGTGCAAAGAGAGGATGATGTTGATGTATATGGTATTCCCAAGAAGAACCATGAATCTATGAAGAATATGTACAAAGAGGTTCCAGCTAAAGATTTGGCAACTGAAGCTCGGCTCGAGCAGTACTATCTCCAGCAGGTCTACCTACCACAAATACTATTCGAGGCATACCTTGATGCCCAAGTCTCGAGATCATCGCATGATCGAGGATACTCTATCAACATGCTGCATATACTTGATGAGAAAGCACCTTTCAAGGTGATGGACTTAATAGTAGAAACTATTAAGAGGACTGCAACGACCGTAAAAGGTCGTGGATTTGCCCGCATATTCAGATGCTTATCAATGCCAAGTTTGGCACGGGCACATTCTTGTTGGATAGAGAACACTTACCACCGCAGCCCGAGCATGAGGATAATGATGTTGTGATGGATGAGGAGGACCCAACATCTGTTGAAGGTCAAGCCAAGATTGAAGCTGCCAAGAAAGCCAAAGTCGACAAGGAAGCAAGAAGCAGCAGCAGCTAAACCAAAGAGTGTTGGAGAACAGCTACTTGAAGCTACCCAAAGGATTGAGCAACGCCTGCCAAGATTGTACAGCCTCGGAGAGCCTAGAGAGGATTGTTGAAGACAAGATCCATGCTCGATGTGAAGTCGATCAAGTGCAAGTAATCGTCATCAAGCTTAAGGCGATATTAAGGAAGCAAAGAGGAGAAGGAAGAGCTTATGCGTGAGATGCAGGATGACCTAGTCCAGATGCTTATCAACAGATCGCTCCGGTTCCCACAGACCCGATCACCGCTATTCCAAAGGATCGACACCAGACTACAGCTTCAAAGACTCCACAGCTTCCATCATTTGCTCCAGCTCCAGCTCCAAAGGACCACTCCTCCTCCAAAGACATCGTACATCACCAAGTCTTTGCAGATGCTGCCATATCAACTCCGACATCAACCTGCACAGAGCCGCCAACAGAGTCCCCAAAGGACGTTTAGCTCTATGCCTTTTCGAACTTTTTGGTAACTTGTTGCCAAAGGGGGAGAAATTGTATAGATCATAGGACTTCGAGAGAGAGAGTGTTGTCGCTTTTGCTCTTTCGTTCATTTGCGGTTTCTTTGAGATACTTTTGGTTTTCGAGATATTCTGTGCTTGATACTACGTTTGATCCTACTTTAATGAGTGCTTGGTCGCATTATGCTTTAATGTGTGCTTAATGCTTATCATATGCTATTCCTATCTTGTATGACCATTTACTCATGTCTTGGTGATTGGGTGCATGCTATTCATTCTTATCATTTTGTGCGCTCCACCAAGATGTATGTGACATGGAAGAGTGACCCATGATCCTAATCGATTGTGCATTTGCATTCAAACGCAAATCTTAAATAATGCACAAATTTAGGGGAGCTCTTGCTTATCACATACTTCTCAAAGCGATTTATATTGTTCATTGATTATATCCTTTGTCGAAGCTTTGATCTATATGTTGTCATCAATTACCAAAAGGGGAGATTGAAAGTGCAACTAATCCCGGGTGGTTTTGGTAATTAATAACAACATATATATCATTGAACTAATAGTTTCTTGAGAATCATTTCGTAAAGTTCAAGGATATGGGTATGGCAAGGACTCAAGATGTGGACCCCTCAAAATGCTAAGGCAAGCATTGGCAAAAGCTCAAGACTCCATTTTTGGTTTAGTGATCCAAGATCACATTGAGTCCATAGGAAAGCCAATACTATTAAAAGGGATGAGGTTATGATGATGATCTGGTTGCTCAAAGTGCTTAGTGATACATCTCCTAAACTATCAAGAACTTTCACCGCCATATACACTCATAAGTAATCTCGGTCCCACCGATATTCCAAACTCAACACACCAAGATGAACCACCTCACCGAAAGTGCAACTAATCCCGGGTGGTTTTGGTAATTAATAACAACATATATATCATTGAACTAATAGTTTCTTGAGAATCATTTCGAAAGTTCAAGGATATGGGTATGGCAAGGACTCAAGATGTGGACCCTCAAAATGCTAAGGCAAACATTGGCAAAAGCTCAAGACTCCATTTTTGGTTTAGTGATCCAAGATCACATTGAGTCTATAGGAAAGCCAATACTATTAAAAGGGATGAGGTTATGATAATGATCTGGTTGCTCAAAGTGCTTAGTGATACATCTCCTAAACTATCAAGAACTCTCACTTCCACTTACACTCATAAGTAATCTCGGTCCCACCGATTTCCTAAACTCACCACACCGAGATGAACCACCTCACCATAAAGCCAAACCCTAGAAATCTCGGATTTTCCGATTCTGAACTCGGTCTCACCGAAACTTGAGTTGCCAAGCTTCTGTAACCTTCTGTCATCAAATCGGTGTCACCGAGATGATAAAGTCGGTCCCACCAAGATTGGCAAGCTCATGTCTTTGGATGAATCGGACTCACCGAGATTGTATTTTCGGTCCCATCGAAAATCCCAACGTTCACATGATTTGAACTTTCGGTCTCACCGAGTTGTCAACTTCGGTCTGACCGAGATTGGTCAAATGTGTGTAACGGTTGGATTTTGTGTGGAGGCTATAAATACCCCTCCACCCCTCTTCATTCGTGGAGAGAGCCATCGAAAGTACTACCACTCCTACCTTACATTTCGAGAAGAGAACTACCTACCCTTGTGTTGAGATCAAGTTGCTCCACTCCCACCATATGAAGCTTGATCTCTAGCCTTCCCAATTTGCTTTCCACTCAATCCTTTCTTCCACCACAGCCAAATCAGTGAGGAGAGTTGAGTGTTGGGGAAATTATCATTTGAAGCACAAGAGCAAGGAGTTCATCATCATCAACACCATCTATTACCTTTTGGAGGGTGGTGCCTCCTAGATTGGTTAGGTGTCGCTTGGGAGCCTCCGTCGAGATGTGGAGTTGAACCAAGAAGTTTGTAAGGGCAAGGAGATCGCCTACTTCGTGAAGATCTACCCCGAGTAAGGCTAGCCCTCCGTGGGCGTATGCCATGATGGCATAGACAAGGTTGCTTCTTCGTGGACCCTTCGTGGGTGGAGCCCTCCGTGGACTCTCACAGCCGTTACCCTCCGTGGGTTGAAGTCTCCATCAACGTGGATTGACGATAGCACCACCTATCGGAACCACGAGAAAAATCTCCGTGTCTCCAAATTGCGTTTGCTCTTCTCCACCTCTCTTTACTACATGTGCAATTTACTTTCCGCTGCCTATACTCTAGAATTGCATGTGCAGGGTGATACTTGACTTGATCATCATTGTGAACTTGCCAAAAACTTGTCTTTATCAAAAGGCTGAATTTTTATATTGTCAAGTAGTCTAATCACCCCCCCTCTAGACATACTTTCGATCCTACATCAGCCATATAGCCAAACCCTAGAAATCTCGGATTTTCCGATTCTGAACTCGGTCTCACCGAAACTTGAGTTGCCAAGCTTCTGCAACCTTCTGTCATCAAATCGGTGTCACCGAGATGATGAAGTCGGTCCCACCGAGATTGGCAAGCTCTTGTCTTTACACGAATCGGACTAACCGAGTTTGTATTTTCGGTCCCACCGAAAATCCCAACGTTCACATGATTTGAACTTCCGGTCTCACCGAGTTGTCAACTTCGGTCCCACCGAGATTGGTCAAATGTGTAACGGTTGGATTTTGTGTGGAGGCTATAAATACCCGCCCACCCCTCTTCATTCGTGGAGAGAGCCATCGAAAGAACTACCACTCCTACCTTACATTTCGAGAAGAGAACTACCTACCCTTGTGTTGAGATCAAGTTGCTCCACTCCCACCATATGAAGCTTGATCTCTAGCCTTCCCAAGTTGCTTTCCACTCAATCCTTTCTTCCACCACAGCCAAATCAAGAGGAGAGTTGAGTGTTGGGGAGATTATCATTTGAAGCACAAGAGCAAGGAGTTCATCATCATCAACACCATCTATTACCTTTTGGAGGGTGGTGCCTCCTAGATTGGTTAGGTGTCGCTTGGGAGCCTCCGTCGAGATGTGGAGTTGAACCAAGAAGTTTGTAAGGGCAAGGAGATCGCCTACTGTGAAGATCTACCCCGAGTAAGGCTAGCCTCCGTGGGCGTGAGCCATGATGGCATAGACAAGGTTGCTTCTTCGTGGACCCTTCGTGGGTGGAGCCCTCCGTGGACTCTCGCAGCCGTTACCCTCCGTGGGTTGAAGTCTCCATCAACGTGGATTGACGATAGCACCACCTATCGGAACCACGAGAAAAATCACCGCGTCTCCAAAATTGCGTTTGCTCTTCTCCACCTCTCTTTACTACATGTGCAATCTACTTTCCGCTGCCTATACTCTAGAATTGCATGTGTAGGGTGATGCTTGACTTGATCATCATTGTGAATCTGCCAAAAACTTGTCTTTGTGAAAAGGCATAATTTTTATATTGTCAAGTAGTCTAATCACCCCCCCCCCTCTAGACATACTTTCGATCCTACAGCTATTAATTAGTAGAGCCTTATTATGGGTAGAAATATCCAATGATGGTAAACCTGATTCCTATTCTTGTCTCTAGGACTAGCTCAAGTGTTGTATGATGATTATGTTTTCCTAGTCATAGGCATTTGTTTAATGAAACAAGGATGCCGAAAGCATTGATAGTATGATGGTAGAAGAATGATCATACTGAAATGACCCAAATTGTTTATTATACTTAGAGATGTTATCGTCAAGTCTACAACTTATAACAGGGAAAGTTAATGTATGCCTAGTTCCTTACACCATGGGAGTATCGAGTCACTTCATACCAGACGATACACTTTGGGTTTGCTCCGACGTCATCTGTAACATAGTGATCATAATGACAACTTACAGGTTTATCGGAAAGTATGACATGGGGCAAGGTAGCTCAAGAGTGAGATTTGCTCCTCTAACGATGGAAAGATATTCTTAGGACCCTCTCAGTGTGATGTTATCCATCATCGTCTGGCCAGACACATGTGACTAGCTCACATGGATGTTGGAACATGACAACGAGAAAGAACAAATGGTAACGAGGAGACCTGTATAGTGAGCATGTGAATGACTCACGGGGATACATATATATCTCACCTCGGCTTTTGTAACATATCGTGAAGCAAAGCTAATAGCAAATTATAACCAAAGGTTCACTCGAATATCATTCGTGTAAACATACAGATAAATATGGATGTCCACGGTTCTATTATTGATAATTGAAAGAAGGTGTTTTCATTCATGTATATGTTTTACCGAACCTACATGGTCACACGCTTAAGGGAATTACAATATGTTGATTTTTACTGGAGTGAGAAATACGAGAAATATTCTCAGAATAGTTTTGGGAATAAAATAAATAGTTTTGAAAGAAACTGGAAGCGTTTAGCGGTTACTAGAAGTGTTTCGGGGACTACCGGTAATACCGGGCAATCATATATAGGTGGAAATTATTTTGGGGGACTTAAATATAAAATGTAAAGGGCTCTAATATTATTGGAAAGCACTGGAATCTATTCAAGTTACTGGGCTAAAGAAAATAATAAAAGACCTATAGGGGAAAAGATAATGGGCCCTAAGGCCCATTAGTGGATGGCGCCCCCTTTGGGGGCCAAATTGGAGAAGGGGGGGTCCTTTCCCCCTTGGTGGCGCCTCCTCCCCCTCTCTTAGCCTATATATACTAGAGGATTTGACCCTTGGAGATAGACAAGTTCTAAAGTTCAGGTCCTCCTCTAGTTCTCTTGTTCTAGTTCTAATTTAGACTTGCTATATATTAAAGCTAGTTCTAGTTCTGTGTGATCCTCATAGTAGAGAAGCCCTATGAGGTTCTCCTCTCCCTCCTCTAATTCTCCAGCAACGTCAAGCTCTGGACGGTGAAGCGCTGCCAGATCGTAAAGCCCGAACGCGTGCAATCCATAGAGAGGTTGTGCGTCCGGTCTTTGGCTTGAGGGGTCGTTCATGAATGGTTCGAGGGAGTTCATCAACGATCTACACCAATTCTTCTTCAGCTGCAACTCAAAGTTGGTATGATCCGATCTAAACCTCTAGTGCATCATTATAGTGATCCGGGATCTTGATCATAGGGAGATTTTTTTTGTTTTTACTATATTTCCAAACAAGAAGAGAAGACCATAGTCTAATCATACATAGGAGTTTGCGTGAAGACGACAACTTCAAGGTGGTGAAGACATATTCGTCAAGGTGGGGTGTTAAATTTGTGTCGAATATGTGTATTGGACTATAGGTAGACTTGGTTTACGTGGAGGGTTAGTTGTTTGAGCCAGACACGTGTAAGCCAAACCTATTACATAAAGGCACCGAGGGTAGCCAAAATATACTAGATGAAGCTGGTAGGCTAAACATGAGATCAAGAAGGGGACGGTCCGGGTGCTCGTGGTAGGAGTGCCCGAACAGGCCGTGGCGCAATGATCGAGATGTGTCTGATGGCCTTGACAGGCTTGTTGTTAATCCGTACTATGTCAATTTGGTACATGGTAAGGAGCGCTCGTAGCCATGCCCCCAAAGATGTAGCCATAATGACGAACCTCGTTTATCATCTCTCCCATCTACTTCTCTGCAATGACCGTTCACAGACTTTCTAACAAACCACACAAAGTGATGGCCACAGTTCTGACTCCTAACCACCCTTTATGGTGCTCGTCCACGTCCCCAAGATTGTCACTTTTGAAGTAGGGCCTAAGTTGAAGAACAAAATCCATAGATGTTGTCGACACCATTTCGTCGACAACAATTACACCAAATCCGCCACCCAAGGAGTGTCGGAAAACACCGCCACATGCCCCTCAAGCTAACCACTCCGAGTGCTGCCGTGATGGAGATAGGAACGGGAAGATTCAATTCCAAACAAGCCTAAACCCGAACTACTCAGTTGACAGAGGTGAGAGGAACCCCGGAATCGCGGGTGGCTGCAAGAGGCGAGCCAGATAATTCCTATGTACCAAACATTAATTTTGCTGCTCGGGTGTCTTTTGTCACAAGCAACATTAATTTGTAGCCTCTGAATTAAAACGGATTTTGCCGAACATCATGTGCCTGAATTTTTGTGTGGTGTCAGTCACTTTTTGCAAATCGCATCGCGAGGCCGAAGACAGTGACAATGTGGAGCTCCGTCCACGGTGAGGCCAAGCTATACGAACATAAGCAGGTGAAGGAGGGTCGCCGAAGTTTTTCATCGGAGCTTGGCTTAGAGGGATGGTCGGGCGCGACCAAAGACGCAAGTGGGAGAAGTCCAATGGAGGCGGGCGATGGTAGCACCGCCATGGGGACGAAGGCAGCGGTCGTATGGGGTATGCCATGGAAGAAGAGGGGAACCGCCGCGGGGAGGAAGAAGAAGATGTTGATCGGATGGTCGATATAAAAAGTGACTGGCGTCGAAAGTTTTTTTATTTTCAGGTTACTAACGTATAGGCGGTCCTGAATTAAAATGATGATACTCTATTTTCTATTTCTAGTACCTGAGTCATGAATAGAAATCACAATGTTTTTTCGTGGGTTGGGCAGTTTCTTCTTGCACCTATACCTCGAGTCATTGTCGTACTGCACGGAACCAGCTTGTACTCCACCCGAACCCATTGTACTAACCATGTACTACTACGAACCTGAAGCTGTGACCGAAGTGAACACCGGCTGACCTTTAAGTTCATTTGCACTGGAATCTGTAAAATTCTGAATCTTATTATGATTTTAGTGAGAGAGCAACAGGTTGGCCGTCAGATCTCGCTTTCAGGTTGAGTGCTTGTCGTGTGTTTCGCACCCTCCTCCTACTTTTCCATAGAGAGCGACGTGATCAGACACCATGACAACGTAAATGTGGCCAATAATAAGCCAGATAAATAATGATTAACTAGCTCATTTTTGGAGCAATGAATTGAAAATACAGATAAAACAATATGTTGGTCGTATGTACCCCCAGCTCTCACCAATATGAGAGCTTATTTCTTCTACAAGCTAAGCTAATTAATCCGCTAGTCTAGTCACCCGCTTAATTACAATTTACATCACCTAGCTAGATTAATTCAGAGGGAGAAGCAGCCCATGCCGGAGCCGGAGCGGAGCGCCAGGAACGGGAGCACGGCGTCGGGCGACGCCGCGGGCGCGGGCGGACGCGCCTTGTCGGCGGCCGCGACGCCGTTGTACCTCCGGCGCGCGGACGGGCGGGGCAGGTTCTCCGGCACGACGTTCTCCAGCGAGTTGGCGTGCCACGGCGGGCACTGCCTCCGGTCGCTCCACCGCGCCGGTGCCTGCGCGCGCACCAGCGCGGCCCCGTGCGCCGCGCCGTCGTCGGCAGGTCCCCTAGCCATGGCCGCGCCGTCGAACGCGCCCATCGCGCCGACGGCCACCACGCACGCCGCCGCGGCGAAGCACGCCCGGCGCAGCGCAGGGAGATGGGCGGGCGCCCGTGAGCCGGTGCCGGCCGGCTGGAGGTGAAGGGGCGCAGACAGAGGCTTGAGCTGGTGGCAGCAGCTGATCATCGGCATGGTCGCTGAGCTTCGATCGGTCGACTTGCTCCGAGATCTCTCGGGTGCTTGCGGATTCTTATAGGCTCTGTCTCTCCCGGCGAGCTGGGCGCGCTGCACTTTCTTGGCAGGGGGGAGAGGAGTCTGTTCTTGGCGGGGGGATTCGACAAGGGCCGTTGATTTGGACGTGGACGCTGGATTTTAGCCGGGTATGTGCGCTGGTAACTTGGCGTGTGGAACCACGTCCTCCCCGTCGCGCGGTAGCGTGCCGTGGGAGAAGGAGCAGTTCGGCACGACGTCGGGCCGGGGTGGGGTGGGGCCCGGCCGCCGGTAGATATTTGGCGGTGGCGTGCGCGGTTTACGACGACCCATCGCCGGACCGGGCAAGCTGGCAACTGTTCCGTCGCGTGGACTGTGGAGTTGCACCACGTACGAAAGTGCCTGGTTAACGGCCACGTGTGAAATGCATCGGGCCCGTGGTGTGATGACGGGTCGAGTCTGGTGAAAGAAAGGGAGGGAGCGGAGCGCACGCCGGTCCAACTCCATACGGAAGAACACAAAGGTGCAAAATTTAAACTGCAGAAACGAAGAAAGGTGCAGAATCTGCACTGCAGAAGCACACGGCCGGAGGCTCCCGCTCTCGTTGGGTTGGATATTTGTCAACATTCTATTTACTTCGCCGAAAAGATTGCAAGCTTTATCAAGACTCATCTAGATGAGATATAATTTGGTCTCATTCACTTTGAATTCAAAAACAGATACATCTCACGTCAGCACACACGTATCTTATAGCATCACATTCAATGGCTATAAAAGATGAATGAGACCAAATTATATCTCATCTAGATAAGTTATAGCAAAACTGTTTATTTATTGATCGCAGATGTTAAAAATCTGATGTCAATGTTCTATTTCCCCCCGAAAATATTGGAAGCTTTATTGATTTATTGATGTCTTTCACTTCTTTTACCAAGTGGCCCAGGCGCCTAGCCGTGATCTGTTAGGTCTAGAGTTTCAACAAACATTTGTTTTGACTTCTTTTTTTTAAAAAAAAACAACCCGTTTGGAAGCACAACTTCACATGTACTCCTCTATGTTAAAATACAGTGGATATTAGTTTATTCTAAGTCAAAATTTACTATTTGTATGCTAAATATTATTAATGGTCTCTACATATTTGACCAAAATTTGTAAATAAGTGGTTTTTGTTTGGGCAACTAAAGGGAGTTTTATTCATGAATCATAGGGTTACAATTGAGTGACCATAAATCCTCGCAACATGGAGGACATCTACTCATACACACCACAATACACGACTCGGTGCGGCTATAACTAACCATACAATCTGCTACCCTGTTTCGAGCTCTTACAATTTTATGTGGTACAAACTCCTAGCACTCATCAAGGACTTAATTTCAGCTACCACATGACCGTAGGCCGAACAAGACAAGTTATCACATGAGAGGATTGATAGAGCCTCCGAGGAATCCGATTGGACTACCATTGGTCGATCTGTATGTTGTATAACAAGGGCCATGCCCTGCATCAGTGGATGTATCTCCGGCTCGAGAGCCTCATTGCAATGAAAGATTACCCGTAAGATGATTGAACCATCCTCCCGTGGTAAGACCATTCCAGCACCTGCATTACCATCCTATATGGAGAACGACCCGTCGACGGACAGAGCTGTCCAACAAGCATGGTAAGAATACTGGAGGCTTTAACAAAGGGGAACAAACAAATTGGAGCACATATAGAAACTCATTTAGTTTCTCTTAACCAACCTGGATGTGAGCTCCACTATTGAATCTTAATTGTGTCAATTCAATAAATCAGCTTTAGTTGGCCATAAAATTGTTTTGTGCAGAATAATGCAATCTCTCCAAAGGCTCGTACTGGATCTCATACCGGCTAACTACGGCGCCTCTCAAATCCTAGGGATTTCGTGTATATTGCAGTGCTCGAGTGGATGACTACTAGGAGAGTTAAGATAGGGAGGGGCTTATCGCCGGCACGGGCTCGGATCTGGCGCCGCCGCCCCGACTGCGTGGACATGAATCGCTTCAGCGCCAACATTCCCATGATAAGCAGACGAGGAATCGACCTCTGTTTTTTAGGGCCACAATCGACCTCTGCCCCCCCCCCCCCCCACACACTTCTAGCTTCACTCTCCTTTTTTTGAGGATTCCGGCTTCGCTCTCCTCCTCCGCCTCTTCATCTATGTGTACTTGTTTGGGCCAAATAAGGGTCCGTTCGGAACCTGCAACTTTGCTAAACAAGCGATAATCAAACTGGCCGGCCCAACACGGAGAAGCATTGACACACTAGTGCACGTCCTATTTTTTCTATTATTTTATTTCATTTATATTTATGAAATTGAGAAATATTTAATCTAAATTTTTAAAAACAAATAACGTGCGTTTAAAATATGTCACATAGTAGTAGAAAATTTGTTTGCATATTAGTTTTAAAATGTTAGTGCCATTCAAAAAAGTTATGATATTTAAAAAACTGTTCATGATTTTTAAAAAATCATGCCATATTAAAAAATGTTTTATGCAATGTAAAAATATGTTCATAAATTAAAATATTTGCTAGAACTCAAAAAATATCATAAAATTTAAAGAAAATATTCAATCATTTCAAAATTGTTCATGATATTGTGAAAAAATGGTATACACAATGTAAAAAATGTTCATGTAATGTTTTTATTAAATTTATAGCATTCACGAAGAAGTTTGCGACATTTAAAAAATGTTCACACCTTTCAAAATATGTTCTTTGCACTTAAAAAATGTCACTATAATGTATAAAAATGTTCACATAAACATAAACGAATTGTTCTGTATGATTCAAAAATATTGACCGTGTATTTGAAACTATCTACTTTTTTTAAAGTTCAAGCATGTATTGATGTATTTGAAAAATGTCGAATGTGTATCAAAAAATGTTACAATTGTATATGAAATATGTATTGAAAAATTCGACATGTATTTGAAGAAAAGGAAAAAAAACAAAAAGTAAATAACAAAACCGATACAATAAACGTAGAAACAAAAGAAGAAGAAAAAAACCACATGGAAGGTTCTAAAACTGGTTCGAAACTGTTTATAGAACCTTCCCAAATCTTTCCAGTTGGTAATGTATTGGGACAGCCCATTTAGTGGAGACAGAGGCGACACGGAGCTAAATATCGTAGTAAGCGAGATATAGCCCACGAACAACTCTATCTCCTCCATCACGAATCCAGCTTCTCCCAAGAATATCTATCTCCTTGGTTTTTTGGTAATGCTAAAACCAGCTCTAGATCTGGACCATAGGCTAGTAGCCCAATTAGATAGCTGGCCAACTCTAGATTCGGCCATTGCTGGCAGCTCAATTAGATAGCAGATAGCCCGTGTGGGAGGGAACTCCTATTGGACGCATTCTGCGTCAAACAGCTGCGCGAAGCACGCACAGAACCCCGACTGGGCCGGCCCAATAGTGGGCGCGCTTGCTTGTACAGTAGCGCTGCGATATTAATGTGAAAAAAAACCAAGCTTGCAATGATGCCAGGATTCGATCTCTGCACCTCCAAGTTGCGTACAAGAGGAGCTAACCAGTAGACATAACAAGCCTTGTTGCTAAATATGAAGCGTGCTAGTATAAGAACTAATACCAATGAAGAATGTGGACAGGTTTTTTTGAATTTTTCCAAACTTTTCTTCGAAATTGTGAATTTCTTTTAACAAACGGGCAGTGTACCAAAATACGATAAGAACAATTAACAACTCAGAACTATTTTCAAATTTCAAAAAAGTAAAACAAAAGACGTGAACATTTTTCGACAGACTGGTTTTTGAAATTAATGGACATTTTCTGAAAACCCAAACATTTATAGAATTTTGAGAACAAAAAATTGATAATGAGAACAAATTTCAAAGCACAAACAGTTTTTGTGAATAAAAAAGGAACAAAATTGAAAACAAGAACATTATTTGAAATTGTGAACAATATTTGAAAATTGTGATCACTTTCAAATTTGTGAACAAATTTTTTAAAATTGGAACATCTTTGGAATCTAAAAAAAGTAAATATAAAAAGAAGATGAGAACATTTTTAAAATTTGTGAACCCATTTTTTTGAATCTGTGAACAATTTTAGAAACATGAGAACATTTCTTTAAAAATGAACACTTTTTGAAATACCCGAACATTTTTGGAATTTGTGAACAATTTTTTTTCCGAACTTTTATAGAAACATATAAAATAACAACAAAAAAGTAAAGGAAAATAAAAACCAAAAAGAAACAGAGAACATATTTTGAAAACTCGAATTTTTTTCAAAATTACGAACAAATTTTCAAAACAAGAAATTTTACAAAATTCCCTGAACATTTTTCTAATTGACAAACATTTTTTGAATCTTGAGAACAAACTTGAAACGGATAACAAATTTGGAAGCACGAACAATTTTTTAAAGTGCAAACATTTTTCGAATCTTGAGAACAAATTTCGAAATCGAGAAAAAATTTGGAAGCGCGAACAATTTTTGAAAGCACGGACATTTTTTGAATCTTGAGAACAAATTTGAAACACAGAACAAATTTGGACAATTTCTTAAAGCATGAACATTTTTTGAATCTTGAGAACATATTTATGAATGAAAAGAACATTTTTTGAACAAAAATATAAAATCCCGAACATTTTTTGAATTTAGAAAACAAAATTTTCAAATTGAGAACAAAATTTGAACATAAATATTTTCTGAAAGTACGAACATTTTTTGAATCTTGAGAACAAATTTTGAAACGAAGAACAAATTTGGACAATTTCTTAAAGCATGAACATTTTTTGAATCTTGAGAATAAATTTATGAATGAAAAGAACATTTTCTGAACAAACTTGTTCACGAACATTTTTGAAAAAGCGTGAACATTTTTTTGAAACAGAAAACATAAACTTGAAAGACAAAAAAGAAAATAAGAAAAGTAAAAGAAACAGAAATAGAAAAAGAAAAGAAAATAAAAAACCGTTTCAGGAACCTTCTAGAAGGTTCCCAAAACCAGAAAAAACCCAGCTGGGAACCTCTAGAAGGTTCCCAAAACCGGGAGCGCTGAACGGTTAAACGGGCCGGCCCGTTGCGTCGCTGCTCGGTCGCTCGCCTGTGCGAAGCGCCGGCAGTTTGACGCAACGAGCGGCATATAGGATTTTCCCGTGTGGGAAGGAAAAACAAATGGGTTACATGCTCAATTGGGAGGGACAGTCACATGTTCCCCTCGCCGAGACCCGGTTCGGGCGATGTTTCTAGTGTCGTGAAGAGCGTGTGGAGGAGGTGTGTCTCTCGCCTCTTCCGCGAATCCCGTAGGATCCTGTCGGCATTTGTCTTCGGTGGATATGCTTGGATCCAATCTTTATTCGTCTACGTCTTTGTGTCTATAGGTTGAAACCTTCCCGATCTATTATTCTATTCATCGGCGGCGGTTGCTATTCTGATGCGTTGGTTCTATGAGTCTTACCACGACAACTTCCCGTCCCGCTTCGATGAAGGAGGGGCGATGACGGGCGGCGTGCCTTCGGCTTGCTCCAGTAGTTGTAGTCATCATTAGGTGGCGTATGAATATGGATGTAATTTTTACTCTTGATGTTCTTTGTACTACCTTGAGGATTGATGAATAGATTGGAAGTTTTTTCTTAAAAAAATATGAGATTGATGGACACATATGCATGTGACTATGCGAGTATGCGAGGGAGCGAGTGAGTAAAAATTTTGAGAGCAACTTGTCGTGTGCATAGTAATTTCGAAAAAAAAATTGAGGCAAAAAGTGGGCGAGTAGTGCAGTATAGAACGGAAGCAGAGTGGTACAGTATCTAGGCCGCCGACACATATGACGGGGTGCAGCTTTGGCGGCCGCATACCTTTTTTTTTTCATCGACCCGCCTAGCGCGACCAATTCAAAGCCGATCTTGACACGACCGCCCCATCACTGCGCCGGCAACAAAGAAGAGTTAACAAGACCGGTGACGATGAGCTAGCAGCAAGTCAGACGGAGCTGGCGCCGGCGATCTCATCACGATATATATACAGAGCAAAGCCAAGCTTCACCTCAGACTACCACACGCAGCTAAGATCACCGCGCCATCCCGTCGCAGCAGCAGCCAGCAGAGCACGAGACGCGCCTTCTCCGATCGCATGGCCGGCCTCGTGTCCCGGCCGCGCCGGAGCGTGCAGATGTACTGGGCGCGCAGGAACTACCAGCGCCTCGGCAGCGGCGGCTCGCCGTCGCGGCGCAGCCTCCGGGTGGCCCGCCTCGGCGGCGCGGCCGGGAGCAGGACGCGGACGACGCCAGCAGGCGCCGTGCAGCGCCGTCTGCGGTGGCTGGCCGGCGTGGCCAGGCTGCGCGCGGCCGCGCTGCTGTCGCCCGTGCGCCTGCTCGCGAGGCTGCGGGACGCGTACGTCGACGCGATGCTGGCGCTGGCCGGGGGCGCCGGGCGGCCGTGCGCGGCGCTGGCGACGAAGCCCCGGGAGCAGGGCGAGCTGTGGGCGAAGCGGGTGCCCCGGGCGCGGTCGACCGCCGGCGGAGACTTCGAGCGGCGGATGATGGCACACATCTACAGCTCGCTCGTCACGCCGGAGCTGCCGGGCGCCGCGCACGGCACGGCCTGATTAAATCTTGGGCATGTCAGGGTTAATAATTTGCTGGCTGCACCGGCGATTAACCCTTCCTCGTGTTTCATCGATCTGCGTCCGCTGTTTTCTTTTATTTGTTTGGAATGCTTACCACACATGTGGTTGTCCGATGTCGTTGTAAGTAGTGGCACAAAGCGTACTCCAATCTATGCCCCCTCAAAATGTTTATGAATACCGTGACAAACGCGTTGCACGATGAACATATACTTCAATCTATGTCCCCTTAAAATGTTTATGGGGCGAGCAGGAGTAGCGCGCCGGAGGCATCGTAATATTACTACTTGAAGTTGACATTTGGTTGTGTTGGAAGCCCCCACCTGTAATTATCCCATAAAACTCCATTTCACCGAAATATAATGGAAAACATAAAGAGAAAACCTAGAAAACAGGGATTCATGTGTACACGTGTTTTTTCTTTGCGTCATTTTTCCACCTGTATCACGCGGAAAGAGGAAAACGAAAAATCCAGATAGTACGTGGTCGGACTGTAAAAGGAACAAAATAAGAAACCGGAAAGGGAAAATCGGGAACCAATGACTTCGGATGTTTTGCCCGCATGGAGCGCTCCGGAAGCGTTAGCTTGTTCCCTTTTGTAAGGAGTGCTCCTTTAGTTGCTCTCCTCGTGTTGATTTCGACCATTGACCACTGAACCATTGACCATTCACTTAAAAAAGTGAACTTGAAAAGAGTTCATTTTTTTAAAAGTTTACAAACCTAAAAAATGTTTGTAAAATTAAACAAAATGCGAAAATGAAAAAATCCACTAATTTGAGAAAAGTTTATAAAATTCTAAGCAAATAGTGAATTTATAAAAAATTACTAATTTGAAAAGGTTCTTTAATTTTAGAAAAGGTCACAATTGTGTTTTGCAAATTTACGTAACATTCAAGAATTTGAAAAAGTTCTGAAATTTTAAAAACAATTGGTTAATTAAAAAAATCATGAATTTCAGAAAATTTCATGAATTTAGAAAAGTTCATAATTTTGAAAAAGTTTTGAAGTTAAAATGGTTTGGGAATCTGAAAAAAGTTCACAAATTTGAAAAAGTTCAGGAATTTAGGAAGGTTCATATATTTTATAAAAAGCTAAAGGAAAAAAGTAAAATAGAAATGAAAAACCGGACCTAAAACCCAGAAACGACAAAATTAAAAATAAACCTGACTTGAAGCTCTACCATTAGGAGCTTCACAGGAAACAAGGAACGTTTCGACATGGGCGGGCCCAAGAATTCTAACACAGGGAATGGGTCACCCGTTAGCGACCGCGCGTATCACCCTCAAAGCTGGTTTTTTATGGGCCGGGCCATTTCTGTGTTTCGTCTACACCTGTTTTGAGAAGGTTCTAGAAACCTTCCCTGAACCAGTTTAATATTTTCTTTCTTTCTTTCGTTCGTTTTTCCTCTTTCTTTCATGTTTATTTTTCTGTTTTGATTTTTTGATTTTTATCTTTTTTTCATTTTGCACAAATATTTTAAATTCGTCAAACTTTTTTAAAATCGTGAACATTTTTTAAAATTATGAATTTCTTTTAAATTCACAAACATTTTCTAGTGTGATTGTTTTAGAAATTCTTGAACACTTTCTTAAATCATGACCATTTTCTAAAATTGGAAATATTCTTAAAATTTGCAAACAATTTTCTGAAATTATGAAAATTAAAATTTGCAAACAATTTTCTAAAATTATGAAAATTATTTAGGAATTCATGAAGATTCTCTTAAATCATGAATGTATTCTTAATTCACGTACAATTTTTCGAAATATTGATTTTTAGAAAAAAATACCATTTGTTTACAAATTCGTGAACATTGTTTTAAATGGTAACATTTTTCAAATTCACAAAGAAAATTTGAATCATAAATAATTTTTGAAATCATGAACTTTTTTTTAAATTTGTGAAGAATTTTTAAACTCAGAAACGTTTCTCTTAAACCATGAACATTTTGTGAATTCCTAGATATTTTTTTTGGAATCCTGAACATTTCTGGATTTCATTAACAAATTTTCAAATTCTGCAACTTTTTTTACAATTTAGAACATTTTGATGTCCCAAATTATTGAAAAAACCCGGGACAAAATAACAGGGGGCGTCCCTGCCGGCACAAGGGTCGGCCCAGAAGGGTGCACGCGCGGCTGGTTGGTCATCCTGAAGGTATGTACAATCTCCTCGAGAGATTCCACAATTTAAACATATTGTTCTTTGTAATGGGATCTCTAAGCTATGCTCCATGCATGACCCTTGCTATCCAACATGCATATAGGGTATTGAGTCCATAATGAACAACTTAACGCTTTAAGTAAGATGATATAATGTAGACAGAATAAACCAGGCAATATAATTTGAACCCCAACGTTTTCCTCTTAGCAACAACAATATAAATACGGACCTCGCTACCCCTTCTGTCAGTGGGTGAGGACACGCAAGATTGAACCTATTATCATGCGCCACTTCCACTGAAGATCTACTCATCAACTTGGACAAAGAAAACTCAAAGATCGAAAAGCATTACATAGCTATAACAACCACACATAATAAAGTTCAGAAAAAGCTCAAGTACTGTTAATGAATAATCTGATGATAAACCTACAATTTAACGGATCGCAACAAACACACCGCAAAAGAAGATTACATTGAATAGAATCCGAGGAGAACATTATATTGAAGATCAAAAGATATATATATATATATATATATATATATATATATATATATATATATATATATATATATAGAGAGAGAGAGAGAGAGACCCATAGATCTTGTGGAAACTACTCACACATCATCGGAGGTGAATCAAGGTTGATATAGAAGCCCTCTGTGATCGATTCCCCTCTGGTAGAGTACTGAAAAAGGCCTCCAGGTGGGATCACGAAAAAATGAGACTTGCGGTGGCGGGAAAATTGTTTCGCTGGATACTCTGGAGTTTTTCCGATATTAGAGAATTTACAACGCTGGAATTAGGTCAGAAGGAGCCACTGAAGGAAATATGCCCTAGAGGCAATAATAAAGTTATTATTTATTTCCTTATTTCATGATAAATGTTTATCATTCATGCTAGAATTGTATTAACCGGAAACATGATACATGTGTGAATGCATAGACAAACAATATGTCACTAGTATGCCTCTACTAGACTAGCTTGTTAATCAAAGATGGTTATGTTTCCTAACCATGAACAAAGAGTTGTTATTTGATTAACAAGGTCACATCATTAGTTGAATGATCGATTGACATGACCCATTCCATTAGCTTAGCACACGATCGTTTAGTATGTTGCTACTGCTTTTATCCATGACTTATACATGTTCCTATAACTATGAGATTATGCAACTCCGTTTACGGAGGAACACTTTGGTGCTACCAAACGTCACAACGAAATCGGGTGATTATAAAGGATTACTACAGGTGTCTCCAAAGGCGGATGTTGGGTTGGCGTATTCGAGATTAGGTTTTGTCACTCCGATTGTCGGAGAGGTATCTCTGGCCCTCTCGGTAATACACATCATCAAGCCTTGCAAGCATTACAACTAATGAGTTAGCTGTGAGATGATGTATTACGGAACGAGTAAAGAGACTTGCGATAACGAGATTGAACTAGGTATTGGATACCGACGATCGAATCTCGGGCAAGTAACATACCGATGACAAAGGGAACAACGTATGTTGTTATGCGGTCTGACCGATAAAGATCTTCGAAGAATATGTAGGAGCCAATATGGGCATCCAGGTCCCGCTATTGGTTATTGACCGGAGACGTGTCTCGGTCATGTCTACATTGTTCTCGAACCGTAGGGTCCGCACGCTTAAGGTTTCGATAACGGTTATATTATGAGTTTATGTATTTTGATGTACCGAAGAAGTTCGAGTCCGGATGTGATCACGGACATGACGAGGAGTCTCGAAATGGTCGAGACATAAAGATTGATATATTGAAGCCTATATTTGGAGTTCGAATGGTTCCGTGAAATCGGATTTTACCTAACACCGGGTTACTGGAACCCTCCCGGGGTTATTGGGCCTTAGTGGGCCATGAGGGAGAAGAGGAAGGGCGGCCAGGGGCGCGCCCCTCCCCCTAGTCCGAATAGGACAAGGAGAGGCGGCGCCCCCTTCCCTCTTCCCTCCCCCAATCCTACTCCAACTAGGAAAGGGGGGGAGTCCTACTCCCGGTGGGAGTAGGACTCCTCCGGCGCGCCTCCTCCAAGCCGGCCGAACCTCCCCCCCTTGCTCCTTTATATACGGGGGCAGGGGGGCACCCTAACACACACAAGTTGATCTACGGATCGTTCCTTAGCCGTGTGCGGTGCCCCCTTCCACCATATTCCACCTCGGTCATATCGTCATAAAGCTTAGGCGAAGCCTGCGCCACGTAGAACATCAAGATCGTCACCACGCCGTCGTCTTGTGAAACTCTACCTCCCGGCTCTCTCGGATTGGAGCCCGAGGAGCGTCATCGAGCTGTCGTGTGTCAAGAACTCGGGCGCCGGATTAACGGCGCCGGATCGGTCGGATCGCGAGGAGATCGTCGACTACTTCCTCTACGTTGTGATCGCTTCCGCTTCGGTCTCACGAGTGCGTAGAGACAACACTCTCCCTCTCGTTGCTATACATCACCATGATCTTGCGTGTGCGTAGGATTTTTTTGAAATTACTACGTTCCCCAACAAAGGTATCGAGCCTAGGTTTTATGGTTTGATGTTTTGCACGAGTAGAACACAAGTGAGTTGTGGGCGATACAAGTCATACTACCTACCAAATGTCATACTTTGGTTCAGCGGTATTGTGAGATGAAGCGGCCGGACCGACATTACGCGTGACGCTTACGCAAGACTGGTTTCATCGCTCGAGCACTCGTTGCTTAAAGGTGATTGGCGGGTGTCTGTCTCTCTCACTTTAGTTGAACCGAGTGTGGCTACGCCCGTCCTTGAGAAGGTTAAACGCAGTCTATTTGACGAAGTATCGTTGTGGTTTTGATGCGTAGGTGAGATTGGTTCTTGCTTAAGCCCGTAGCAGCCACGTAAAATTTGCAACAACAAAGTAGAGGACGTCTAACTTGTTTTTGCAGGCATGTTGTGATGTGATATGGTCAAGACGTGATGCTATATTTTATTGTATGAGATGATCATGTTTTGTAACCGAAGTTATCGGCAATCGGTAGGAGCCATATGGTTGTCGCTTTATTGTATGAAATGCAACGCTCGTAATTGCTTTACTTTATCACTAAGCGGTAGCGATAGTCGTAGAAGCAATAGGTGGCGTGACGACAACGATGCTACGATGGAGATCAAGGTGTCGCGCCGGTGATTTATGGTGATCACGACGGTGCTTGGAGATGGAGATCACAAGCACAAGATGATGATGGCCATATCATATCACTTATATTGATTTGCATGTGATGTTTATCTTTTATGCATCTTATCTTGCTTTGTTTGACGGTAGCATTTTAAGATGATCTCTCACTAAAAATTATCAAGTAGTGTTCTCCCTGAGTATGCACCGTTGCCAAAGTTCATCGTGGCGAGACACCACGTGATGATCGGGTGTGATAAGCTCTACGTCCATCTACAACGGGTGCAAGCCAGTTTTGCACACGCAGAATACTCAGGTTATACTTGACGAGCCTAGCATATGCAGATATGGCCTCGGAACACGAAGACCGAAAGGTCGAGCGTGAATCATATAGTAGATATGATCAACATAAGATGTTCACCATTGAAAACTACTCCATCTCACGTGATGATCGGTTATGGTTTAGTTGATTTGGATCACGTGATCACTTAGATGACTAGAGAGATGTCTGTCTAAGTGGGAGTTCTTAAGTAATATGATTAATTGAACTTAAATTTATCATGAACTTAGTACCGATAGTATCTTGCTTGTCTATGTTTGATTGTAGATAGATGGCTCGTGTTGTTGTTCCGTTGAATTTTAATGCGTTCCTTGAGAAAGCAAAATTGAAAGATGATGGTAGCAATTACACGGACTGGGTCCGTAACCTGAGGATTATCCTCATTGCTGCATAGAAGAGTTACGTCCTGGATGCACCACTAGGTGCCGAACTGCTTCTGATGCAACCGACAACGTTAAGAACGTCTGGCGAGCAAAGTGATGACTACTCTATAGTTCGATGTGCCATGCTTTACGGCTTAGAACCGGGACTTCAACGACGTTTTGAGCGTCATGGAGCATATGAGATGTTCGGAGTTGAAGTTGATATTCCAACAGAATGCCCGGATTGAGAGATATGAAGTCTCCAATAAGTTCTATAGCTGCAAGATGGAGGAGAATAGTTACATCGGTGAGCACATACTCAAAATGTCCGGTATTACAATCACTTGAATCAACGGGAGTTAATCTTCCGGATGATTGTGTCATTGATGAAATTCTTCAATCACGCCACCAAGCTACAAAGGCTTTGTGATGAACTATAATATGCAAGGGTTAGTAAAGACTATACAGAGCTCTTCGCAATGCTAAAGGCTGCGAAGGTAGAAATCAAGAAGGAGCATCAAGTGTTGATGGTCAATAAGACCACTAGTTTCAAGAAGAAAGGCAAAGGGAAGAAGAAGGGAACTTCAAGAAGAACAGCAAGCAAGTTCTTTGCTCGGAGAAGAAACCTAAGTCTGGACCCAAACCTGAAACTGAGTGCTTCTCTCGCAAGCGACTAGTCCTTTGAGCGGAACTGCCCCAAGTATTTGGCGGATAAGAAGGATGGCAAGGTGAACAAAGGTATATGTGATATACATGTTATTGATGTGTACCTTACTAGAGCTCGTAGTAGCACTGGTATTTGATCTTGGTTACATTGCTAATATTTGCAACTCAAAGCAGGGACTACTGATTGCTTAACAACGGCAAAGGACGAGGTGACGATCTGGCGTGGGAAATGGTTCCAAAGTCGATGTGATCGCGGTCGGCACGCTACCTCTACATCTACCTTCGGGATTAGTTTTAGACCTAAATAATTGTTATTTGGTGCTGCGTTGAGCATGAACATTATATCTGGATCTTGTTTGATGCGAGACGGTTATTCATTTAAATCGAGAGATAATGGTTGTTCTATTTATATGAGTAATATCTTTTATGGTAATGCACCCTTGAAGAGTGGTCTATTTTGATGAATCTCGATAGTAGTGATACACATATTCATAATGTTGAAACCAAAAGATGCAGAGTTGATAATGATAGTGCAACTTATTTGTGGCACCGCCGTTTAGGTCATATCGATTAAAGCGCATGAAGAAACTCCATCTTGATGGACTTTTGGAGTCACTTGATTATGAATCACTTGGCACTTATGAACCGTGCCTCATGGGCAAGATGACTAGAACCCGTTCTCGGTACTATGGAGAGAGCAATAGATTTGTTGGAAATCATACATACGGATGTATGTGGTCCGATGAATGTTGAGGCTCGTGGCGGATATCGTTATTTTCTCACCTTCACAGATGACTTAAGCAGATATGGGTATATCTACTTAATGAAACATAAGTCTGAAACATTTGAAAAGTTCAAAGAATTTCAGAGTGAAGTTGAAAATCATCGTAATAAGAAAATTAAATTTCTACGATCTGATCGTGGAGGTGAATATTTGAGTTACGAGTTTGGCCTACATTTGAAACAATGCGGAATAGTTTCGCAACTCACGCCACCCGAACACCACAACGTAATGGTGTGTCCGAGCGTCGAATCGCACTTTACTAGATATGGTGCGATCTATGATGTCTCTTCAGATTTACCGCTATCGTTTTGGGGTTATGCTCTAGAGGCGGCCGCATTCACACTGAATAGAACACCGTCAAAATCCGTTGAGGCGACACCTTATGAACTATGGTTTAGCAAGAAACCAAAGTTGTCGTTTCTTAAAGTTTGGGGATGCGATGCTTATGTGAAAGAGCTTCAACCTGATAAGCTCGAACCCAAATCGGAGAAATGTGTCTTCATAGGATACCCAAAGGAGACAGTTGGGTACACCTTCTATCACAGATCCGAAGGCAAGACATTTGTTGCTAAGAATGGATCCTTTCTAGAGAAGGAGTTTCTCTCGAAAGAAGTGAGTGGGAGGAAAGTAGAACTTGATGAGGTAATTGTACCTTCTACCTTACTTGAAAGTAGTTTGTCGCAGAAACCAGTTTCTGAGACATCTACACCAAGTAATGAGGAAGTTGATGATGTTGATCATGAAACTTGGATCAAGTTACTACGTAACCTCGTAGATCAACCAGAGTAAGATCCGCACTGAGTGGTACGGTAATCCTGTCGGAAATCATGCTACTAGATCATGATGAACCTACGAACTATGAAGAAGTGATGGTGAGCCCAGATTCCATAAAATGGCTTGAGGCCATGAAATCGAGATGGGATCCATGTATGAAAACAAAGTATGGACTTTGGTTGACTTGCCCGAGGGTAGGCAAGCAATAGAAAACAAGTGGATCTTCAAGAAGAAGACCGACGCCGACGGTAATGTTACAGGTCTACAAAGCTCGACTTGTCGCAAAGGGTTTTCGACAAGTTCAAGGGATTGACTACGATGAGACCTTCTCACCCGTAGCGATGCTTAAGTCTGTCCGAATCATGTTAGCAATTGCGCATTTTATGATTATGAAATTTGGCAAATGGATGTAAAGACGCATTCTGAATGGATTTACGGAAGAAGAGTTGTATATGATGCAACCGAAGGTTTTATCGATCCAAAGGAGCTAACAAAGTGTGCAAGCTCCAACGATCCATTTATGGACTGGTGCAAGCATCTCGGAGTTGGAATAAACGTTTTGATAGTGTGATCAAAGCATTTGGGTTCATCTGACTTTTGGAGAAGCTTGTATTTACAAGAAAGTGAGTGGGAGCTCTGAGCATTTCGATATTATATGTAGATGACATATTACGATCGGAAATGATATAGAATTCTGGATAGCATAAAGGGATACTTGAATAAGAGTTTTTCAATGAAAGACCTCGGTGAAGCTGCTTACATATTGGGCATCAAAATCTATAGAGATAGATCAAGACGCTTAATTGGACTTTCACAAAGCACATACCTTGACAAAATTTTGAAGAAGTTCAAAATGGATCAAGCAAAGAAAGGGTTCTTGCACGTGTTACAAGGTGTGAAGTTGAGTAAGACTCAATGCCCGACCAACTGCAGAAGATAGAGAGAAATGAAAGATGTTCCTATGCTTCACCATAGGCTCTATCATGTATGCAATGTTGTGTACCACTGATGTATGCCTTGCTATAAGCTTAGCAGGAGGTACCAAAGTAATCCAGAGTGGATCATCGGACAGCGGTCAAGAACATCTGAAATACGAAAAGGACTAAGGATATGTTTCTCGTATATGGAGGTGACAAAGAGCTCATCGTGGCAGTTACGTTGATGCAAGCTTTGACACCGATCCGACGATTCTAAATCGCAGACCGGATACGTATTTGCACTAAGCGGAGGAGCTGTCGGTTAGTGCGTTCTAAACAAAGCATCGTGGCGGGATCTACATGTGAAGCGGAGTACATAGCAGCTTCGGAAGCAGCTAATGAAGGAGTCTGGATGAAGGAGTTCATATCCGATCTAGGTGTCATACCTAGTGCATCGGGTCCAATGAAAATCTTCTGTGACAATACTGGAGCAATTGCCTTAGCAAAGGAATCAAGATTTCACAAGAGGACCAAGCACATCAAGAGACGCTTCAATTCCATCCGGGATTTAGTCCAGGTGGGAGACATAGAGATCTGCAAGATACATACGGATCTGAATGTAGCAGACCCGTTAACTAAGCCTCTTCCACGAGCAAAACATGATCAACACCAAGACTCATTGGGTGTTAGAATCATTACTATGTAATCTAGATTATTGACTCTAGTGCAAGTGGGAGACTGAAGGAAATATGCCCTAGAGGCAATAATAAAGTTATTATTTATTTCCTTATTTCATGATAAATGTTTATCATTCATGCTAGAATTGTATTAACCGGAAACATGATACATGTGTGAATGCATAGACAAACAATATGTCACTAGTATGCCTCTACTAGACTAGCTTGTTAATCAAAGATGGTTATGTTTCCTAACCATGAACAAAGAGTTGTTATTTGATTAACAAGGTCACATCATTAGTTGAATGATCGATTGACATGACCCATTCCATTAGCTTAGCACACGATCGTTTAGTATGTTGCTACTGCTTTTATCCATGACTTATACATGTTCCTATAACTATGAGATTATGCAACTCCGTTTACGGAGGAACACTTTGAGTGCTACCAAACGTCACAACGTAATCGGGTGATTATAAAGGAGTACTACAGTGTCTCCAAAGGCGATGTTGGGTTGGCGTATTTGAGATTAGGTTTTGTCACTCCGATTGTCGGAGAGGTATCTCTGGCCCTCTCGGTAATACACATCACTGAAGCCTTGCAAGCATTACAACTAATGAGTTAGCTGTGAGATGATGTATTACGGAACGAGTAAAGAGACTTGCCGGTAACGAGATTGAACTAGGTATTGGATACCGACGATCGAATCTCGGGCAAGTAACATACCGATGACAAAGGGACCAACGTATGTTGTTATGCGGTCTGACCGATAAAGATCTTCGAAGAATATGTAGGAGCCAATATGGGCATCCAGGTCCCGCTATTGGTTATTGACCGGAGACGTGTCTCGGTCATGTCTACATTGTGCTCGAACCGTAGGGTCCGCACGCTTAAGGTTTCGATAACGGTTATATTATGAGTTTATGTATTTTGATGTACCGTAGTTCGAGTCCGGATGTGATCACGGACATGACGAGGAGTCTCGAAATGGTCGAGACATAAAGATTGATATATTGGAAGCCTATATTTGGAGTTCGAATGGTTCCGTGAAATCGGGATTTTCTGGAACACCGGGTTACTGGAACCCTCCGGGGTTATTGGGCCTTAGTGGGCCATGAGGAGAATAGGAAGGGCCGGCCAGGGCAGGCGCGCCCCCTCCCCTAGTCCGAATAGGACAAGGAGAGGGGCGCCCTTCCTCTCCCTCCCCCATCCTACTCCAACTAGGAAGGGGGAGTCCTACTCCGTGGGAGTAGGACTCCTCCCGCCTCCTCCAAGCCGGCCGAACCTCCCCTTGCTCCTTTATATCACGAGGCAGGGGCACCCTAACACACACAAGTTGATCTACGGATCGTTCCTTAGCCGTGTGCGGTGCCCCTTCCACCATATTCCACCTCGGTCATATCGTCATAAAGCTTAGGCGAAGCCTGCGCCAGATAGAACATCAAGATCGTCACCACGCCGTCGTCTTGTGAAACTCTCCCTCCCCGGCTCTCTTGGATTGGAGCCCGAGGAGCGTCATCGAGCTGTCGTGTGTCAAGAACTCGGGCGCCGGAGTAACGGCGCCGGATCGGTCGGATCGCGAGGAGATCGTCGACTACTTCCTCTACGTTGTGATCGCTTCGCCCGGTCTCACGAGGGCGTAGACAACACTCTCCCTCTCGTTGCTATACATCACCATGATCTTGCGTGTGCGTAGGAAATTTTTTTGAAATTACTACGTTCCCCAACAGCCACGTGGGGATGACAAGATATCAGGGCGCGCCCTGCCCCCCAAGGCACGCCATGTTGCCTTGTCGTCTCCTCATAGGTCTTCTGGTCTTCCTATGAAGCTTCTAGGGTGTCTTCCGGTCTAGAAAAAATCGTCAAACACTTTCGTCGTGTTTGGACTCCGTTTGGTATAGATTTTGTGTAACACAAAATATAAGCAGAAAATCGCAACTGGCACTAGGCACTAGATTAATAGGTTAGTTTTCCAAAAATGATATAAAGTTGCATATAAACAAAAAAAATGATAATATAATAGCATGAGACAATAAAAAATTATAGATAGGTTGGAGACGTATCAGAGACTCGTGTCATCTTGGATCAGTGCGACAGTCATCGGCAGGATGAGGCTACCATGGCGAGGTTTATGGAGGAAAATATGCACCTCGTGTTGGAGGAGTATGAGTAGTCGGTGCATCGGAACAAGCCGGTGAAGAAGGGGGTGAGGAAGGAGAAGGAGGAGGAGGACGACGCTGCTCCCTCAAGGTTGATCGAGCTCGATTCGAAGGACGGGAGGGTTCAGGCTCCGATATTCACTGGGACAATCTCTGAGTAGTTTGTAGTCGAAGTAAGTTTCTATCCGAACTGAATGTCTTGAAACCGGGTACATATGAACCCACTTTTTAAAAAAGCATTTTAAACATGTTTTAAAACGTGAACATTTCCAAAACAAAATTTCACGTCTACCATCTCCGCAAAATATGTGTGCGACATAAAATTTTGCGAAAAAAAATGCCTTTTTCTTTTGCCTCCGCAAAAAAGACAAATTTCAGTGCTTTTAAATAGCGTTCCATGACACTTTTTTCTGTCTTTTTTGCACGGGCCAAAGATAATGTTGTTTTTCAGCGAAACTTTCGGTGCGCACATACAATGTGGAGCTGTACATGTGGAACTGTTTTTCAGATTTTTTTGGCAATTAGAAATGTGTTTTCTGAAGTGGGCTCATATGCACCCGGGTTCATCACTGTATTTTCCGGCTCCTCCCATGCTTTCTTTCTATGTACCCACAGCTGTAGATGTAGCCTGCTTTCATCCCGGTCCAGACTGTACCCGGACGACAGATAGCAAAGCGACACAGCAATACAAGCGTACTACCACAACTCAAATTGCACAATGTTTTACGTTTAGTCGTTTACAAAGGATGCGGATGATTGAGTACTACATTTTTCTGAAGATGAAGACATGGCAACGTTGTGCTCTGCTCCCCCTGCCGGGCGACCGGCGGCCGCCTCGAGCAGTCCAGCACTAATTCTGAAATCAAGCGGCGACCGGCCTTGGGACGTGGCCGCAGTTTTCCGGCGTGGCGGAGACGCTCTTCTGGGCACGCAGTTGCTGGTAGAACCTCCTGATGAACTCGTCGGCTTCCCTGTCCACCTGCTGGTGCTCGCTCGCCGTGAACGGCGAGTAGGTGATGTGCAGCTGGTCCGTAGCCGGCGACGCCCACGCGGCGGAAGAAGGCGTCGCCGCCTCGAGCCCGTCCTCGTCGTCGAAGAGGTGCCCGCTGTCGTTGAGCATCTCGAACACCCTCGTGATGTCTGCCGCGTCGTAGCTATTGTAACAGCCGGCCGTTTCGTCGCCACGGCGCTTCGCCGCGACGGAGGAGGAGCGAGAGCGCGCCGCCGCGCGGGGGTGGAAGTTGACGAAGCCGCCGAGGGCCTTGCTGGCGTCCCTGCTGCGGTGGAGGTCCATGGCGAGCTTACGCCCGGACGACAGCGCGCCGCGGCGCAGAAGGTAGACGACGGTGCGCGCCAAGCGCCACAGCCGCCGCCCCACGCTCTTGGGCTGAGCAGCAGGGGTCTTCCCGGCGACGACCTTGACGGCCATTTGCAACCGAGATAAGCGGTGTCAGTCACTCTCGTCTCGCTCTTGGTCGTTGGATAGGTACTAAGAGCATCTCCAGTGGATCCTCTATATGGAGGTGTATAGCAAATATAGCCTAGTCTGGCTTCAAATTTCATCCCAGTGGAACGTGCAAACGGGCGTCCAAACAGCCACGCCCTCCCCACGACGCTACCCGGCGTGCAAGTATCCACGCCCTCGCCACGCTCGTCGTCCGAGCCGCTCGAGGGAAAAGGAAGGAAGGAAGGGAGGAGGCCGTCCCGCGCAGGCCCGAGCCGCTCGTCGTCCAGCGCAGGCGCCCGCCGGTCGAAGGTAATTTCTCCATCCCGACCGTCGAAGGAAGGTCGCGGACTTGGGGCGAAGCGGGGGGGATGCCGTCCGCGGATCTGGCCGGGCCGTATTTGCTGGGCCGCGCGACGTTAGAAGCGGCGGCACAAGCTAAGGGCAGCGGCATGCTGTATGCTGGAAGCGGCACGGCGGATGATGAGTGCCCCCAAGGGATGGGGAGGGGCTGGGGAGAGAGAGCGGAGGGGCGGCGTGGGGAGAGAGGGGGGCCGGCGCGGGGAGAGAGAGGAGCCGGCGTGGGGAGAGAGAGGAGCCGGCGTTGGAGTCCGGCGGGGTGGGGAAGATTGGCTGGGGGAGGCCTGCGGGCATGGATATGTAGTGGAGATGTGCTATTTTTTTTTAGGGAGTAGTAGTGCTATGTATTTACACATATTTGCTGTATTTACACATATTTGCTTCATATATAGTTACACATATTTACACATATTGTGATGCATGTAGTCATGCTCAAGTACACCATCAGCTATGCGGTTGAACAAATTACGTGACATCCTAAATCTGTGTATAAATAGTAAATGAGACAGGGAAATGAAAAAAAGGACCAAAGCAGATAATTGTACTATACGAACCTTCGTCGAAACAAATGTTCGGGAAAGCGAGGAACTTCTTTGAAGTAGTCGTTCCACAGAAGAATAAATCCGGCTTCTCTTCCTCGATCGATTGACTGGCGTCCATGCTTGGAACCCCCATGACGTCGAGCATTCTTCCTATCTTCTTCCTCGCGATCGGCTAATGCCGCAAGTATGAGTTCATCATCGCCCGATGAAGATGACGAAGAACTCATGTCCCAAGAGGATGTGTTCATTGTGTTGCGTGAGAGAAGATAGAGAAATCTAGGAGTGAGAAGAGGAGGCACAACTAAAAATGCTGGAAGAGAGGTGATTGGGGCGGTTTATATAGACCAGAAATATAGCCGTTGGAAATAGAGCCGTTGGAAATAGAGCCGTTTGAAAATATAGCCGTTGGAATATACACGTCCTGATTTCCACGTCTTGTATACACGTTCCACTGAAAAACTGGGACGTCTACAATTTAACAAGGTGTATATGGACGTGTATATGAAGATATACACGTCCAAATTTACACGTTCCACTGGAGATGCTCTAACGGTGCTGTCACTCGCTCTCGTCTGGCTCTTGGTCGTTGGATAGGAATAGGATAGGGATGTCAGGTATTTGAAGGAGCGAGGGTTCGGTCTTGTGTGTCGTCGCGTGCCGGGATGGGTCTGAAACGAGGGATGGTGGCTTTCATTATTGGTCGTGGTTGGCGAAGGATATGCAGCCTTTCTTTGAGCACCAACCTGCCTGATTGGACTACTTTTTTTTTCCCTTCCTTTTTAAGGTTGCATGATTGGGGTAAAGTAATAATATGGGAGATTAGTGCAACCCCAGGTTTTCAGTGTCTGCATGGATGTCGATGTTCTCAACATCCGGGAGAAGGACTTGGAGTTGTGTCGAGTATCGACGTCGACGCAGCCGTGCAGATGCTCGTGCTGTTGGTGCAGTGCTGCATAGGTCACTCTAGGCCATACTTGCTCGTACTCTGAAAAAATGACAGTCTCCTTAGAGTATCTATAGCCGAACTTGACAAATCCCCACCTGAATCACAGGGGGAGAGAAATTATTTTTAAACAATCACAGGGGGAGAGAATCCCCACCTGAATCTACGTGCTTATAAAGTATACATGGTAACACAGTTATTGATAAAAAACAAAAAAAAACACAATTATTGGTTAAAAACCAAAACAACACAATTATTGGTGTCTTAATCTGCTTTGGATAGACCAGGGCCACGTCCTTCTCTTTTCTTTTTTGTTCGGATAAAGGACACTTGTTGCCAAAATAAGAGCGCTTTGCATGATCCACCTAGTACATAGAAAAATATGGTACGTAGCACCACACCTAATTTCATCTACACGTAAGAGGTCGGTGCTACAAAGTACAAAACTCATGTGCAGAAAGTTTGGTGTCAAGTGCTCAATAGATTGTTATCCAAATTTAGGAGAAGTAGAGATTAGGTTTTCCTTCCCTGTCCCTTGATTGCTAGGATAAACTCTTCCCTTCAAGTTTCACCAACGAGCCGGTGATAGGGAGGTGATTTCCGGTGCCTACGCTCTGGTTAGTAGTTTAGGTTATGTTTTTGTTTTATCCTGCATGTGCGACGCTTGGACGGATGGCGGCACTTCTTCTTTGAGTTTGTCTTCCGGGCACCGATCCTACTCGAATTCATTCATCTTGACGTATTCGACGGAGCTCCGTCATAGATTCCTACCGTTTTCTTGGGGCGGTAAGGTTAAGTTTTCTCGTTGTGTCGCGATATTTTGTGTTAGCTGCTTCAAATATATTCGACGGTTCAATGACAACGACAACGACTCCAGGGCGTTGCTCCTTAGGGGCACGTGCATGAAGACTTTTCGGTTGTCATCGACAAGGTCAAGCCGGCTTCGATAGGAGAGCGGCGACAACGGCGGGTCGACGACTCGTTCTGGTGGTGCTAGTCGTTGTTGGGTGGTCTCGGGATCTCGGTATAACTTTTATTTTGTTTGAGACGTTTTGACGGTTTTGTACCTCTGATGAACTTTGATAATATGTCTGAAACTTAAAAAAAGGTTGGTTATCCAAATTTTGTATAGTCTAATTTACAAATCTTTTGATGAGTTGCTGAAAATTATTTTGCTTAGCTAAACCTTCCTATCCATCAACGCGATATGCCAATATTGGTTGATAATCGAATTTGTTTAAGACAAATAGAATTTACCTCCTATGGATTAATTAACTGGATGGAGACGGAACAAATATTGCGTGGATTGGGCGAGGTTACGTGTTTTGCTCGTCATGATTGGAGAACGATCGTGAGAGGCGCCGACCATGGGAGAAGTACCATTCTCAACCAGATCCGCCACTCCTCCGCGTCGGGCGGCCCAACAGTGTGTGTGGCAGAGGCAGAGCTTGAGCCGCCACTACGGCCATCCTTCAGCTAAAAGATCATATGACACCCAAGTTACTATGACCATTTTTTTCTTATGATGAAATTCATCCAATTCGAGGGATTACGAACTAAACTCACCAACCAATCCAGCACGCACCCATAGTCTACAAAACCTCAAGGACAACAAAGAAACGATTGCCACCTAGCGATTTCTCGAGTCACCATCAATCTGCTATTCAGGTTTTCTTCCACTACATGATTTTCCCTTATTTGCTCTCCGTCGCCGCCTACTAGGCAGATTGAGGTACCAATTCATCAGAGTGAATTGCAAAAAAACACTATAAACACCATATTTTAAGTTCATTTTCGGAATTGCCACCACATTTTCTTCTCGGCCCAAAAATCTACCGTTTTCCTTACTAAAATTCCTAATAAACACTGATGATTAGTTGACACGATTTTAATTTGATTTTTGACATGCCCGTCATGCTGGTCAGGTCCACATAGCACAAAGAGTCGGCAACATTTGCGTTGGCCGATAAGTCAGATGTGGGGCCCACACGTCAGAGTTAATAATTCTATTATACCGTTCTTCTTTGTGGTATTTCGTCGAACGTTTTGCGTGCAGAGGGCGCCCGAAGGAGTACACCGTGCACCAGCCAAAGCACCATGCCACGGTCACCAGCTGGACCCCTGCCCATGTCGCGCGTCTCATGGGACATGGCCCCGCCTCCTTTGCTCGCGCGAGCCGCGCCTCTCTCCCCTCCACCCCGAGCTGCACCGTCCACGTCAACCGCGGTTACAGCATCTCCAGCCGTTGGCCCCCGAGGGAGCGCCTGAAATCGCCGCCTGGGGGTGACCCGGCGCAAAAAATGGGCCTGGGGGCGAGTTGGTCACCAGCCACCGCCCCCAGGCGAGTTCAAAAAATAAAAATATATAGCAAATTTAGGCAAAATTCGGCGAAGTTCGGCTAAACACGACAAATTTCGGCAAACTTGGGCATATATTAGACATGTTCGCGGATTTTCATTACATACATAGCAAATATATAAACTAATCTAAAAAAACTAGCTGAACGCCGAGTAGTCCTCGTCGCCGCCGCCATCGCTGGCCTTCTCCTCCTTGACGCGGGCGCCCCTGCTGGACCTCTCCCTGGCGTCACCATGGCGGACTGGTGGTGGCGGCGGCGCGGCGGCGTCATCGCTGTCGTCGATGACGACGACTCCTCCTTCGTCGCGGCCTCGGCGGCGCTGCATGAAGCGCCGCAGGGCGGCGCACTGGCGCTCCCTCGCCATCTTCAGGGAGTCCTGGCGTGCCCATTCAAGGGACGCGTTGTCGTCTAGCTCGACCTTGCCATGCTCCGTTTTCACGGCGGGAGACCGGCTCCGTCTTCACCGGCGCGAGCCCCGGCTCCGTCTTTGGCTTGACGAAGCGCGGAGGAGCCGACGAGGCGCGCGGCGCCCTTGTTGATGATTTATGCGCGCTGCGAGCGCCGCGGCCGAGCGGCGTCTCGCTGCTGAGCTCGGCCTTGACGCCGAGCAGCGTCAGAGTGCCGGAGGAGTGGGAGGAAGAGCGCGAGGAGGAAGAAGAGGAGGAGGAGCCGAACCTCCTTGGCGCCCATTGCCCGTCGCGTCGGCTCACGGGGGAGGGAGGGCTGGGGGAGTGCTCGGCGGCGGCGCTCTGGAGAGATAGCGCTCATCAGAGATGAGCGAGGCCATATATAGCCGCGCCGCGCCCGTGTGTACGCGTCCGAGGGATGGGAGGCATCGGCGCGCCGTCCGTGCGATGCGCGCCGTGAGAATCAATGGCAAAGTCGACCGGCGGCAGCCTTGCCATTGATTCCCACGGAAACCGAGGCGTTGGGAGAAGACGAGGCGGTGTCACCGACGCTGGCGGCCCGCGGCTCTTCGCGCTAAAACGATTCGCTGGCGCTTCGAGCGCCCAGCGTGCGGGTTGGGTTATCCGCTGGCGCCAATTTCGGCCCGAGCCGTCGAAAAATGGGCCCTTAGGGGCGCGACTGTGCCGATTTTTTGACGCCGGCGACCGAAAAGTCGCCTGGGGGCCTTGTTGGGGGCGCGGCTGAAGATGCTCTTAGAGCGTCGTCGAGCTCGTTGGGGGAGCAGACCAGGCGGGGATAGTGCTCCCACAACTCCTCGACGAGGCGGATGAGCTCAATGTTGCCATGCCTTCTTCTTCGGAAAATCATCCACATCCTCTATAAAAGACTAATTCTACAGAAGCTGACTAACATCTCAAACATAATGAAAACTGTACCGAGATTCCGCGACCACCCAACAATCACTACCACCGCCAGAACGACCCGCCGCGGTCGCCGCTCTCCTATAGAAGCCGGCTTGACATGTCAATGACAACCTGAAAGTCTCTGTGCACGTGACCCTAAGGACCAGCGCCCTGGGGCCACAATCGTCGTCGTGAACCATTGAATAGATATGAAGCAGTTGGCACAAAATCCCGCGACACAACGAGCAAACCTAACATTAATACCCCAAGACGGTAGGAATCCACGCCTGAGCTCCATCGAATACTTTCAGATGGACAAACTCAAGTAGAATCAGAGCCCGGAAGACAAACTCAAAGAAGAAGTGCCGTCGTCCGTCCAAACGCCGCACATGTGAGGACAAAAGAAAGAAAGAAAAAACCTAACCTAAAGTACTAACTAGAGCGGAGACACCGGAATTCTCCTCCCCGTCACCGGCCGCCAGATGGGCGGACAGAGGAAAGACGAATCAATAGGCTCGTTGGTGAAGCTTGAAGGGAAGAGTTTGCCGTAGCCGTCAAGGGATGAGGAAGAACAACCTAATCTCTACTTCTCGTAAATCTTGATAACAATCTATTGAGCACTTGGACACCAAACTTTCGGCACATGAGTTTTGTACTTTTGTAGCGCCGACCTCTTACGTGTAGATGAAATTAGGTGGGGTGCTACCATGTTTTTCTATCTGCTTCGTGGATGGTGCAAAGCGGTCTTATTTTGGCAACAAGTGTCCTTTATCCGAACAAAACTGAAAAGAGAAGGATGTGGCCCTGGCCTATCCAAAGCAGATTAAGACACCAATAATTGTGTCTTTTTGTTTTTAACAAATAATTGTGTTTTTTGTTTTTAACCAATAATTGTGTTACCATGTGTACGTGATATTAGTTGTTAGTTGGATGAAACTGTCCTTGCCTTTTTTTTCTTCTGAAAATTACATTAATACACTCACCCCCTATGGATACACGGCCTTCTTCCGACATATGCGCATGTCTCATCTTGCTTAAAGTTGAACTCAGCAAAGTGTCGTTTTTCTCAGAGTACCAACAGCACGAGCATCAGCACGGCTGGGTCGTGAACCAACCTGTGGTTGGATGGTTAAAGGGACTGTGGTATCCCGAGTCCACCAGGGTTCAAATCCTGATGCTCACATTTATTTCAGGACTTCCGGCGATGCGCATTCAGTGGGAGGAGAAGTTCCCGTCGACGACGAGGTGCCTACGGCAACTTCGTAAATTTCAAGATGATATGCCTGCTCAGTCTTTCGGGGTGCTCATTGGGGTAGGGTGTGCGTGTGTTGCGTTTATAGGGGTGAGTGTATGCGCGTATATATGAGCGCTTGCGTCTGCACTGTGTTCAAAAAAGCACGGCTGGGTCGACATCGATGCTCGACACAATTCCAAGTCCTCCTCCCAGATGTTCAGAACATCAACACCATATCCATTCTATTCGGGAAAAAAATTTCCATATCCATGCAGACACTGAAAACCTGGGGTTGCACTAAGCTCCCGTATTATTATTTTACTCCAATCATGCAACCCTTAGAAAGGAAGAGAAAAAAGTACTCCAATCAGGCAAGTTGGTGCGCAAAAAAAAGGTGCATGCATGCATATCAACCACACTGTTGGGCCGCCCCGAGGCCCCCGACGGAGGAGTGGCGGATCTGGTCGAGAATGGCGAGCAAAACACGTAACGACTCCCTGTCACGAGGGTTCTCCAAACATGACGAGCAAAACACGTAACGTCGCCCGATCCACGCAGTATTATTTTATGTCTCCATCCACGCTTAATTAATTCATAGGAGGTAAAGTCTATGTGTCTTAAACAAACTCGATTATCAACCAATTACCAATGTGTATGGCGATGATGGATAGGAAGGTTTAGCTAAGCAAAATAATTTTCAGCAATTCATCAAAAGATTTGTAAATTAGATTCTACAAAATCTGGATAACAATATTTTATTTTAAAAAAGTTTCAGATCTATTATCAAAGTTCATCGAAAGTGCAAAATATCTCAAAACTAATAAAAGTTGTGGCCCTGTTTGGATCATGGGGTTAGAGCTAGTTTGGGTTAGTTGGGGGCACAAATAACCCAAAAGTATCCAAACAGGGAGGGTTAGAGTGGGTTAGTTCCATCTAACTCAACTATCCCGGTGGAGAGGTGCTTATTTGGGTTAGAGTGGGTTAGAAAATAACTCTAACTCTAACTGTGTTAGAGTATCCAAACAGGGCCTGTATCGAGACCACCCAACAACCACTACCACCGCCAGAATGAGCCGTCGGCCCATCGCTGTTGCCGCTCTTCTAACGAAGCTGATTTGACCTTGTCGATGACAACCGGAAAGTCTTCATGCACGTGCCCTTAAGGACTAGTGCCCTAGAGCCGCAGCCGTCGTCGTTGAACCATTGAATAGATCTGAAGCATCTGACACAAAAATATCACGACACAATGAGAAAACCTAACCTTACACCCCAAAGAAGATGGTAGGAATATATGTCGGAGCTGTCGAATATGACCAGATGGAGGAACTCGAGGAGGATCTGAGCCCGGAAGACAAACTCAAAGAAAAAGTGTCGCGATCCGTCCAAGCGCCGCACATGCAAGGACAAAACAAAAACCTAACCTAAACAACTAACGAGAGCGGAGGCGCCGGAATTCTCCTCCCGTAATCGGCGACCTAAGGGGTAGGCAGAGGGGAGACGAATCTACAGGCTCATTGGTGAAGCTTGGAGGCAAGAGTTTACCCTAGCCATCAAGGGATAGGGAAAAAAAATACTAAGCTCCACTTGTCCTAAATTTGGATAACAATCTATTGAGCACTTGACACCAAACTTTCTGCACATGAGTTTGTACTTTGTAGCACCGACCACTTACGTGTAGATGAAATTAGGTGTGGTGCTACCATGTTTTTCTATGTGCTACGTGGATCATGCAAAGCGCTCTTATTTTGGCAACAAGTGTCCCTTATCTGAACAAACAAGAAAAGAGAAGGACGTGTGGCCTTGGCCTATCCAAAGCAGATTAAGACACCAATAATTGTTTTTTAACCAATAATTGTGTTACCATGTAGGAGTACACGTTATACTAGTTGTTTAGTTGGTTGAAACTGTTCTTGCTTATGAATACACGGCATTCTTCTGACGGATGCGCATGTCTCATCTTCGTTAAAGTTTAACTGAGCAGACTGTCATCGGCACGGGTGCGTCGACATCGATACTCGAGACAACTCCAAGTCATTCTCCGAGATTTTTGTTTTCGATGTTGAGAACATCGACATCCATATCCATGCAGACACTGAAGACCTGGGGCTGCACTAATCTTCCACATTATTATTTTACTCCAACCATGCAACCTTAAAAAGGAAGGGAAAAAAAGTACTCCAATCAGGCAGGTTGGTGCTCAAAGAAAAGGCTCCATATCCTTCGCCAACCACGACCAATAATGTAAGCCACCATCCCTCGTTTCAGACCCAGCCCGCCACGCAACGACACACAAGACAGAGCCCTCGCTCCTTCAAATACCTGACATCCCTATCCTATCCAACGACCAAGAGCCAGACGAGAGTGAGTGACAGTAAGCTCCGCCTCCATTTGATACCCAAACACTAAGCCCCACTTGCAAATGGCCGTCAAGGTCGTCGCCGGGAAGACCATTGCTGCTCAGCCCAAGAGCGTGGGCCGGCGGCTGTGGCGCCTGGCGCGCACCGTTGTCTACCTTCTGCGCCGCGGCGTGCTCTCGTCTGGGCGCAAGCTCGCCATGGACCTCCACCGCAGCAGGGACGCCAGCAAGGCCCTCGGCGGCTTCGTCAACTTCCACCGCCGCGCCGCGGCCCGCTCTCGCTCCTCCTCTGTCGCGGCGAAACACCGTGACGACGAAACAGCCATCTGTTACAACAGCTACGACGCGGCCGACATCGCCAGGGTGTTCGAGATGCTCAACGACGGCGGGCACCTCTTCGACGACGAGGACGGGGTGCCCGCGGCGGCGACGCCTTCTCCCGCCGCGTGGGCGTCGCCGGCCTTCGGGCGCAGCAGCGCGGCTACGGGCCAGCCGCGCGTCACCGACTCGCCGTTCACGACGGGCGAGCACCAGCAGGTGGACAGGAAAGCCGACGAGTTCATCAGGAGGTTCTACCGGCAACTGCGCGCCCAGAAGAGCGTCTCCGCCACGCCGGAAAACTACGGCCACGTCGTCCCAAGGCCGGTCGCCGCTTAAGTTTAGAATTATTAGTGCTGGACTGCTTGAGGCGGCCGCCGGTCGCCCGGCAGCGGGAGCACAAAACGTTGCCATGTCTTCATCTTCAGAAAACATAAATCATCCGAATCCTCTGTAAACGGCTAAACGTAAAACATTGTGCAATTTGAATTGTGGTGGGACGATTGTATTGCTGTATCGCTTTGGCTATCTGTCGTTCGGGGACAGTCAGGAACTCAGGATGGATAAAAATGGCGAAGCTCCGGGTTTGAACCGGCGACCTCGTGCTGCCCACTCACGCCGGCAGATAACCATGGGACCTCCTATATGGTGTGTGGGGCACTGGGAGGAGCGGTAGCGCGCACCCTGTTTGGGCCGGCAAATGTTCGAGAGCTCTATTTTTCAATTATTTTTCTTTATTATTTTTTGTGATTGTTTTTTATATTTAAATAATTCGTGATTACCAAAAGTTCCGAAATTTTCAAAAATGTGCATTTTGAACAACAAGTCAAGAAATCATAAAAATGTTGCGAATTCAAAAAAGATTGTGATTTCAAACAATGTTCATGATTTCAAAAACATGTTCACAAATTAAAAATGGTCACAAATTTAAAAAAATCATCAAATTTAGAACATGTTCGTGGTTTCAAAAAACGTTCACGATATCAAAAAAACTTTCTGGAATTCAAAGACGCTCACGGTTGAAGAGAATGTTCATGAATTTAAAAAAATGATCATGAATTCGTCAAATATAATTTCACAATTTCAAAAAAAGTTCATGAATTCAAAAAATGTTCACAATTTTTAAACATGTTCATGATTTTAAAATATTTTCCCAAATTGAACATACAGGAAATAAAACTGAGAAAGGGAAAATAAGAAAACAAGCAAAAAGAAAACAGAAAAAGAAACATAAAAGAAAAAAGAAAAAGGAAAAAAGGAAAAAAAACTAGAGGACCTCACGCCCCATATGGGCCGGCCTAGACGACGCGCAAAGGAGCTCAGGGGTGCACGATACGGTGCTAGGGGCGCCCTACTCGCTATATAGGATCTGCCGATAACAAACCCACCTAATGGCAATTGTTGTCAGGGCCGGTTCGGATAATTCAGGCTACCTTGTGTAGTGTCCCTAGGAGGGGGCCATGCTCCCCCCCGCCCCTCAGGGCCGGCCCTGATTGTTGTATATGGTGCTTGAACTGTCACGAATGATTAGTTTGATGTTTGCAGTTTGAAGAATACAGAAAAGTGGTTTGAAAACTTGGCTTCTGTATGCAAACCTCATGTGGGAGCCATCTATACGTTTTGTACATGTTGGTCTCGCGTGCCATGTAGTTCGACGTTATATATATATTGTTTATTCAAAAATATTCTTACTAACGAATATTGCACATGAATATTTTATAAAGAACTAGATAAAATTGTTTATACTACATATACATCAATTATATCCTTCGAAGTAAGACCATTTTTAGAAACCTCATGAATATTTTTTAAACACAAACATTTTTAAATAATATCTATTTATTATTATTTTTGTCTAATTTTCAAATATGTTCATTTGAGGATCTGCAGTCTGGTGGCACATTATGCTAGTGGTTATTTTTCCAGACAACTATTTCTATTTTATAGAAAAAATATTAGTATTTTTTTGGCAAACACACAAACTTTATTCAAACACATGGATACTTTTAAAAACTACATAAGCATTTTATTAAAGTATGAATACTTTTGTGTACAACATGAATAATTTTGTTTTAAACTGTGAAGATTTTTTGAAATTATATGTACAGTTACTTAAATATATATAAAAAGCTGTTTAAATTACATTAAGATTTGTATTAAATATGTGAACTCTTTTTAAATTTATAAATTTTATAATTATAAATATTATTTTACTTACGTTAATAATTATATTAAATAATATGTGAGTATTTATATCAGTAAGAATCAATTTTAATTTGTTAGCAAGGGCCATGCATGGAGCATAGCTTAGAAATCACATTAAATAAACGATGTGTCTAAATTGTGAAATCAATCTAGGAGACTGTACCTTCACGATGACCACATTGACATTTCTATTTTATAATTTGTGGCACATCTTCTCCATTCAGGAAGCTTAGACTGTTTTCATGGCTAACTCCTATTTAGCACCTATAAGTCAGTTGTTTTCGAAACCGTACACAGCGCACACCTCTCATTTCCTCTGCTAGAATTCTTGGCCGGGCCATATAGACACGTTACTCGGTTCCTGTGAAGCTCCCGGTAGAGCTTGCCGTCGGGATATTTTGTTCTTTTTCCGTTTCTGGTTTTTAGGCCCGGTTTTGACCGTTTTCTCATTTGTATTTTGCTTTCAAAAATACTTGAACCATCTAAAATTCCTGAACTTTTTCATATTAGTAAATTATTTTTAGATTCGTAAACTTTTTTCAGCTTCGCGATTTTTTTTCAAAATCATTAACTTTCTAAAACTCATGAATTATTTTCGAATTCATGGTCATTTTTCAAATTCATGAACTTTTCTTAAATTCGAAAAAATATCATGATTGTTTTCAATAGATGAATTTTTCTTAAATTTTCAAACTTTTTTCAAATTCTCAGACTTTTTTTAAATATACTTTTATCAATCATGAACTTTTCAAATTACTGCTTTTTTAGTTCATTTTAAAAAAATTAAGAACTTTTATCAAATCAGTGGACCTTTTCATTTTCACGATCTTTTTCAAATTTATGAAAAAAAAATTAATTGTCAGATTTTAAAAAATTCATGAAATCTTTTCAACTTCCCGTTTTTAAAAGTCAATGGTCAATGATTTAGTGGCAGATTGTCAAAGGCAATGTCAGCGGTCTAACAAATATGTACTGAAATGCGCTCATGGGTCACAGCCGTTATACCTAGCGTGTGTGGCAGCAGCCTAACCTGGAGCTATAAGCGTTGATTAGAAGCCCTTGCTTTCATGATATCATCCTTGATTGGTAAAGGCTGGCAGTATCCGTCCACACTTGGGGCCTTTGAAGGGTCCATATCAAATAGTGCTTTCTACACTTTCAACTTCTTCAGAAAACCCTGCCTTTGTCATGTGTTGTGGATACATTGAGGTTGTGTTCGATTCATATGATTCCAAAAGTATGGGAATATAAAAAAAGATTCTAGTATTATGTTCACTTGAATATTATGATATTGTGTTTGCACCTTTTTAGTTCGAAGGAATTTTATAAGAAATTTTGATGATTGTATCCCTTACAAGATTTTCCTACATCAAATGTTTTGTTCGTGGAATTGGAAAACCATATGATTTTTTCATATAGTTTAGTTTGCATGCAATTTTAAATGAGCTTTTTTCCATCTATCTCCCTGGGAAGAAAAAAGCCTTTTGTGTCCATTACAACTATGACATACACCTACCCTTTCAGGAAAGTTCTTGTGTTTTTCTTGTGGGGCAACCAGACAACTTCTACCACAGATTCCTGTTTTGTTTAGTTTCTATGTGATTCAACGTACTACAATGATACCACAATCCCGTGTGTTTTTATAATAGTAAACAAAAATGCCCAAGTTTTGTTCGAATGTACCACAATAAAACAGAGTCCTCTACGAGAGGTTTGAGCTTTGAGTGGATGGAAAAATATTTCTATGAAACTTAGCACAAGGGAATCATCAAGAAGAAGCACCAGTGTTTCCAATCATCAGGAATTCCTATAAAAACCCTTCAAACCAAAGAGGCTCCTAGCAATCGATTGGGGTTACATCAACCAAAGCGTGGTAGTTTTCTTAAATCTTGGGTGAAATTGTCTGTTTGAATTTAGGCAAGCATTTCTATTTTCATCGCTGGGATGATTTTGCCTCAGTGGCATAATGATTCTCCACGTCGTCGGGATTTCGCCTCAACGGCGTGATGATGTGGAGCGTCAACGGGATTTATCTCCCCGGTTGCATGATGATTTGCCTCATCAACGAGATGGTTCTTCTCATCGATAGGATTGTCATCCGCGTAATGCAAGAGTCATCCTGGTACAAGAAAAAAGAACGAGCCCATGCCACCCGCCACTACACCACCCACATGATTAAGAGGCATAGATACCATCGGCGCCATGATGCCCTCCGAAAGCCGACCATGTAGATCTCCCAAAAGGGGGGGGGGGGGTATCATAGGATAGTATCATGCATCCTCATGTAATGCCAACTAGGCATATGGATGACATGTCATAACAATAAATGAAGAAAGAGAAGGTACTGGTATTATAGCATGATATCGTATCATAATAAATAAGGTGCTAGTATGAGTCTATAAAGTAATGAATTAAGCCATCTATGATACCAATTTACTCCCTCCATTCCAATGAATAAAGCGCAGACGCATCCCAAAATTCAACTTTGACCAAACATTAAACCAACTAAATATAGGCTATGTGTAATAAAAGTTATACCGCTGAATTCATATTTAAAGAAGTTTTCAATGGTATACTATTGATGTAATTTACGATCAAAGTTGAATTTTGGGAAGCATGCGCCGCTTATTTATTGGAATGGAGGGAGTATGATATCATGCATTATGGAGTTAGTATCAAGGACAAGTATCATATGCACAATACTAACTTCTGATATCACTCACTATGAGAGGTTTGATGTGAGTTGTTCTACCTCTAACCATGCATTGTGGAGTTACCGATGTTCGCTGCCAAGTGCGGAAAACAGTTTGGTGTCTTCCATGATAAAGGGGGCCTTTTGTTACTAAGGAAACTTTACAGCCTTTTTAATTTTAACATTTATCCCTTTATGATTTTTGTAACTCACTTTCATGCCCATATTCAAAGGTAAATTGTTCGAAACAATCAAGTGTTAGCAGTTTAGCATAAAGTTTCAGTTTGGTATTACAGATATTTTAGCACACAACACATACCCGCAATCTCAAAAAGAATTGGATGGCAAATTTTGGTGGCAGTTTATCAGAATCTTGATTTCAAAGAATCTTTAGTGAAAAGAGCTGGCCCTAACACTTCTACTCAGTAACCAGACTCTCAACCATATTACACCACGTTACAAAGCATACATCCAAAATATCGAGCTCTATTTTGCTGCTCTACCAACTACACGGGGGATAAACTTTTCCAACCAGCCAGCACATTACCCTGCGACCCTGAGCACCAGCGGCGCTCAACCTCTCTTTCTGCGATGAGTTAATTACAGTTTTAGTACACAAACTTGCAGCGGGGGTACAATTCCATACAAGAACTTGCAAAACGACTCAAATTAACCCCTAAACTTGCTCTGCGAGAACAAATTGATGCAATTTAGTCGAAACCTGCCACGTCGCATGGGAGGCACGCAGCGTAAGTCGATATTATGCAGAAACGCTCCCAAGTATAGCACTAAGCGAAACCGCGGTTCTCAGAGAGAGTTGGTAGTAGAAAACTTTAAAACGACCCCTGAGGTTATGCAAAATATTACGTTTGCACTGGAAGCCCAACACAAACCCCTTCGTCTGTTCGTGTTCGCCTGCCTATTAGTTTCTCATCGGCCGCTTCGGCTGTTCGTTTCTCGTCCGTGACAAGCGACGGTGCTACCTGGTTGGTCGCCGTCGACGGGATCGTCGCTTGATGGACCCACGTCCCTGGGGCATTGGCGAGTTACCACCGGATTATGGTATGCACACTTCTTCTGCTATGTTGGATGGTCCCCTATTTCGGCCCTCTTATGGCTAGGGTTTTGATCGTGTTTGACCGAAGGTATTTCCGCGTTGATCCGTGGCAAGCACATGTCGACGGGTGCGGCCCAGAAACTAATATCATATTTGATCCCATCACAAATACAAGGTTGTAAGCATAAGACCTCATACCCATACCTCTTTTTATTATAAGTGTGTAAATTATTATTTGCTTGTTGGTCCGGTCAAAAGCTGGATTTGACACTTTGACGAAAGCTTGCTAGAGACCATCGCTTCAAGGGAATCTTCCTCTCGTGGGTTCGATAAACCAGGGTCACCTCGAGGGAAATATGTGCGGGATACTTTTTTCTGTTCCAATACCTGATCAATAAAAAGGAGATATCAAGTCGTTTTTCTAGTGCCGTTATCAGGGAGGAGTTTAGTATTCCTAATCTTTGTGTTTAGAGTTTTTGTTAAAGTTGTTTTTTAGTTTATGTCTTTAATTTTCTGTTTTTAGTTTAAGTGGGCCGATCAAGAACGAATACCTCTGTTCAAACATGATCAAAACCCTAGTCATAAGAGGTCCGAAATAGGGGACCATCCAACATAGCAGGAGTGTGCATACCATAATCCGGAGGAAACTCGCCAATGCCCCGGGGACGTGGCTCCATCAGCGACTATCTCGTTGACGACGACCAACCAGTAAAGACTGCCACTGTCACGACGAGAAACGAACAACCTAAGCGGCCGATGAGAAACGAACAGGCAGGCGAAAACCCGAACAGACAAAGGGTTTGTACTGGGTTCACAGTGCAAATGTAATATTTTGCATAACCTCAGGGTCGCTTTTAAGTTTTCTACTACCAGCTCTCTCTGAGGACCACGGGTTCATTTATTGCTATACTTGGGGGCATTTCTTCATAATATCGGACTGGCCGTCTGGCCGATGCGTGCCTCCTGTCCAATATGGCAAGTTTCAGACTAAATTGTATCAATTTGTTCTCGCAGAGCAAGTTTAGGGGCTAATTTGAGTCGTTTTGCAAGTTCTTGTATGAAATTGTACCTCCGCTGCAAGTTTGTGTATTAAAATTGTAATTAACTCTTCTGCGATGGATCTCAACTGCAACCGGCAGTAATAGTCTTGCTCTCGTGACCTGTAGCCCTCCAAGTCGGGAATCCTATTTGTCACATATCGTGATAGATTTTTTTTTTTTTTGAGCAAAACATATCGTGATAGATACACCACCCCGCAGCGTACACATGCTTCATGGGCCGACTAATTACGAGGTTTTTCTATTTCTTTTTCTAGCCGGTTTGGGGAAGGTTCTAGAGTATTCCCTGAATCACTTTTCTCACTTTTTTCCAGCTGTTTCTACAATTTTCATTTTTTCTTTTTATTTTTTATTTATTTTTTTCTAAATTTTTAATTTGTGAACGTTGACGAGTTTTTATCTTTTGGTTTATGTTTTCTTTTTTTTTTTCATTTTTCGCGTTTTTAGAATTTAAAATCTAGACCAAATTTTGGAATTCACGGACATTTTTTACATCATGATTTTCTTTGAAATTGCAAACTTTTTTAGATTCATGAACATTTTTTGAAATCAGCAAACATTTTTCGAAGTTTTAAAATAATTTTTTCAAACTTCAAACATGTTTGAATTCATAACCATTTTTTTTAAAATTCACGAACAATTTTGAAACTCGCAAATATTTTTCCAATTCTTGACAATTTTCAGAATCGATAAACATGAAAAACTTTCCATCTATCTCCTCGGGAAGAAAAATGCCTTTTGTGTCTACTACAACTATGGCATACACCTACACTTTCAGGAAAGTGCTTTGTGTTTTTCTCGTGGCGTAACCAAACAACTTCTACTCCAGATTCCCGTGCTTTTAGTTTCTTTGCGATTCAATGTACTATCATGATATCGCAATCCCGTGTTTCTATAATCTATATAGCAAACAAAAAGGCCCAAGTTTTGTCCGAATGTACCACGATAAAAGAAAGAGTTCTCTTTGAGCTTTGAGGCTTTGAGCGGACGGAAACATATTTCTATGAAGCATAGCGCAAGGGAATCCTCCCAGTGTTTCTGATCATCAATCAAGAATTCCTATAAAAATCCTTGGAAGCAAAGAGGCCCGTAGAAATCGATCGGTGTCACCTGCCCGTGGCACCAAACCAAACGCGGCATTTTCAGCCAAAGCGAGGCAGTTTGCTCAAATTTTGGGCGAAAGTGCCAGTTCGAATTTAGGCATTCATTGCTATTTTTCGTTTGTTCAAAAACATCCCGAGGAGGAGCACGCCGGAGTGCATCCCAAAAAGGCGTCGCTAAGGGCAGCGTGCTCGCCAAGTCGCGGCGCAGGGTCACCGACAGCTGTCCAGGGCAGGGCAGAAACACACCGCGCGCACACACACTGGACACACCTGCCTACCCCTGGTTTCGGAGACTGCCGGGCAGGCCCCACCGGATCTTCTCGACCCTCGCGCTGCGTGCCGCGCCGAGGCCAGGCCACGGTTATACCCCACCGCGAGTGAAGTCCTCCTCCGCCTCCTCTCTCTCTCTCCACCCTCCAAGCCCAAATCGGCACCGGTCCGCCCCAAATCCGGCGCCGCCGCATCCCTCCTCCGGCGGCACGCACGCAGGCGGCGCTGCTCGACCGACTCGCAGGTGCAGTTCCATCGATCCATCCTCCCGCGCCGCTGCTTGGATCACTGCTCTCTCGCTCGACTACTTGTTTCAGTCGCGTCGCTCTCGCGCTTGATCAGTCAGTCAGAGGTTCCCACCCGTCGTTCCCGGGGGTGCATTGCGAGGGAGTAGTGTCGGCGTTCCCCGCTCGCGCCGTGTCGCTGTTGGTGGATTTTTTTTGGTTCGTTCGTTGCCATGGGTCGGCCGTTTCGTTGCGTCTGTCGCTGTCGATGCGAGATGGTTTGTGGTGGATGATTTTTTGATCCGCGTCTCTGTTCTCGTGCGTGCGTGCTTGCTTGCGGGTGTGATTCCGAGCCGCTTTTGATCCTTCAGATTTCTGGAACAGCGGGTGCAAATGCTGAGTGGTTTAATTTCTTCCCGTGCTCGATCGTGGGTGGATGCTAGCGGCAGTTCAGTTCCTCTGCTGCGGAGATTTATTTATTTATTTACGGGATTTTTCTTCGAATATTTCTGACATTCCGATCCGTTTGGCTTCGCTGCAGGTTGTTCACGGGAGCCGCCGCCATGCAGGAAGCTCCCCTCACTCCGGCCCACCCCGTGGCCTTCGGGTTCTGGCCCAGGCCGGTGTGCTTCCCCACCGCCGACGGGCTCTTCTTCTGCGGCGGCTGCACCCCCTTCGTCCCCTGCCCCAGCCCGTCGCCGCTCGGCAGCCCCTTCGTCCCGTGCGCCAGCCCGTCGCCGCTCGGCACCCCCTTCGTCCCGTGCGCCAGCCCGTCGCCGCTCGGCACTCCCTTCGTCCCGTGCCCCAGCCCCTCGCCGCTCGGCACCCCCTTCACGCCGAGCCCCAGGCTTCCGCCGCTCGCCGCTCCCTTCACCCCGAGCCCCAGGCCGTCGCCGCGCGCCGGTCCCATCACCCCGAGCCCCAGCACCTCGTCGCGCGCCGCCCCCATCACCCCGAGCCCCAGCACCTCGTCGCGCGGCTCCCCGTTCACCCCGAGCCCCAGGACGCACCCGAGCGGCACCCCCTGGTCCTCCTCCACCTCCGGCTCCCGCGTCGACGATGCGGCGGCCACGGAGCACCGCCTGCATCTGGCCCGCCTCGCGCTCCAGTGCCAGGACGCCACCAACCGCTACGAGCTCTGCCTCAGCCACCTCGCCGACGCCGCGCGCGAGGCCGCCGCGCTCCGCCTCGAGAACTCCGAGCTCCGCATCATCAACAACGACCTCGCCGGCCGCTTCGCCATGCTCGGCGGAAACCAGGCCTCTGCCGTCGCGCTCGCCGGGCAGCTCCGCGGCCTCCAGCTCGGGCAGATGCAGGCGCCGGTGCCGGTGCCGGTGCAGGCCGTGGCGTCTCCACCGGTGCTGCCCATGCCCATGGCGGGCCCCGCCTCCCCGGCCGAGAAGCACGCGGTGATGCCCAAGAGCATCTCCATCCGCTCGACGGGCTACCTGAAGATGGCCAGGCGCGGCGTCAATGGAAAGCATCGCGCCATGAAGCCGATGGACGTCGGCTCGGTGAGACCATCGAATCCCAACCCCTCAACTTGTTCGACTGAATCCCGCGCTTCTGTGCCATGCCGCTCACCTGTTCGACGATTTGCTGGTGTCTGTGCAATGCGAGCAGCAGCGCGTGTTCGTGGGCGTGGACGTGGGCGGCGGCAAGGCGGAGGAGCAGCAGGGCGCCAGCGGCGGCGGGGACAGGCGCGGCCAGGTGGTCAAGTCCGCCAGCGGGCTGGAGTTCGAGGCGTACAGCCAGGGCATGTACAAGACGGAGCTGTGCAACAAGTGGGAGGAGACCGGGGCGTGCCTGTACAGCGACCAGTGCCAGTTCGCGCACGGCATCGCCGAGCTCCGCCCCATCATCCGCCACCCGCGCTACAAGACCCAGGTCTGCCGCATGGTCATCGGCGGCGGCCTCTGCCCCTACAGCTACCGCTGCCACTTCCGCCACTCCATCACCCCCGCCGACTACATCCCCCTCCCCTGATCGCCGACGGCCACTCACTCTGCTCGCTTCACTCCTTCCTCCCCTCTCGTAAACTATATATGCCACATTGGAAAACAAACCAAAAACTCTAAAACGGGAGACCTAAATAAGGCAAATTTTGATTTAGATGCACAGTGCAAACGACACTTGAGTCAAGAGAGTTAAGACATGCAGGCAAAAATGTGAATATTTGAGCTGCTTATCGGTGGGTTGCTTTACATTGGGATTGGGTTTGATCTGGGATTCTGGATCATCGGATAGGTCAACTAAAACTTGTTCCTTAGTCGCATTTTGAGAGGAAATTTCAGGCTACTTCAGAGTTCAGACTTCAGTTGTATTGTTTTTCTAGACGGTTGGAGAAATGAGTTAGGAGTATATGATTTTTCAGAAGCATGTCAAGCATAAATGCCAGTGATATGATTTGCCTATAGTTTCTGTTGCTCTGTTTTCTCTTCATGTTTAAGCTTGATGCTCCCAGACTGTCAGTCTAGCACTGCATTGTCTAGGTTTTTAAGGGAGCTGGCGGGCAATTACTTGACTGCTTGAGATCTTTTTTCCGTTTCGTAAACGGTGAGAAACGATGGATGTGCGACTTTGTTTCCTCGGAATTGCCTCACGTAGGATGAAATCTTGTTCGATTTTGCTATGGCAATGCAATGAACTGCGAATATGTGCTGATAAACGGTGGCTATGCTGTGTCGCATCAAAATCATACATAATGCGTCATACGTGAAGCAAAGCTCTTGTTTCCTAGTTGCTTTTCGAGTGTACGTTACTGCTGGTGTAGTGCTGTAACTAGATGCATTACCGTCTGAGCATTTTACTGCTGTTATTTGGGTACTTCTGACTATAGTACAGATTTTTTAGGAACATCTCCACATTGTTTGTTTCTTGTCTGTAATTCTATGCTCTAACTCACTTATCGGTGTTGTTAATTGGTTTCTGTCTTCTGGACTTCAGACTTCAGCTATACTGATTTTCTGAACAATTGGAGAAATGCGTCACATGATTTTCTCGAGGAACATGTCGAGCATAGATGGCAACGAGATGGCAATTCTATAGTTTCCGTTGCTCTTTTTTCTCGGGATCTTTGTTCCAGCTCCCAAGTGCAGTCTGCCGGACAATGGCTCGACCGCTTGAGATCAGGTGTTTGTTTCCTGAACAGTCACTAACGATGGATGTGCCGCTTTGTTCCCTGGTTGCGTTTTGAGTGCAGATTACTTGTGGAGTAGTGCTGTAACTAGAAGTATCTCACTGATGTTATTTGTGTACTTCTGACTGGAAAGTGTGCCCAGGGGACTTTCAGCTGTGTTGTTTCTGGACAGCTTGGGATTGGGAGTACAGATTTTCAAGGAAGGTGCACACAGTGGTTCATTCAGTTCGCGTTTTTGAGGTTTATATACTTGTTCATGGTTCCTTCCTGTCTCCTGAACCGCAGTTATCCAAATATGTTTCTAAAATCACATGAACCATCAGCTCTGGTTTGGTTGCAGATTGTCAATCATAATTTTGCATCTGAACTTTTTGACCTGAAAGAATCACCATGAATCTGCACTGGACACTGGTAAATAACCGAGTTAACATTTAATTCCTCGGTTCAGAAATATTTGAAGTTCTAGGTTTGTCCTAAGTCAAACCTACTTAAATTTGAGCAAGTTTATGTATATTCATTATGGCCACATGTGGACTTACAGTCTGACAGATTTGCACAGTAGCCATCTCAACTTCACTGGGCTCAAATCACCGTCCTCTCTTGCTTCCAAGTTAAATAGGTCGTGGAGAACCTTGCAGCCTATATGCCTTGCCAACAGCTGATTAACACGCAGAGCATATAAACATGCAACACCACATGCTAATCCAAGGCAAAATCAACCTATGATGCAGGGCGACGGTCTTTGGATCATCTACGTTAATACAAACTTCATACCCATAACTTGCTGAAAGGCTTTAGTCCAGCTGCAATAAAAATTAAGAAAACAAAAACAAACAGTTAGTATAAGAGATGTACGATCATGACAGAAAAAGCTTGTACAGGAAGAGACAACGAAAGGAGAGACAGCATTACAACTTGTTTTTATATGTGCAGACTACAACCAGAGCAACCACAACCTCCCTGCAACTAATTTGTATTAGTTTATCTGCATCAAAATCTTCAGCAGTTTCACTCCAAAGAGCCCTCTAGTTGTCTCCCTAGAATAAATAAAAAAGCACAATCAGAACTGAAGCTACGGCATGCAAAAAAATTCTGACATGCCACCATGCACAAATAAATCTAGAAACTAATCTTGTAAATATAGCGCAGCTTACTTTCAGGCACGGGGTGAATCTCTATATATCTATTTCATCCTCCAAACCACGAAACAATGGTCCACATCACGAAAGGAATATTTCACTTTCTTGATCTCCAGAAATTCCAGGTAAATAATCATGTCACATAAACTTCTCTAAATGTGCTCCAGGTATGGAACATTGAGTGGAGCAACCCTCATCCGAATTTTAAGAAAGAGTTATCATAAACCACAACTTCCAATGAAAATCGTAGGACAATCAAACAAACAGAAAGACATAAACAAAAATTTAAAAAACCAAGGCAAAAGCAAGGACCAATCTTTATCTTTTTCTCAGATGTCCATTGCTTCGTCTGGGCGCGAAGAACGGTGGAGCACCATGGTGAACAGCTAATTTCATCCACTATATGGTAAATGTAAACAAGATTCTTTTGAAGCTATTCCGAGAGTGTAGGCTCAGTTGTTAGCAATAAGTGTGCACGTTTGGAAGGAAGAAAACCTTGGTTTAATAAATGTCCATAACTCTTTACTCAACATAGAAATAAAAAACACAACGGCCCTTTTCCATAGCAATGAAACAACATGTGTCTACATAAAAAATACAGCAGCGGCTAATGATGTACTGAAATCATGTGTAACCTTCACCCAAAAACCTCAATGGAAACACACCAAGGATGGTATGTTTTCACCATGGAACCAACATACAGGGCACTAAATCTGGCAGTCGGTTCGAATGTATGAAATTACCGAGGAAGTTCGATCAGAAACACCAAACCGAACCGAAGAATAAAAAATACCGTCTGTACAGATCTCATCATAACATTGGCTTATGTAGCACTAATTGATGCCAAAAGAAAACTTGTCTTACTTAATGTATTCATTATCATAAAACTTATTTTTTTTTTGCTCTAAGCAACGGAAGGGAAAATGGTCCCTGCTCACCCCATCTAAAGTAACAGAGCACTAGGGCCTATAGACCAGGAACCACATGCACAAAAAGCGAAAATGCAAACCAACCATCTTCACTACAAACTCCCAAGCTCAATCTAACCATATATTAACACCTATCCTTTCATCCACCATGAAAATGTGGCATTGAAGCAACTCATTCTTCACACAATGTAGGTTGACAAAACTAAATAGAATAGCCATAGCATCAGCAAGGCACAACTAATGGACCGACCAAGAAATGAAAAAGGAACCTCAAACTGAATTAACTAGACCAAACTGCAAAACCAATTGACCTGGTGCTGATAGTTCAGGGGGGTCAATGGGGATAATTCAAACATCATATGATTAATCTCACAACAAATCCAGTTGTGCCAATGTTTCCTTTATAAGCCTTACGGTATAGGTAGCATTTAGATGTGTGCATAACAATGGGCGTGAGACTATAAAAGAACAACAAAAAGGACCCTGTCAGTGATATTGCCGCTAGAAGAAACAAACGCTGGTCGTTGCATACATGTAGGTGTACTTAAGTGTGAGAAGAAAATTGCACTTGCAGTGAACTGAATATCTAAATATCATGCATATTATTGGATTCTCTAGATGAAAATATCATGTGTTCTAAACAAGAGCATGAATTCATCAATAACAAGAGCATGATATTTTCATCTAGAGAATCCAAAAATATCATCTAGAGCCAAGAATCACATCTCTAGATGAAAATATCATATCTCACAAAAATCGCTGAATTCATGCTCTTGCTAGCCATATATGACAAATTTAGTTCCATGTTTGTTGTAATTTAACACACCCCATGATTATGAGGAATTGCAAATTAAGATGGTTGCATGTGCTCTTACCGGAATTGACTGGTCTGTGACAGCAACAAAAACACAGAGAAGTGATTCTTGGCAAATGTGTTGCCGGTACAAACATTAGAACAACTCAACCAATGGATATGGCTAGAATAATTATGGTTTCACTGCTTGTCGAGGGCACCACAGGTAAATTTGCAACAATGAGGAAGTCATCGTCCGCTTGAAGTGCTTGAAGTCTGCATTTTCATATTGGTTGCTCCCCTAGCTAATCCACCTTCCAAAGTGCCCGAGTCAAATCAATAAAATCTTAGGTCCAATGTGAGTATGCAAGACAATCAGAAACAACCGGATATATTGCTTAAAGAAACAAATGAAAATCACTCAGAAAAGATTCAAGGTTTGGTAATTTTTCCTGAATCCCAATCAATTCAGCAACCAAACATGTTAATCATCCAAGGGAGATGCAAGCTTTAAAAACTCATTGACAATTCACTCAAGAGGAACACATCGGCATGAGCACTTGCTGAGGTGCACGACGTGAGGAGGAGCTTAGCCAGATCCATTCTGCTGCCTCTCCTTTGGAACTCTATGAGTGAATCAAGGAGGCAGAGATCGTGATGGGGTGGTCTATGAGTGAACCAAGGAGCCAGAGATGGCGATGGGGTGGTAGCGGGATAGAGAGCGGAAGGATGCAAGGGTGGAGAATAGATGGAGACTGGGGCAGCTGAAGGAAATATGCCCTAGAGGCAATAATAAAGTTATTATTTATTTCCTTATTTCATGATAAATGTTTATCATTCATGCTAGAATTGTATTAACCGGAAACATAATACATGTGTGAATGCATAGACAAACAGAGTGTCACTAGTATGCCTCTACTAGACTAGCTTGTTAATCAAAGATGGTTATGTTTCCTAACCATGAACAAAGGGTTGTTATTTGATTAATAAGGTCACATCATTAGTTGAATGATCTGATCGACATGACCCATTCCATTAGCTTAGCACACGATCGTTTAGTATGTTGCTACTGCTTTTATCCATGACTTATACATGTTCCTATAACTATGAGATTATGCAACTCCCGTTTACCGGAGGAACACTTTGGGTGCTACCAAACGTCACAATGTAGCTGGGTGATTATAAAGGTGTACTACAGGTGTCTCCAAAGGCAGATGTTGGGTTGGCGTATTTCGAGATTAGGTTTTGTCACTCCGATTGTCGGAGAGGTATCTCTGGGCCCTCTCGGTAATACACATCACTTAAGCCTTGCAAGCATTACAACTAATGAGTTAGCTGTGAGATGATGTATTACGGAACGAGTAAAGAGACTTGCCGGTAACGAGATTGAACTAGGTATTGGATACCGACGATCGAATCTCGGCAAGTAACATACCGATGACAAAGGGAACAACGATGTTGTTATGCGGTCCGACCGATAAAGATCTTCGAGAATATGTAGGAGCCAATATGGGCATCCGGTCCTGCTATTGGTTATTGACCGAGACGTGTCTCGGTTATGTCTACATTGTTCTCGAACCGTAGGGTCCGCACGCTTAAGGTTTCATGACGGTTATATTATGAGTTTGTGTATTTTGATGTACCAAGGAGTTCGAGTCCGGATGTGATCACGGACATGACGAGGAGTCTCAAATGGTCGAGACATAAAGATTGATATATTGACGGCTATATTCGGACACCGGAAAGGTTCCGGAAGTTTCCGGAGAAAACCGAGTGCCGGAGGGGTTACCGAACCCCCGGGAAGTTATGGGCCTTAGTGGGCCAAGAGGGAGAGAGAGGGCCGCACTGAAGGTGGCGCGCTCCTGTGGGAGTCCGAATAGGACAGGAGGAGGCGCGCCTTCCTCTCTCCCTCCCTCTCTCCTTCCTTCCCCTTCCTCCTTCCTAGTTGGACTAGGAAAGGGAGTCCTACTCCCACTAGGAGGAGGACTCCTCCCTTGGCGCACCTCCTAGGGCCGGCCGGCCCCCCCTTGCTCCTTTATATACGGGGGGGGGGCACCCTAGGACACACAAGTTGATCCTTGAGATCGCTCTTAGCCGTGTGCGGTGCCCCTCCACCATAATCCACCTCGGTCATATCGTGGCGGTGCTTAGGCGAAGCCTGCGTCGATAGAACATCAAGATCGCCACCACGCCGTCGTCTCGACGGAACTCTCCCTCCCGGCTCTGCTGGATCGGAGCCCGAGGAGCGCCATCGAGCTGTCTGCGTGTCAAGAACTTCGAGGCGCCGGAGTAACGGCGCTGGATCGGTTGGATCACGAGGAGAACGTCGACTACTTCCTCTACGCTGTGAATGCTTCCGCTTCGGTCACGAGGGTACGTGAGACAACACTCTCCCTCTCGCTGCTATACATCACCATGATCTTGCGTGTGCGTAGGAAATTTTTGAAATTACTACGCTCCCCAACAAAGGGTATCGAGCCTAGGTTTTTATGGTTTGATGTTTTGCACGAGTAGAACACAAGTGAGTTGTGGGCGATACAAGTCATACTACCTACCAAAGATGTCATATTTTGGTTCAGCGGTATTGTGAGATGAAGCGGCCGGACCGACATTACGCCAGACGCTTACGCGAGACCTGGTTTCCCGCTACGAGCACTCGTGCTTAAAGGTGATCAAGCGGGTGTCTGTCTCTCTCACTTTAGTTGAACCGAGTATGGCTACGCCCGGTCCTTGAGAAGGTTAAACGAGTCTATTTGACGAAGTATCGTTGTGGTTTTGATGCGTAGGTGAGATTGGTTCTTGCTTAAGCCCGTAGCAGCCACGTAAAATTTGCAACAACAAAGTAGAGGACGCCTAACTTGTTTTTGCAGGCATGTTGTGATGTGATATGGTCAAGACGTGATGCTATATTTTATTGTATGAGATGATCATGTTTTGTAACCGGTTATCGGCAATCGGTCGGAGCCATATGGTTGTCGCTTATTGTATGAAATGCAACGCTCTGTAATTGCTTTACTTTATCACTAAGCGGTAGCGATAGTCGAGAAGCAATAGATGGCGTAACGACAACGATGCTACGATGGAGATCAAGGTGTCGCGCGGTGACGATGGTGATCACAACGGTGCTTCGAGATGGAGATCACAAGCACAAGATGATGATGGCCATATCATATCACTTATATTGATTGCATGTGATGTTTATCCTTTATGCATCTTATCTTGCTTTGATTGATGGTAGCATTTTAAGATGATCTCTCACTAAAATTATCAAGTAGTGTTCTCCCGAGTATGCACTGCTGCCAAAGTTCGTCGTGTCGAGACACCACGTGATGATCGGGTGTGATAAGCTCTCGTCCATCTACAACGGGTGCAAGCCGTTTTGCACACGCAGAATACTCGAGTTATACTTGACGAGCCTAGCATATGCGATATGGCCTCGGAACACGGAGACCGAAAGGTCGAGCGTGAATCATATAGTAGATATGATCAACATAAGATGTTCACCATTGAAAACTACTCCATCTCACGTGATGATCGGTTATGGTTTAGTTGATTTGGATCACGTGATCACTTAGATGACTGGAGAGATGTCTGTCTAAGTGGGAGTTCTTAAGTAATATGATTAATTGAACTTAAATTTATCATGAACTTAGTACCTGAGGAGATACTAAGTGGGAGGTACCGCCGGGAAGGAGATCCGCGACGGTGGCACGACGGCGGACGGGCACAGTGGTAGGCCAGAAACCCTAACACCGACGCTTGGAGGTGAATGAGGTAAAGAGGTACATGAGGGGTGTTGCGCGGCCATGCGAGCGAGAGGCCGACGAAGACCGACCGAACACAAGTTACACAACCAACTATAGTGGGCCTACTGACAGCGATACATGCACTTACAAATGGGCCAACCAACGCCCTCCAAAGCCCCAACGAACCAGAGCGCAGCATTTCATGGGAGCTTAATATCTGTACTGATTCAGTGTAGTTTCATGAACAGACACTAATGATGACTAGATAAGGGGTGTACGAAAGTTTATGCTTTCTCAAATGTTAGAGCAACTCCAATGGGACAAAAACACGGACCCAAACCCAAAATGTGTCTGCTTCGTGTCTGTGTCGACGCATTTCAGGTCCAAATTTGGGTCCGAAATGCGTCGGCGCGGACACGAAGGGGACGCGCCGCGCGTTCCCTCGATGTCCGCCGCGGTCCCACATGTCTGTCTGCCAACGACCACACACGGTCGTATTAAACGCGCCCACCTACCTCGGGCCCACCTGGCAGTATGTGGAAGGGCCGCGTGCCTATACTTTTTATTGGAAGCGTGTGGCGGGGCCGATCTCATCCACTTGCATCTTCCTCGTCCACATCTGGCCATACTTGCTCCCTTGCGGCGACCAGAAAAACCTAGCCAATGAAACCCTAGCCAGCCAGCCACCAGCCATGTGCTTCTTCAGTGGGAAGGGGAAGGGGAGGTTCAACTCCGGCGCGAGCTCTTCCCACGCGCTTCCTCTGCCGGCTAGACACGGCTGTACATACCAGTCCACCAGGCGTGGTTGCACTGGCGGTACCGCCAGCCCCTGCAGTATCGGGATGTCAACCTACCGCACAGGTGGCATCTGGACCGGCACCGGATCCCTATTCCGGCAGCGCCGCTCGCACGCTGAGGAGGTTCGCCGTCATCCTGAGGTCCTTACGCCCGAGCAGCACGCGGTGCATGCCTACGCGCCAGACTCCCCCAACTGGGAGCGCTGGTTTGCGCTAGAGCGTCGTTACCCGAGCAGACAAAATGGGGCTCGACTATGTTCATTGTTGGGCCAAATTAACCCATTGTGATCGGACTTGTTGTCCGTCATCAATATCAAGAAAGGGGTTGAAGGTCTCTACGCACCCATTATCAAGGAAATTATAGAAAACTCTTCACAATTGTGGGTTCGTTCTTCATCTTCAAAGGCCGTGACACGAATCATGAGGCTCATAGCCTCGCTAGACATGCTTTAGGCCCACCGTCAGGACGCCGTATGTGGCTCCTCAATCCCCCGGCATAAACTGTGTTCCCATGTATTTGGACCTTGTTGATCAATAAAGTGAAATGTGTTTAAACTAAAATAAAAAAAGAGGACCAACTTGACAGGTTTAAAGCTACGGAGAAACTTACATGTGGGGCCGGAGTGCGCCTCAATTTACACAGGCCGTGTCAAGCAAAAAAAAAAGCGTGGACGTGCAGTGGCACACCGCGGGTTGTGGATGGTGGAACCGTGCTCGCCAAGTCGCGGCGCACGGTCACCTACAGCTGTCCAGCGCAGAAACACACCACGTGCACACTGTGGACACACCGGCCTACCCTGGTTCAGGACACTGCCACGCGGACCCCACAGGATCTTCTCGACCCTCGCGCCGCGTGCCGCGCCGTGGCCACGGTTACATTCAGTGCCCAGTGACGTCCTCCTCCCTCTCCGCCCAAATCCGCACCGGCCCGTCCCAGGTCGAGCGCCGCCGCATCCCTCCTCCGGCGGCACGCACGCAGGCGGCGCCCGTCGGCCTACTCGCAGGTGCAGTCCGATCGATCGATCCTCCCGCGCCGCCGCTGCTTGGATCAAATACCCGATCGATCCATCCATCCATCGGTGATTGATTATTTCGGTTGCGTTCGCTCTCTCGCTTGATCAGTTCCGAGGTCTCCGACCTCCGTTTCTGGGTGTGCATTGATCCGAGTAGTGTCTGTGCTCCTGGATCGTTCGTGCCGTCTCTCTGTTGGTGGATTTTCCGTTTTGTTCGCCGCCATGGATCGGGCGTTTCCTTGCGTTTGTTGCTGTCGTTTGGTCGAGTTCTTCTGATTTCTCAAACGATGGGTGCAATGCTCGGTGGTTCATGTGCTGCAGTAGCGATTTATTGATGGGATTTTCGTCGAATATACTTGTGACATTCCGATCCATTTGGCTTCGCCGCAGGTGCAGGGACCCGCCGCCGCCGCCGCCATGCAGGAAGCTCCCCTCCACCCGGCCCACCCCGTGCCCTTCGGGCCCAGGCTGCCGGGCTTCCGCGATCGCCGCCTCTGCGCCCCCACCGGCGACGGGGTCTTCTCCTACGGCGGCTGCATCCCCTTCGTCCCGAGCCCCAGGCCGTCCCCGCTCGGGCGCGGCAGCCCCACCTTCACCCCGAGCCCCAGGTCCTCGTCGGACGGCACCCCCTGGTCCTCCTCCGCCTCTTCCTCCGGCTCCCGCGTGGACGCGGCGGCCACGGAGCACGGCCTGCGCATGGCCCGCCTCGCGCTGCAGTACCAGGACTTCGCCAACCGCTACCAGCTCTGCCTCTCCCACCTCGCCGACGCCGCGCGCGAGGCCGCCGCCATCCGCCACGACAACTCCGGCCTCCTCCTCGCCAACGACGTCCTGGCCGGCCGCGTCGCCATGCTCGGCGGCAACCAGGCCTCCGCCATCGCGCTGGCCGACCAGCTCCGCCGCCTCCACCTTGGGCAGATGCAGCCCATGCCCATGGCGCGCCTCGCCTCCTCGGCCGAGCAGCCCCGCCCACTTCACCTCGGGCAGATGCAGGCGCAGGTCGTGCCGGCTCCCCCGGTGCTGCCCATGCCCATGGCGCGCCTCGCCTCCCCGACCGAGAAGCCCCGCCCCATCCACCTCAGGCAGATGCAGGCGCAGGTCGTGCCGGCTCCCCCGATGATGCCCATGTCGCGGCCCGCCTCCCCGGCCGAGAAGCACGCGGCGATGCCCAAGAGCATCTCCATCCGCTCCAACGGCTACCTGAAGATGGCCAGGAACGGCAAGCATCGCGTGACGACGCCGGTGAACGTCGGCTCGGTGAGATCATCAAACCCAACCCCTCCATTCCTTCGACTCAATCCCGCGGCTCTGTGCCAATCCAGTCCATGCCGCTCACGTGTTCGAGCATTTGCTTGTGTCGATGCAATGCGAGCAGCAGCGCGTGTTCGTGGGCGTGGACAGCGCCAAGGCGGAGGAGCACCAGGGCGGCGGCGGGGAGAAGGGCGGTCAGGTCGCCACGGCTACCGGCGGGCTACAGTTCGAGGTGTACAGCCAGGGCATGTTCAAGACGGAGCTGTGCAACAAGTGGGAGGAGACCGGGGCGTGCCCGTACGGCGACCAGTGCCAGTTCGCGCACGGCATCGCCGAGCTCCGTCCCATCATCCGCCACCCGCGCTACAAGACCCAGGTCTGCCGCATGGTCTTCGGCGGCGCCCTCTGCCCCTACGGCCACCGCTGCCACTTCCGCCACTCCATCACCCCCGCCGACTACATCCCCCTCCACCCCTGATCGCCAACGGCCACTCACTCTGCTAGCTTCACTCCCTCACTCCTCACTCCTTCCTCCCCCTTCGTAAACTATATATATGCCACATTGGAAAACAAACCAAAAACACCAAAATGGGAGACGTAAATAAGGCAAAATTTTGATTTAGATGCACAGAAGCAAACGGCACTTGAGTCAAGAGAGTTAGGACATGCAGGCAAAAATGTGAATATTTGAGCTGCTTATTGGCGGGTTACTTTACATTGGGATTGGGTTTGATCTGGGATTCTGGATCACCAGAGAGGTAAATTATGTGTTGGGGGGTTGTTTCTTACATGGTCTGTTATATAGCCATCGGTTACATTTACATGATCTTTGTTTCTTAGTTACTTTTCAAGAGGAATTTATGGACGTAGCCTTGTCAACAAATCTGTTAGTATTTGAGTACACCATTGGTGTTATTTTGCTACTGTCTTGTGGAAGGAAGTTCAGGCTACTTGAGACTTCAGTTACATTGTTTTTCTGGACAATTGGAGAAATGAATTACTCCTATATCATTTTTGAAGGATGTCGAGCATAGATGCCAATGATGTGGGTTACATGGGGTTGATCTGGGATTCTGGATCATCTGATAGGTGAATTTATATGTTGGGGGGCTTCTTTCTTACATGGTTTGTTATATAGCCATTGGTTACAGTTACACGAACTTGTTCCTTAGGCGCGTTTTGAGAGGAAATTATCAGCGTAACGATGTAACTAAACCTGAGTACATCATTGGTGTGATTTTGATACTGTCTTCTGGAAGGAATTTCATGGTACTTTAGACTTCAGTTGTATTGTTTTATTAGACAGTTGGAGAAATGAGTTAGGAGTATATGATTTTTTAGGAGCATGTCAAGCATAAATGCCAGTGATATGATTTGCCTATAGTTTCTGTTGCTCTGCTTTCTCTTCATGTTTAAGCTTGATGCACCCATTCCTAACTGCAGTAGCGATGTAACTAAACCTGAGTAGATCATTGGTGTGATTTTGATACTGTCTTCTGGAAGGAAATTCAGACTATTCAGACTTCAGTCGTATTATTTTCCTGGACAGTTGGAGAAATGAGTTAGGAGTATATGATATTTGAGGAACATGTCAAGCATAGATACTAGTGATATAATTTGCCTATAGTTTCTGTTGCTCTGTTTTCTCCTCATCTTTAAGCTTGATGTTCCAGCTCCTAACTGCAGTCTATGAAAATTGTACATAGTGTGTCCATAATGAACTGTGAATATGTGCTGATCAACGGTGGCTAGTCTGTCAGTCTTAATCGTCCATAAGCTTGATGTGCCAGTTTCCTAGTTGCCTTTTGAGTGTAGATTACTGCCGGAGTAGTGCTGTAACCAGACTCGTTACCGTCTGAGTATTTCACTGTCGTTATTTGGGTAATTCTTACTGGAGTACTGATCTTATAGGAACATGTCCATATTGTTTGTTTCTAGTCTCTATTGCCCTGCTCTGTCTAGAACTTTAACATTGATGTAACTGAATTGTCAGTGTAGCCATGTAACTAAATCTGTTAGTGTTTGAGTGCCCCATTGGTGTTATTTGGTTTCTCTCTTCTGGAAGGAAGTGCATTCAACTTCAGACTTCAGTTGTATTGATTTTCTGAACAATTGGAGAAATGAGTCGTATGATTTTTCGAGGAACATGTCGTGCATAGATGCCAATGATATGGCAATTCTATAGTTTCCATTGCTCTTTTTTCTTGGCATCTTTAAGCTTGTTGTTCCAGTTCCCAACTGCAGTCTGCCGGACAACGGCTCGACTGCTTGAGATCACGCGTTTGTTTCGTGAACAGTCACTAACGATGGATGTGCCAACTTTGTTCCTTGGTTGCGTTTTGAGTGTAGATTACTGCCGGACTAGTGGTGTAACTAGAAGTATTTCAGTGATATTATCTGGGTACTTCTGACTGGAAAGTATGCCCAGGGGACTTTCAGCTGTGTTGTTTCTGGACAGCTTGGGATTGGGAGTACAGATTTTCAAGGAACGTGTACACACCGTTTGTTTCTAGTATCTTATCTTTTGTAGGGGTTTTCAAGGAACTTCAAACCATGATGTTCCAAATCCCAGCCACAGTACGTCAGCCTAGCACTGAAACATTTATCTGCGTTTTAACGATGCCAGAAAATCAATGGCTTAGGTCGTGTTGTCTCATTCACAGTAGTTAATCCGTTCCTAGTTTTTTGTTGCTCTTCTGTAAGCTCCCAGCTGCAGTCTGTCGGTCTAATGACATGCCGCAGTGGCTGGTTATTTCGCTGGGTTTCCAAGGAAGCTGCCGGACGGAAAATAACATGCCATCCAGTGTAGTTTCATGAACAGACACTGATGATGCCTATGTAAGGGGATGCCCGAAAGCCTATGCTTTCTCAAATGTTAACCCACCGATGATGGATGTTGCGAGTGTTCATTGTAATTGCTTCGGCACCCTACGAGTACGTATAAAGACCCTGTTTGCCAACTGACCGACCGACGGCAACGCCACTAGTTTTGTTTTTTCTGGTTGAGCGTAGTCTGAATTCGCCGTGGCGGCAAGTTTGAGTGGTTATATTGCACTGAACTGCATTGGGTATGTATGCGCATTCAAGATGTGCACGGACAGCAGCATCTCCACTGTCCAATTCCATCCACCTCCTACCAAGAACACAACCACACCTCCAGACTCAATTACATGGAGAACTCATCCCTGCAGCGAAATTTACTACACTTGTGTTAAGATGTGCACACCTTCGCAACTCAAGATCAGCATCAACAACTTGCAAGCTTCAGGCTCTGATGGAGAAAACGAGTAAGAAACAGCAAATCCAGTAGAAGATGAATCAAGAACAAGTTGCCAGGAGAAGAAACCTTCGTCTTGTTAGTGTGTGTGAGCATGTGTAGATGAGATGGCTACAAATGACGCTTCATCGAACACAAGCACAATTAGAGCGACGTGAGAAGCAAAGTGGATGATCATCTTGGCATGGGGTTGCTTACTAGTATCACTGGCCAGCGCTTAGCAATGTCTATGGTTTGGACAATAGCCCAATCTAAGTTTTGACGGTGGTCTGTTGCATCTTTTCATGGACTGCATTGTAAAAAAAGTTCCCACGTAGCAATATTTTGCGGTGCACTGTAAATTTATTTTGTGTTTTAGGCACCCACACATTTTAGTCGAGTGTTCTGCATTTGCTACAAGTAAAAACAGCAGTGAAATAACAACAGTAGGAAAACGCTGTGAAGAATTTAGTAAAATGTGGGAAAAGATTAAGAAAAATGCTACTACTAATAAACACTTCCTTGCTAATTCCAGAAGGATTATTACCAAATAAAAATCTGGCTCAAAAGACGAAACACGAATTGGCAGATCAAGCTTATTCATTTCAGCGGTGGATTTGGGCCGGACACGATGGTGGAGCAGCCCAGGCCGTTCCCCCGCTTCTAGCTAGTCTTCTGCACCTACACAGCTACACTCCGCAGTAGGCCTTGAGCTTGTCGTCATGGCGACCACCCTCCTCAGAGACGCAGAAGCGAACGAACTCGTCGTAGTCGTAGTCCCTGAAGCGGCGAGGGTGGCCGCCGGCCACGTCCACGAGCTCGTCGCGCACCTGGATCGTCGGCTCGCCGGGGACCGAGAAGAGGATGGCCGAGTACCTCGTCGCGTCCCCGCCCACGCTTATCCGGTGGAACGGCGCGTGCACACGGTCGTTGGACCACGCCTGCATGCATGCGCAATCCAAGCTCAGAGGTTGGTTAACGCCATGATGGATCATGGATGGATGGAGTGGAGCGAGCGCCTGCGGTGCGGCGTGGCGACGTACCCGGAGAGCGTTGCCGGCCATGACCACGAGCGACGCCGGCGATGGCCGGACGAGGATCCACCGCCCGTCCCTGGCCTGCATCTCCAGCCCGTCGACCTCGTGCTGGCACACCACGCTCAGCGAGTTGGTGTCCTGGTGCGACCCGTAACGCACCTCCCTTGCCTTCTCGTCGGCGGTCGGCGCCCCGTACTCTGACATCCGGAACAGGTGCCAGAAGGGCGCGCTCTGGGTCTCTTCGACGGCCACCCCGAGCCCCTCCATGACCATCCGCCGCACCGCCCCCTCCAGCTCCGCCATCCGCGCTGCCGCGCCGTGCACGGTCTCGCTGCCGTCGGCGCGCCAGAGCAAGAGTCAGATCAATCAATCGATCCATCTGGCCGGCCGCCGGTAACATCTTAACTAATCGACGGGGGAGCGGAAGTGGTAGGTACGTACCAGAAGGCGGCGTTGTCAGCGGCGGGGAACATGAGGTCGGCGAAGGCCTGGACGGCGCCCAGCTCGGGCCCGCCGACAATGGCGAGGCTCTCGTAGGCGTGAAGGCCCGGGAGGCCGCCGAGGTAGCCGTGGAAGGGCTTGCCGGGCCCGTAGTGGTTGCCGTGCTTGGTGCCCACAGGCAGCGCGAAGAGCGGGCGGACGGCGCCGTCGAAGAGCGCGGCGCGCTGCGCCGGGGCGAGCGCCGGGTAGTGCGCGTCGAAGCAGCCGAAGGTGGCCAGCGCGTCCATCACCAGCGCGCGCGTCGCGTCCCACCGCCCTGTCCCCGGCGCCGATGTGTCCACGCCGGAGAAGTCGATCCTCGGCAGCTCCGCCGCCTCCGCGGCCATGGTGCTCCTCGCCGCCTCTCGTCGATCTCAGCTGAGAGTCTGACTGACCGCGATGGGGTTGGTGGCGATGGATCGAGTGGAGCTCAACGCACGTAGCCGCCACAGTTGACTCCCTGTGCATATGAAAATGGAAAGATTCCATCTCCCGGAAAAAGAATAATAATAAGAAAAAGATGTATGGACCAATCATATACTCCCTCCGTTCCAAAACAATTGTCTTTCTAGCCATCTCAAATGGACTACAACATACGGATGTATGTAGACATGTTTTAGAGTGTAGATTCACTCATTTTGCTCCGTATGTAGTCACTTGTTGAAATATCTACAAAGACAATTATTTAGGAACGGAGGGAGTATTTGCATTTTGTACCGATTATAAATCTCAAAAATGAGTGACCAAATTTGTACCGTTACAAACATTATTTGACTAGACCACCAGAGGATAGCATAAACAAAAATTATGTTGCTATCTCGTAGGCACTTCCGTGCAAGAATTGGAGTTGCTGCCAAGAAAAATCGCATTATTGTACTGTGAGAGAGAAGCGACTGATCACAGGGCTCCATTATATTTCGTGTAAAAAAATAAATTTTATTCTTTTTATTTGTTCAAGATTTAGCCACATCAATTTCGGAACACACAAGTTAAGTGCCGGGAGAAGGGAAATGGTTCAAGCTATTAGGATTTCTGTTATGAATTATACAATCTTAGTTTGGTCGACTGGTACTATGTATAAAACAATGCATTAATTTAATAATCAAAATTCTTCTTCCTACAGAAGTCAAAGATGAAACAAAAGACAACAACAATTAAGGGGACAATTTCATTTTTCAAGCCAATTTCTTCGGCTTCAACCTTCAACATTACCGGCGTCGAAAATGTAAATCCATACGAGGAGCAACCTGTTGCAAATAACAATACTTATCATCAAGAGGTTGTGGCATTGGGATAAGTCGAGGAACAAAGTAGAATTGGAAGCACGACTTATGAAAGGGACCCTCTAAGGGCCAACAAATTTATGAACTCCCTCCTGATAAAAAAAAGAAGAAGCTTGAAAATTTTGTATTCTAAAGGGTACTTATCAACCATGAATGAGAGAATACCCATACATGATCATTTTATATTTTGGAGAGCAATTGTACAAACATCTGCCAAAATGGCTGCAAAAGCAAGACTAAACCTTTAAGGTTTGTTTTTTGCGAAAATGATCAAATCTATTATAAAGTTCACCGAAAGTCCAAAACATCTCAAATAAAATAAAAATTACATAGAGATTCCAAGACAGTCGAACGACCACTATTGCCGTCAGAATGAGTCGCCGAAGCGCCACTGTGGCCGCTCCCCAACCGGAGCCGGATTAACATTGTTGATGACAGACGGAAAGTCTTCATGCACGTGCGCCCTAAAGCTGCAGTCGTCACTATTGAACCCTTGCATAAATCTAAAGCACATGCCACCAAATCTCCCCACATGACAACAAACCCTAACCTTACCGTCCCAAGAAGACAGCGGGAATCTACGCTGAAGTTCTGTCGACTACGTCCAAACAGACAAATTTGAGGATCAGTGTCCAGAATACAAACTCGAAGAAGAAGCACCGTCATCCGCCCGAGCACCACACCCGTGAAGACTGAAAACACTAATCTAAACTACTAACCAGAGTGAAGGCATCGGGAGCCCCCCTCCCCCTACGAGCCGCCAACTGTCGGAGCGGCAGGCATAGGAGAGGTGAATCCACGGGCTTGCCGGTGAAGTATGAAGATGAGAGTTTGCCCTAGCCGCCTAGGAGGGGGGGGGGGAGGAAGTCTGTGACTAAAGCTTTAAGTGACAATTGATTCATTCAAGTAAGCAAGATTTTCCTATTTTAAGAATGACAACATTATATAATATACTTTAGTAAAGAGGTAACAATTTCTTTTCTTGGTGATTTCACGAGGTGGTTAACATTACAAGCTTTTGCTTATAGAGGTAGTTGGCTTACTAATTTTCTTGACCCGCTAAAGTTGTTGCCTTATTATAGCGGATAGATGACGTTGTCTTGAAAAATGCAAATTATACCTACTATATCGTGCAATAAGTTATGCTATGTATATAATGGTAGACGAAGCACGAGATGAATTAAAATAAATAGAAAATGGCCTTCATTTTCCGCCCCTCCCATGTCTAAATCCTGGCTCCGCCCTGTCCCGGACAGCTCTACTCCATCAATTGACCAGACGACAAGAACGACTAATTTTGGAGGTTTGTTAATTCGGGAGCCGAGGATGCCACCTATCGGCGCTAAACCTAAAATGTTATTAATTTTTACCGCCAGGACTGTAGAGAGCTACTGAAAACACGCGTGGTGGGTCGACGAAATACTAGCATGATAGCTTCTACTCCCTCCGTTTCTAAATATTTGTCTTTTAAGAGATTTCAACAAGTTACTATATACAGAGCAAAATAAGTGAATATACACTTAAAAATATGTCTATACACATTCGTATGTGATAGTTTATTTAAAATCTATAAAAAAACAAATATTTAGGAACGAAGAGAGTAGATGACGAACGACAGCTATAGTGTACGTACACGTTAATACTGCCGGCGTACAGCTACGCGCATGCGTCGACAGTGAAAGATGGACCCATGCGCGCGCAAACGTACAATTCATTCCATCCGCAAAACTGATATTCACGCTCTGTTTGTTTTCTTTTCCGTCAAGCACTCTGGAGGATGATGCTGTTACTCTCCTTCGTTTGATGATGCTGGTGGGAGGATAGAGCACAAAAAACCCTGTGTACCTTTTAAATTATGTCTTAGAAAGACTTGGTATTTCTTTTCCAGGTTATATTTGTGTAGTTAGGTTAGAGCAACTCTAGCAGACCCCACATCCCTCCGGCCCGCAAAACGTGTTTGCAGTTCGCGGAAAAACGCCATTGCGGGCCGGCGTGCACGGCCACGGATGCAGACCCCGCAAAGCCGACCCGTAAAAAGCATATTCGTGAATATGTTCGTGAATATGCTTTTTTTACGGGTTGGCTTTGCGGGGTCTGATCTGGCGCAGCTCCTCCCGGCCCGGAAAACCTAAATTTGCACTTTGATTTGATCCAACATAATGCATTCATTTGCTTTTTCAACAATATTGGATACATGAAACATCACCAAATCTTTGCTAGAATAGCAAGACCAAAGAAAACCAGGTAAATCAAACCTAGCTAGGTTTAGTATATTTATAATATATAATGGTGCGGCCTCCTCTTTGCCCTCCTTTTGGCCCTCCCTCCCCTTATCTTAGATTCTTAGACCTAGTGCCACAATGGTGCGGCGCATATCAAGTTCCTTCTTCTTCTTCCACTCGCACCAAACCTCCTCCTCTCGTGGCCATCAGAGTTCCAAGAACTCGCCAGCCCTTGTGCTTCGTTGCAAAGTTCGTATCTACATGTGTTGGACAAGCTATACCATCGCTTGGTTCTCACGGCCATGGCCAAGGTCTCCTGATGTTCGTGTGACCTTTGAGTCTTTGGCCATAGCCATGGTTGCCATGGCATGTCATGAATATTTCAGATCGACATTTGCCTTCGCAAACCCTACAAACGAACCAGGTGGGTCTTTGATTTGTCTGATTTTTTGGATCCAACTTTTGACGTTGAAACCCTTCCATCTCGTTCTTCAGATCGAAGATGCGATTGTTTTTTTTGTTTCGAACTCGATTTTTGTTGATACCATGCACCACTTTTTCCAGATATATGCAAGTTTTATTTGGTTTTGATCTTCCTGATTCTGTGCCCCTAATTTGATAGATCTAATTCGATCTGTCTCGTGTTCTGTCACACACCGGGGTTTATCGTAGTGGCTCGGCTGCCTGTCTCTATACGACAGGTCGTGTGTTTGACTCCCATGAGATGCAATTCTTGGCTTTTTTTTTGCATTTTACCGAACGCCCCTGACAAAATGGACCCAGCAGTCAGCCACAGTGGCTCTGATCTCCGGTTTGGTTGGGATGGCTCTTCTCTTGCTGGGCGGAATTGAGGCTAATCTGTTGGGCTTACTAACTTGGATTTATATTTTGTTGTGGCCCAAGTCGATCACTATTTATACGTGTTTCTGCCCGAGATCTAAACCCTAATCCTATTCCTTTCTCTGGGTGGCGGCGGAGACGGCGATGGAGGCGGTGGCGGCGGGAGTCAGTTCGCGCAGCGACCGTCTGTGTCCCTGAAGAAGTACCGGTATTGATCTCATTTCGTATCGTCTCTTCGGACTTATTTCTTCCCGTCGCTGGCCCTCTCTCGTTCTGTGTTATCTTAACCGTTCTCGTTCGATTTGCACGCAGACGATGGCCCGAAATGGATCTCGGATCATGGGATTCGCTGCAAGGGCGATCATGGCCGGATCGCATGACGCCAAGGGCAGCGCTGGCAGCCAGATCCCCATCGCTCGCGTCCTCGCTCTATTGCCCAGCGACTCTGCATCCCAAGTACGGCGCCCACTGCTCTCAGGCCAGGTTTTCTCACTCCAAGGCCTCACCCACGCTGGTCATGGTTGTGGTTCACGAGGACCCAGATCCCGGCCATGTCTATGCCGAGAGGTAAGCACTCTTGTTTGTTCCGCTTGATAAATGTTTTCCTTTGAACTCTGTTGGTTCGCGTTGAAAATCATGTGTTGTTTGTTGTGTAGCCTTTCTAAGGTCGTGAGTGAACAGATCGCCATCCTTGACAAGGTGCATCGTCCCCCACATGGATCGTGAGTGAACAGATCGCCATCCTTGACAAGGTTCACCGTCCCCCACATGGATCCGATGTCAAAGTGGATTCCAATGATGTCAACCCTGACGCAAATGTGAAGGTGAGATCTTCCCGGAGGCGAAATAAAATTGCATATATTTTTGTACTGAACTTTTATATGCATATTCTTCTATACATATTATTTCGTTAGATTACAACCTAAAAGAGTACAGTGTTATGCACTTAGTTGGCATATTTAATCACACAACAATATTGCTAATTATTAATTATTGTATTCCTTGTCATACGGTTGTAACGTACATGAGTAAAAAGTATGCTAAATTAAGTTATGTCTCTTAACAAAAGTTCGTTTTGATGATTGCATAAATTATATAGGTATACAAATTGTAGGGGTATGTGCTCCTATCTTTATTTTAATATCGTTATAAATATCATGATAGAGCTTCTAAGGCATATTGTCTAAAAAAATCTCAAAAGTGCTCTCTAGTGTACTAGCAGAATGCTCGTGCGTTACTATGGGCTATAATGTATATAAATGAATAAACCAAATAATTAAGGTCATCTCTAGGGTTGAAGTCCATTTCTCCCTCGTATGTCCTAGCGTCTATGTGTGCCCAACAGGCTCCCCAAAATTCAATCATCTAGGCAGAGCCAGTTTAACATTATTGATGACAGACGGAAAGTAAGTCTTCATGCACGTGCGCCCTAAAGCCGCAGTCGTCACTATTGAACCCTTCACTGGTGGAAAAAAGGCCTTCGGTCGCGGTTCGCAACGGCCATTAGTCGCGGCTGCGCAACCGCGACCAGCAAAGCGCGACTAAAGCCCGCCACCTTTAGTCGCGGCTGCTTACGAACCGCGACTAAAGGCCCGTCCACGTGGGCGCCAGGCGGCCGTCGGGGCGGAGGACCTTTAGTCGCGGTTCTTCTGGCCAACCGCGACTAAAGGCCGCCGCAGGTTTAGGGTTTTTAGCCCCCCTAAACCTGTTTTAATTTGTATTGTTTTAATTCTTTTGTGCTTTATTTTAATTTTGAAGGAGTTTCATATATTCTACGGTACTACATACATGCATTTGAATGTACAATTTCAAATAAATTTGAAATTAGAACCAAAAAGAATTCAAGAGGAATATACAATATATATTCAATATCATCGGATGACCATATACAATTTTGAACAAGTTTCCATACATGATTTAATCCATATAAAGTTCTACGTCCTCGTGATAGTGTTCTCCTTTAGGATGGAGGACTTCCCTGTTGAACCATCCAGCTAGTTCCTCTTGAAGTGGTCGGAAGCGAGCTTCTGGACTAAGCGTCCACCGGAGGTTATTCCTCTGAGCATTGGTATCACTCGGATCAACCCGCTCGAGGTGTATCTCCGGATCATCTCACGCATAAAGTATGCACATAGATTGGTCAACGGTGGCTGAATATCCCATCTTAGTCTTTACCCTTTTGAATTCTAGCTCTTTTTGAATTCACCGACCTTTGTATCTACGAACCGTCTCCAAACCCTACGAGGCAAAGAAAATTAAATGAACAAGAGAGTTATTAGTTACTTGGATCACATCGTTCTGTAAACGTGGTAGAACTTCTGGATTGATTACCTTCTGAGAGATTGCATTGAGGAATGCACATAGCTTCACAATGGCTACTCGAACATTTTCCGGCAGAGCCCCTCAAAGCAATCGGAAGCAATTGCGTCATAATCACGTGGCGGTCGTGAGACTTCAGGTTTTGGAACTTTTCTCCGCCATGTTTATTATTCCCTTTATATTGGGCGAGAATCCAGACGGGACCTTCATACTGCTCGGCATTCAAAAAGATGACCTTCTCTTCTTTGGTCGAGCGTAGCTGGCACGACCTTGAAACCATTCCGGATGCCGGTCATCAGGGTCTTTCAAACGTTGCTGGTCCTGCCGTGCTTCCTTTGTATCATTTGTCTTCCCATACACGCCCAAGAAGCTTAGGAGGTTCACGCAAATATTCTTCGTAACGTGCATCACGTCGATTGCAGAGCGGACTTCTAGGACTTTCCAATATTCTAGCTCCCAGAATATAGATTTCTTCTTCCACATGGCTGCGTGCTGTCGGCTCCCTTCGAACTGATTGTCCGCCAGACCCTTTCCAAAGATGACTTTCAAATCCTTGACCATATCAAATACCTCAGCACCAAGGTCGTTCGCAGCTTCGCCGGTGATCTGCCTTGCCGTTGTAATGCTTGCCTTTCTTTCATCGATGAATTTTCGGAAGAAATCGACGATGCCCAAGGTACACGTTCTTCTTACAATTTGGCAAATGTACACTTTCGGTCTCATGTAAGCAGTGCGTGCATGCATTGTATCCCTTATTTGACAGTCCCGAAGGTTACTAAGAGCAGGCCAATCGTTGATGGTTACGAAAAGCAACGCCAGAGGTCAAATTCTCTTGTTTGTGCTCATCCCACACACGGACACCACCCCACAGCTGTAAAAGTTCATCAACTAATGGCCTTAGGTACACATCGATGTCGTTGCGGGTTGCTTCGGACCTTGGATGAGCACCGCATCATAATGAACTTCCGCTTCATGCACAACCAAGGAGGAAGGTTGTAGATGCATAGAGTCACGGGCAGTGCTATGGCTGGAGCTCGCTCGCCAAAAGGATTCATGCCATCCGTGCTTAGAGCAAATCTTATGTTCCTTGCGTCACCGCAAAATCTCGAACCATCCGTCGATCTTTCTCCATTATGCTCCATCTGCGGTGTGTCTCAACTCCCCGTCCGACTTACGTTCCTCTTTGTGCCATCGCAACAACTTGGCATGCTCTTTGTTCATGAACAGACGTTTCAACCGTGGTATTATAGGAGCATACCACATCACCTTGGCGGAACCCTCTTCCGGGTTTCGCCCTCAACATCGCACCGTGGTCATCGCCTCGATCTTATAACGCAATGCAAGGCATACCGGCATTCATTCAAATTCTCGTATTCACCGGTAGAGGATGCGATCGTTGATGCATGCATGTATCTTCGTAACCTCTAAACCTAGAGGGCGACAACCTTCTTTGCTTCAGACGATCAAGGGCAACTCGTTATCCTTTGGAAACATATTCTTCAACATTTTCAGCAAGTTTTCAAATGCCGAGTCACTACACCTGCCTCGCCTTCCATTTCAGCAAATCCAGCAGCAGCCCAGCTTTTTCGCACCATCATCGCATCCGGGTACAGCGCCTTTCGTGATCCTCTAACATGCGATCCAAATTCTCCTCTCCTTTTCGGTTTAGCGGCGTCTCCGCATCAAGAATGGTCCGACCAAGATCATCAACGGATCATCACGTGCCTCTTCTTCACCTTCCCTTCACCTTCAAAGATCCTCCATGAAAGTATCACCGAAATGAGCAAGATAGCTTTCATCGATGAAATCATCCCTTCTTCATCTTCTTCCATTATAACCCCTCTTTCTCCATGCTTGGTCCAACAATTATAGCTTGGCATGAAACCCTTCAAGCAGATGCATGTGAACAACTCTTGAGGAAGAGTAACCCTTCTCATTCTTACAGATAACACATGGACAGATAACAAACCCCCCGCTTGTTCGCATTAGCCACTACGAGGAAATCTTTCAAACCCGTAGTGAACTCGCGGAGAGTCGGTTATCAGACATCCATTGCCGATTCATCTGCATTATTATAATATAAAATATATACTTAACCATCATGCATTTGTTATGAACTACACACACATGCATATTGACACATCAAAGGTTCATCAAGTTGCTAACCGCGATCAAGAGTGTGGCTCCAACACTTCATGTCATGTTTGTTTCATGCTCTTGGGGCATTTCATCAAACACCTTATGTGCATAAGAGGAACCAAAAGCAAACCTACACCCACTTGTGAAGAGAATGGCTCCAAATGGCTAAGTGTTGGCTGCTGGATGGGTATATATAGGGAGGGCTTTAGTCGCGGTTGGCGAAGCCAACCGCGACTAAAGGTGCCCAAGGCCTTTAGTCGCGGCTGGCACGGCCACCGCGACTAAAGCCCCTCACGCACCACCGCCACCGAGCGCCAGGGCTCAGCCTTTGGTCGCGGTTCACCTCGAATCATGATTAAAGGTCCCATTAGTCGCGGTTCCTACAGCTTCGCGACTTATGGGCTGGACGGAAAGCCTGTTTTTCCACTAGTGCTTGCATAAATCTGAAGCACATGCCACCAAATCTCCCCACATAATCTTACGGTCCCAAGGAGTAGTGAGAATCTACGCTGAAGTTTCGTCGACTACGTCCAGACAGACAAATTTGAGGATCGGAGTCTGGAATACAAACTCGAAGAAGAAGCACTGTCATCCGCCCGAGCACCACACCCGTGAAGACTAAAAACACTAATCTAAACGACTAACCAGAGTGAAGGCACCGGCCGGGAGCCTCGTCCCCCCTACCAGTCGCCAGTTGTCGGAGCGGCAGGCGGAGGAGAGGTGAATCCACGAGCTTGCCGGTGAAGTATGAAGATGAGAGTTTACCCTAGCCGCCTAGGATTAGGGAGGAAAACGAGAGGAAGTCAGCGACTAAAGCTTTAAGTGACAATTGATTCATTCAAGTAAGCAAGATTTTTCCTATTTTAAGAATGACAACATTATATAATATACTTTAGTAAAGAGGTAACAATTTCTTTAGTTGGTGATTTCACGAGGTGGTTAACATACAAGCTTTTGCTTATAGAGGTTGTTGGCTTACTAATTTTCTTGACCCGCTGAAGTTGTTGCCTTATTATAGCGGATAGATGACGTTGTCTTGGAAAATGCACCAAAAATGCAAACTATACCTACTATATCGTGCAACAAAATTTCTTAAGTTACTATCTCGAACAATTCAGACACAAATTATAGAAGTAAAATGGTAGTCATAAGTTATGCTATGTATAATGGTAGACGAAGCACAAGATGAATTAAAATAAATAGAAAAAGGCCTTCGTACAATTCATTCCATCCGCAAAACTCATCTTCACGTTCTGTGTTTTTTCTTTTCCGTCAAACACTCTGGAGGAATACCAAAGCTTTTCCACAGATAGTTCTGAACGGACCATGGAAAAGTTCACCTTGACAGTGACGAGACGACGCCTCGCCTCGCCATATCAATACCGTGCGCCCGTTAGCAGCAAACAAGATGTCAATGTTTCTCTTGGCAAAAATGCTAGACATACAAAGACTTACAAGCTTTTACACGCTCCTTCCATCTAACAACCAATCACAAACCTCTCCCCGATTTTCGGGGGTACCGCCCTACCACCTATTATTGACCAATCAAGGTTAACCATCCTGTAAAAGCCTGTAAATCGTTTGTACGTGTAGCATTGCCGTTCTCTTGGACTATTTTGACGAATTTCGTACTACCAAATCTCGCCGCAAGTGTAGCAAATCTCCTCGACTTGGCCGTGTCTGGTTAACGCTTCTGCTAGATGAACTATACGTGCAGGCGTGCAGCACTCGCGACAAGTTTTTAAGTCGCACTCGATTGGGTCGTGTCTTGTTTAAAGCCTCTTCTAGATTTTTTGTTTAGAAAAGGAGGATGACCCTACCTCGTCATCCCAGATCGATACTGCCACTTTATCGATTATTCTCGGCGACCTTACAAAGTATTACAACAATACGTCTGAATCCGCCATCTTGAACATATGCCACTACTCCTATCCAAATGATGCAGGGGTGCTACCCGCCACATACCCGCACTACTCACCTAATCCTATCATCCAGCCGAAGCCCCATCCGAGCCACATACTCGATCCGGGGCATAAACCGGTCCGACGACTCACATGTGTCGTCGCCGCCATCTTCCACACGTCCGTCTTCGAGCGGATATTGAAGCTTCTACCTTGTGAGGTCACTCCGTCATCGACGCCACCTTGACGCCAGACAACTACCTCCACTGCGCGAGTCCATCATCACGCGACGGGCGCCGAAGTCTCCACGCGCACCACGCCGAGATCCGCCGTCATCAATGTGAAGGATGAAGCACCGCTCCACCAAAAAGCGCCCGCTGGTCCTCGATCCGTGTCGCCTCAAGAATGACGCCCCCAAGGAGAAAACGACACCAACGCGCCGCCGTCATCCGATCAACTGATCTAGGGTTTCCCCCGGAGATAGCGGATAAAGGTCTAGAGCTTCTCCACGGCGATGCCTTCAAGAAGGTAATGACACAACAGAGCGTCACCAACGCCGGCCATGGCATGAAGCCGAGCACAAGGTTTTCACCCGGATCCGCTCGAAGAATCTCCATCACGTAATGTGTGCACGGGTCGCCGCCGATCTGAGCCGCCGCACAACGATCTGAGCCTCTTCCAGATGAACGTACGTACACTACTATAGATCGTAACAGTACGCAGACAGCCAGCCAGCCACGTGCATGCCTTGACAGGGAAGGCATCCCATCTGTAAACTGCAGTACAAATCCATATTCTGGTTTCTTTTGTCGAACACATGGGAGGAATATCCAACTTTTCCATGCCATACAGAATGAGATCGAGATTGTTATAAACGCAGCCATGGAAAAGTTTACCTGACAACGACACCAAGTGGAAACTCAACTCAACTAGGTCGCGTCTTACAGCGTCTACACCAGTCGGATTTTGCAAATCCGGACCCTCAAACGCACGCAGACGTGACAGGACGTGTCTGCGAACAATGCGGGCATGACTTAAATTAGCCATTCTGCATCCGTATCTCTCATATTTTAACCCCTAGATCCATAGAAAACATGCAAAACAAACCATAGGTATTACATACTACGTACTACCCTAACTACTCTTTGTCGTCGGAGATGTCCATGACGACGGTGCCGGGCGCCGGCTGGACAGGAGGGTAGGTGGGCTCCGGCTCATCCTGCTCCTGCTTGACCTCCTCCTCCGCGGCCTGCTGCGCCTTCATCTCCTGCCGGCAACGGCGTCTGGCCTCCGCAGCCGACTCCGGCGGGAAGGAATCGAGGATGGCCTGCTGCTCCGCCCGTAGATCCGCGTTGCCAGCATCCCTACATCCTCCTCCTCAACATCCTCCGTGGCCTGCTGCGCCTCCATCTCCTGCCGGTGACGGCGTCTGGCCTCCGCAGCCGACTCCGACGGGAAGAAATCAAGGATGGCCTGCTGCTCCGCCTGTAGATCCGCGTTGCCAGCATCCCTACATCCTCCTCCTCAACCTCCTCCGGATCTACTGCTTCCGGAGGTAGCCCCGCGGCAATCCGGGCTTCGCGCCTAGCTCGGATCTGCTCAAGGTGTTTCAGCCGGCGCTGAGGCGTAAAAAAAATAGCTCGCTCCTCACCAGGCGGCGTGGGGGCTTGGCTACTAGGCGAACGGGTTGAGTGGAAAGTGACGGCGGCGGCGAACATGCGGTGGAAAATGTGGATGGGTGGTAGGGATTCAGTGTCACCGGTCGACTTAAATAGCCGGGTTAGGCACTACGCGGCCCACCGTAGCTGCCCTAGGTGGTCAGGCGAAGGAGACGAGCTTCGGACCGCCGGATTTTCGGGCGTTTCTGCGTGGGACCCCGCCGTCAGTCCGACGTGACGGTCGTGCCCGGGCGCCCCTATATCCGCCCTGTATTTGTCATGGATATGAGGGTACTGTTCAGCCATGGCGTTTAAGGTCCGTTTGAGGCGTCCGTCTGAGTCGCAAAATTGACCGGTCAGTGCCCGGGCAGGCCGCCCGGACGTTTGAGAAGGGTTTGGAGCGCCTAGCTGTAGATGCTGTTATGCTAAAGCTTCTAGATGAACATCACGTGAAATACAGTACGAACAAGCTGCTTTGAAGTCCCCCGCAAAAAAAAAAAAAACAAGCTGCTTTGAAGTCACACTCAGTTGAGTGCTGCCTTATTTAAAGTTTCTAGATGAACAGTATGCATCCACATGCATACGCTGACATGGAAGGGACCACGTGTAAACCGCAGTTCCATCGATGAATACTCTGTTTTACTACCATGCATGCTACTCGCTCCGTTCCTAAATATAAGTCTTTTTAGAGATTCCAATATGGACTACATACGGAGCAAAATGAACGAATCTATCATCTAAACTATGTCTATATATATCCGTATGTAGTTCATATTGAAATCTCTACAAAGACTTATATTTAGGAACGGAGGGAGTATGTTTTTGTCAAAAGACACACGATGTTTTTGTCAAAAAATACCGAGCTTTTCCAGTCAGAAGACACACGATCCTCTTATCCTGTAGTTGGACCATTCGACTTTTCACAGATATTTCATCCGTTCACCAAAATACTGCTCTTTCTGGCGTTTCAATGTGACTACATACGAAGCAAAATGAGTGAATCTACACTCTAAAATATGTCTACATATATCCGTATGTAGTAGTCATTTGAAATGTCTAGAAAGACAAGTATTTAGGAACGGAGGGAGTAGTTATGAACGCAGCCATGGAGAAGTTTGCCTTGACAATGACACTAAGCATACATAATTGTTTGGACAGCTTAATCAGGATTGGTTTCTACAATTCTTACAACAAGTTACTACAGTACAACTCATGAACAGTGCCACCGCTTCGTAGCAGCACCTGCTGAAGTGCTGAGAGAGAGAGAGAGAGAGAGAGAGAGAGAGAGCAGACGATCGATCCATCGATCAACACGATGCAGCTGTGCTGGTCGACGGCTGCGAGAAAAGGCTCCCAGCTTCCGTCCGGACGCCGGTTGCAGCCGAGTAGGCAGCTAGGCGCGCGCGGCCGGCGCCTGCAGGTGCGCGGTGGAGGAGTGGAGCATGGTGGTGAGCTCCTTGGACGCGACGATGGACTTGTAGATCTCCATCACCAGCCGCTGCTCGAACTCGGACGCCCGGGCAGTCGCCGGCGGCAGCTGCTTCCGCCGCGGCACGCGCCTGGCCCAGATCCCCTCGGGCCCGCCGCCGGGCAGCGCCGTGGCCGACGCCTTCCGGGCCACCGCCAGCATGCCGCCCACGTACGCGTCCCGCGCGCGCGCCAGCAGCCTCCTCGGCGCCGTCACGATCGCCCGCACGGCCCGCGCGCGCCTGAGGAGCAGCCCGCGCAGCCGCACGCGCCACCCGACGCGCCGCGCCCCGCCGAGGCGCTGCGTGCCCTGGGACCTGCTGCCGCCGCCCTCGCCGGCCTCCAGGCGCTGGTACTTGCGCCGGCGCCAGTGAGCGCGCACGCCCTTGGTGAACCCGATCGGGAACGCCTCCACCTCCATGGCCGGCCGGCTCGTGTGCTGGGTGCTCGGCGGCGAGGTGGGGGTGCGGCGCGATCTGGCTGGCGTGGCTGCTTGACCGAGTTTGGTGGAGCTTTGCTTGTGTTTAGCTTGCGTTTGGTGGTGGATGGAGCAAAGTGCGATGCCGGCTCGCGTCTTTTATGCAGGGAGAGAGAGCTACGGCCGTGGTTGGTGGGGGTTGTGTGTGTGTGCGACTGGTGGTGACCGGTGACAAAATCCATGGGGATTTGATGCCGTTTTCGCGGCAGTGGCCACGTTGAATTCACTCGTCGACGCCGTGGTTGGTGACTTGGTGACCCGGCGTGCGTTGCTGTGGATAGCCCGCCCAAGGTCGTTTTCTTTCTTTCCTTCATTGATTCGCCTCGATCATGCGTACGTGCATGGCTAGCATATCACTAGTAAATGCAGCATGTTACCATGTGTTGGACGTCTAGAAGATGGCAGCCTGGATGGATGACTAAACTGGTCGGTTGAAGATTCCATTGCTTAACATTTTAATGCACTTGTGTGTGTTAATTTGACCGATGACCGGTGTAGCTTGCTTGGGGGCAACTATTTCTCAATCGACTATTTTTTGTTTCTGGTTCAAACATTTTTTCCCTTGGTCTTCCTCTTCCTCCTGCCCATCACCCCTCTCCCGCGCAGCCACCAGTCGAACGGTTGTCCCATGCCGGGGAAGGGTTTTGCGTGGGCCGTGGGTGTCGGAGCCCTACGTGGCCGTTGTCCGAACTCCCGTAAAACCCACGTTTGTCTCGGATTTGCCCGAAAAAGTACGTTCGGACTGCTCGACGGACTGATTCAAAACCGCGCGGCCTGTACGTATGCAGGCAGTATGTGATAAGCCTGGAGGGCATAATCCCTTAATTTGGAGGTCAAATTAGGTGCCGTGTCAAATTAAAGCACGTGGCGCCGTAGGGGGTCGTTAATCAATCAAGGAGCCAATAGTCATAGTCAACTAGGGAATCACGGGTCGTGCATGAGTGGCTTGCTGCTTTGCAGGTTCTTTCATTTAACATTGCGTACGTACCCGTGCGTTTGGCGTGGTGTAGCTATGATTTCTCTTTTTTTTTTATAAAGAGTGATCGTTATTTTTTATATATGTACCAGATATGATCATGTATGACCAGGACTCGATCGATTCTTTTTTTGGTATATGAGCAGCCATGCGCAGTTGCACTTTTGGGCAGTGAGTGAAGCAACGAGGGATGGGTCGTGACGTGAGAACGGAACGGAATGGTTCATCCGTCGACATACCCAGGTTTTGACATTTTCGGCTCCCTTGTTATAGGATCATGAGTGTTTTATATTGGATCAGCAAAAAATTTAGCCGTCTGAGAATTGGTGTTAGCTTGGACGAGTAAACAGTTTGAATATTCCGTCAATTCACTTCTTAGCGTTTGCATTTGACCGTTGACCAGTGTAGTAGCTTGGTCTGCTTCGACGAGTTGGGGTCGCTGGCTGCTGGGCCATTAGTTTTATCGCAATCAACGGAAGATGATATTATCTCCAACGAGGAATTTTCCTTCATACGGTATGATTCATGAGATAGTAATCTCTCCCTAATAATAAAGCACGGATTGGGTCTCCGGATTCACCGTCACAATACGCTTTTCCCGTGATTTTACGGTTTCAATTTCAATTTAAAACATATTCGAGGTGGTACTAAAACATGCATACACTCGCCAGAAAATACGTTGCCTCCCTCTATGTACGTCCGGCTGGGCCTTGTGCTTCTCGCTGGGCCTTGGCCGAAAGAAGCACACGCAATATTTCTTCATCCCGATCCTTGCTAAAATACCTTGTACATGAGTGCATCAATGGCTTCACATATTTAAAAGTACCACCTCGGTCTTTCACATCCACATAGACCAGTTAATATACCTCTAGAAAACTAGCAATCACGTGGCACCTGAGACGTGGGAAAACAACAAGAGAAAAAAGCAGGCATTCATGAGGCGACATGGGAAGACGACGGGAAGAAAAGCACGCATGCATGTATGACCAAACAAAGATCGACGCATGGTCTCCTTGCGCACGACCATCAGCCACCCAGCCGGCACCACCACGAGCAAGAGCCGGCAGCAACAGGCTCGGCACAACCACCACGCTCGCTGTGGCGAAGGCCACAACGCCGTACTCCCGGCCGGTGCCGCCTTGCGTGGAGAGGCAAGGGATGCTCTCGATGGTCGGGATAGCTAATAACTGCTTTAATTAAGCTGGTGGAAAGTGACGCGGCTTCAGTGGGAGAGAGAGAGCATCGATCAAGTGGCTAATAGTTAAAATAAAAGAGAAGCATGGCGCAGCACCAAGAGCCTCCGGGTGTGCTATACATGGCAAACATCGAACGTACCATCAACGACACCCTCTAGCGAAGCTTCCATTGCAGCCCGTCGTCTACAGCACGGCGAGCCTGTCACGCCAGACGCTGGTCTTCAGCACCGCGAGCGCGTCACGCCAGACGCCGGTCTGCAGACCGATGCCATCCTGCGACATCGCGCCAAGACGACGGTCTGTAGCACTGATGCCATCCCGCGGCATCGTTTCCCACATAGCTAGCAACGCTGGTGGGCGCTGCATCTCACCAACGGCTGAGCCGACGAGTGTTGCAACGCAGCGCGGCGGCAATGGCCATATTTGCTTCACATCACGGCCATAGCTTTGCAAAACATTGAACGGAGAGTACGGACTTGAGGGCTACAACTTGAGAGCATATCATATCCATGGCGAAGAGGAGCAAATAGAGAAGAAGGTCATAGATATGAAGGGGATCTCGTACAGAGAAAGAGGAAAAAGAACGGGTGGCTTGTGTGCCTCTCGGCAGAAGATAAGGAAGCGGTGGGCGGTGGGTGGGCCTCCACGGGACATGTGGTGCATGCAGGAGGTGGTTTGCGAGCGACGAAATCATCCGACTTAAAAATAACGTTTTCCCTTTTATATTCATATTTTACTTTTTTGTAAGAAGGACCCCAGATTATATTGATATTGAAAATAAGTAGTGATACAACACAACCCAAGAAAAAATATGAAATTACAAACTGCACCATGGGGAACCAATCTAGCCACACCTCTAACGAGGGATGAGGGCGCGCCACTGTGGCCATCTCCGCCGCTCCCTACCAGAGCCGGGGACACCCTTAGTGGTGCACACGGAATAAAGACGTCAGGAAATCACATCATTGGTCCAGGAGGACCAGCACGCCTGAGATAAGCCAGATCGGAACTACGCCGTCACTTGTGTCGGTTTGTTGAACTATGATGATGAAGCGCCGCCACCCACGAGAACCTGCAAATCCGGAGTCACCACGCTCCTACTAGAGCTTCATGCCCCCATGTTGAGGCCGAGCACACATCACCATGACAGCAGGGCCAAAGCAAAAAAAGGTTCCACCTCGAGATCGGCACCGCAGCACACCAGCCTCGATTGGTTAGCTTACTACTAGATTCACGCCGACCGCCTCACAAAGAACCCACCGAATCGAATCCAAGCAGATTTTCCACGCCGCCCGACCATAACCGTCAATCTGAATCGGTGAAAGAAGAAAACCTAGCCCTAACCTAACTACACGCCATCGACAAGACGGTGAGGTTCCCCCATCTCCCGCCGCCGTCGGAACGACTGCCAGAGAGAGAGAGAGAGGGGGAACCCCTCGAGTCGCTGGCGGAGGATGGTGGTAGCCGGTCCGCCGGTTCCACCTCTCGCGGGGAGGAAACAAAATGAAAGAATATGAGTTTTATTATTATTTCTAATTCAACACGCCCTTAGGGCGATCAATTCCCCTTAGGTTCATATGTTTTTTTCTCAGCTTGACTATTTTTTTAGTTTCAAACATCTTCTTGCTCTGGCATGATTCATCCAACTCGACGACATTATTTTAGATTTTAAACAGTCTCTTGCACTAGCATGGTTAAGCAACACATGTGTCGTGTGTTGGACATGCTCACCGCCTTGAGATGATTGACCATGTTCGGTGACCACTACAACCACCATTGACGAGGACGGGCAGGAGGATAAACAACAACATGAATAAGATGGGTCTTATAGGATATCGTGTTAAAATATAAGACATGGATCCGGGAGAGAGAGACTTGATCGATACATGTTTTTTGGTTATGGTTATATGATGTTTTTGTTCTCCCGTTGCAACGCACGGGCGTTTGTGCTAGTAATACTAAACTGTCTTGTTAAATCAAACCAAAGCATGTTACCAGGAGCTTGTGCCTTCAATTGACCAGCCAACGAATAGTCAACTGATGAATCACCTGAGTCAAGTCAGTGGCTTGCTGGTTTACACGTTCGTTAAGTGTACGCATGCATGTGTTCAAGATGCTGAATATAAGTTGATGTGACATATTCACTTTTAGAAAGATTCGTGTATCATGACGATCGGGGCTCGACTCTTTCTTGCATGAGCGAAGCGACAAGGGAAGTGATGTGCGGTGAGAACCGGATCAACGGAAGCAGCCAGGTTCGACATTGCCGGCCCAGGTGTTTGCGCGGATCGTGTCAGAGGAAGAGGACATATTCTTCTTCACTTGAAAGTTCTTTTTTTTATGCCTTGTGAAATTTGTGATGCCATGCCGCGCGCCTAGCTTCTCCATCGGGTGGGGAAGTCGAGTTTGGTGGAGAAAATTGTGTGTGAGATGTATTGATGTGATGTCGGCCGCCTCGTGTTGTCTTATATGCAGAGTGGGCCGTGGTTGGGTCCAAGGTGGACGCGTTGAATTCAGTCGTGGTGCAAGTGCAAGTGCACGAGGGTTGGTGACCCAGCGTGCGTTGCCAATCCATCCGGCCCGTCGTTTTGTTCCATATTTACTCACAATGCATATAGACATAGTTTAGAGCAACTCCAACGGACCGACCCAAACGGAAGACGCTTTTGTTCGCTTTTTGTCCGTTTGGGTCGGCCGCCCGCCCGTCGTCCGCCCTCTTTTAGATTTGGGTCGGCAGCGCGCCCAACGCGTCGACCCATTTCATGATCGCACGCGTTTTAGATCATGCCAGCGGCCATGCTAGCGCGCGGGAAAGGTTCGCGCGCGCGGGGAATTCGGCCTAGCGCGCGCTGGCTTTGGCAGTCCAGAGCGTGGGAAATGTTCGCCCGCACATTTTGGCGCACTACGGCCGGCACTCGTTATAAAGATGGCGCTTCCTCCACACTCAGTCCGCCGCCGCCGCCCACTCGTCTCGCCCCCTCTCACTAGCCTCGCCGCCTGTGCGCCACCATGTCGATGCGCATCCTCGGCGCTTTGGATTTTCGCGGAGTCCGCGAGCGCCCCTCTGTCGCCTTCTCTGTCGAGATCTTGTTTGGCGAGAAACGGCTCATCCTCGGCACCTTCGACACCGCTGAGCAGGCGGCCCGCGCGTACGACGCGGCGGCGTGGCGCCTCCTGAGGCCTCGTCGGGATATGAATTTTCCTGACGTGTCGAGCCAGCGGGCGCAGGATCTGCTGCCTCTCCCGCGGCTTTTCACCAACGAGGATCGTCGCGTCCATCAGAGGCGGATGCAACGCCTCGCCCTCGCCGAGATGGATGTGCAAGCCTTGGTGCTGTGGCGCGAACGCTTCCCGCAGGACATCGTCGACGAACGTCAGTTCTATGAGCAGAGGAGGACGGAGAGGAAGGCTAGGAGGACGGAGCGAGCCGCCTATCGGGAGGGCAAGTGTGCCCGGAAGCTGACCGCTCAAATGAGACTGAGGCTGCGAGAAACATCGGGGTGGGACTTGGCGGACGAGCATGCTGCTGACGCCTATATTCAGACGTCGGAGGAGGATATTACCGAGTCAGAGTCGAAAACCGACGAGTAGTTGAGCTTTTCTTTTATCTGTGTACGCAAGAACTATCTATGTATCCTTTTTCATCGGAAAAAAATGGCCGGCGGCGTCGGCCACGAAGCAGGCAGTGGAGGTTGTGCATGCGCGGGGAGGAGAGAGGGCGCGCGCGCCCGTCTTGTGTCCGCGCCGACACAAATCCGGCTCAAAAATGGGCCGGGAATGGGTCGATCGACAGCGGACGAAAGCGGACGCGCGTCCGTTTTGGTCGGCGCGTTGGGTCGTCTTTTCTGTCCGCACCGACCTAAACGAACGCGGGCGGACGAAATAGGTCGCCTCATTGGAGTTGCTCTTAGAACGTAGATTCACTCATTTTACGTTGTATGTAGTTCATGTTAAAATCTTTAAAAAGACTTATGTTTAGAAATAGAGGGAATACATTACTTTAGGTCTATAAGTCTATAACTAAGTGTATAGTACGTGTACTGAACGTCCAGAAGGCGGCCAGAAATTGGTGGAAAGTTTAGCTTGGATTAGGATACTAAACTATGATGTATCTGGCATAGAAACAAATACAACCGTTTGAGGGACAAATAATTTTGAACAGAGAAAGTATTAAACTGGTTGGTTGAAGATTCCGCTCCTTCGCTCTTTTATTTCTACATATCTACTTGTGTGTATTTGACCGTTGACCAATAGCCGCCCCTAGCCAGCTAGCGCGCTGACAGAGTTCGATGGTATCAGGTTGGTCCAACGATGGAAGTCATCGGCTCACTCCTACCAGCAGGTAGGAACGTTCGTCGACATGATAAAGTCTTGGATGCTATCACCTGATCTGATCTGGTGGTCAAATTATAGTGTCGTCTCTTGCAAAAAAATAAAAAAAAATAAAGGGCCAGTGCAGTGCCGTGTTGGTTTACGTGTTCTTATTTGAAGCATAAGCTGGCATGTGTGCACGGTGCCGAATATGCACGGATTCATTTTAGAAACATAGATGTAAGATACGGTCAACATCGGGGCTCGACTCTTTCTTGGGGCATACATAGGCGGACGGTACTGGACCACTGGTGATTGCGATAAAGGAAGTGATAAGGGCAAACAGACGCCAGATTTGACACTTAATTTACGGCTTCGGTCTTTGATCGGAACATTAAGGCCTTGTTCGTTTAATCCTCCTCTCAAGGGGATTGGAGTGGATTGGAGAGGATTTTAGCTTGTAGGGGATCTAATCCCCCTCAAACCCTGCCATTCCCCTTAAAAAACCACATCAACCGAACAAGGCCTAAGGGGTGACGGTATCCCAGGGGCTTTGCCAGTTTTTTTTAAATAAACAACTTTTCAGAAAACCTCCTCAGTTTGATAACTATGTCAACCAGATCTTATTTCAACCTACAACATGCAAGTGTGTTGTTGTGTATATCAGCGTGACCAAATGGCTTTCGGATAGTAAAATCAGAGCTACACATTACAACACTTCCTCCCCTTAGAGAATCTACAACCGGGTTCCGTCTTTAGATGGTCTTAGACGGCAACGCCGCAACGTCTAGTCTCGAGCCTGGGCTCCGTCCAAATCTTAATAACCTAAAAAGAAAAGTATGTGTTTGGTCCTCAAGTTCAGCGAAAGTCTACATCTAGTTCCTTAATATTTTTGGGCGACATTTGATCCCTCAAGTCTCAAAACTGGAGACAATTAGTCCAAAACCAGATTAGAGGGGAAAACGGACACATGTCAGCGGTTTTCGGGTACCTCTTCTTCTCCCCCACTGTGTAGGCATTTGGTCGAGCACCATGTGTGCCGCCGCGTCCTTCTATATCCTCGTAGCCACCCAGCATCTTGCCGCTCACTAGCGCCCACCAACACGCACCACAAGGCATCTGGTGATGGCGGCAGTGGGCGCGAGCGACTTCATCGCATCGTGCACGGCGCAGCTACAGGAGAGAAAAAACCTGGGACATGCGGATGGTTTTCCTCACTAATCTGGTTTTGGACTATTTATGCCCGGTGTTGAGACTTGAGGGATCAAGTATCGTCCTGAAAAAGTTGAGGGACTATATGTAGACTTTCGGTAAACTTGAGGGATCAAAAACAAAATTTTCTCTAAACTTAATTAGGTTACTCTTTATGTGAAAATCTGTAAGGAACGATTGTAACACATCCTTTGGTTAATTATAATACTAGATGAGGTGGTGTTCAAAAAAAAATCTGATCTTATAAACCTTTGCATCCCGGGGCCTAACATACTGGCATCATGAGAAGTTAGTTAGTTCATTGCAAAAGGTCTCAAATTAAGAATTTGAATATCTAACACACAACATCTGTGGTTAAAGCTTACGAAAGATCTAGACTGCTAGAGTACATTGATGGGAAATCTTGGGTTTACAATCATCCGAACAAGTATTTCGGGCCAGCAGAGCCTACCAACATCGACCTAGATCTCATTCGCCATTCGGTCGCAGCTAGCGCTGGGCTGGAGGGAAAAGCCACGTCACCGGGAAGCCCTTTAACGGGCGCACCGGCTTCTCCGGGAACAACTCCGACCGCTGCGTCCTCATGTCGTAGACGATGCAGTAGAAGGGCTCCCGTCGTGCCCCGTAGCCGTAGTACCGATGATTGTATCTTTTCGCGCTAGCGTCCACCGTGAAGAAGATACGGTCCCCGTTGTAGAGACAGTCCTGCTCGCCCGCGCCACTAACGTGAACCGCCCGGGAGCACCATGGCCCGACGAACAGCACCCGGTCGTCGCCCACGCTCCTTACGCTCGTCCACCGCGACCTCTCCACGTCCGCCTTGAGTACCTCGAACTCCAGCTCCAGCTCCAGCTCCAGCCCGCCCATGAGCGCACTCATCGAGCCGCCGCTGAACCCCTCGAGCATCGCGTCCTCCCTGCAGACCAGCAGCAACGTGCCGCTAGATTCTAGCAGGTGTTGCGACGAGTGTTTGAGGACCCCTCGGGGGCTACCCATGAGGCGCTCGACCCGTGACACAGTCGGATTGCCGGTGCGCCTGTCCGTGCCGATGGAGACGGAGAAGAGCCCGTTGAACTTGTCGAGGGCGTAGAGCTTTCCCTCGCATGAGACAATGTCTTGGAGGTGGCGAAGCTCGTCGGGTGTGCTCGACCACCACGAGGACGCCCCTGGCCTGCACAAGGCAAGCTTGCTGCTATACGTCAATGCCTCGTTATCATTGACGATCGCGGCGACGAGGTTGTCAGAGCACACGACGAGCTTCAGCATGTCGGGCACCGGCTGGTCGCTCGGGACGAGGAGAGGCACGTTGGGGGCGTATGTGTCGGAGAGGCCGGGGAGCAGGATGGTGGTGGACATGGAGAAGGGGCTGACCAGCGTGTAGGCGCCGTCGAAGCGCTCGAACACGAGCCACTCGCCGCAGGAGCTCTGCGCGTGCGGCAGCTGCCGGTGGCGGTCGAGGTGGAGCGGCAGCGGCTTGAAGGCGGAGCCGGGCAGGCTGTAGAATGTCCGGTCAGGCAAGGCGAGCCACGGGTAGTGCGGGGGCGGAGAGGTCTGCCGCGCAGAGGCGCGCCAGTGTTTGCAGACGGCGGCGAAGCGGACCCGGTCGGCATGGCAAGGGAGGCGGCGGAGCACGACGCCCGCGAGCTCGGTGGGGATGCTCGACCAACAGTTTTGTGCGCGGCGTGCTACCGACGACATATCGGATCGACCAACGAGACAGCCTGCGGCGTGTGTGCCTCTGCACGTCCATGATCCATGCCGTGGGCGCCGTATATGTATATACGCGGTTGGCACAACACGAGATTCCGAGACTGTCTCGAAACACTTTCCCGTTTTTCTTGGACCAGTTGAGAAGTTTCCCACTCTGCTGACGCGTAAGGCGCCAAATACTTCTATTTTCTTAGGCAGCTCGCAACCCACAGCTCGACCGTGGGCCAGCCTGTGTAGCGTTTCATTATGCACAAGTTATCGGAAACGCCTCAAAAAAAAAAAAACAGTTATCGGAAACTTCTGGATGTTCGAGGTTTGGTTTTTCTTTTTCCTAATTGTTTTATGCTTTCCTTTTGTTTAGACTTTTTTTATTTTTACAAATTCATGACATTTTTCTAATTTGTACTAAATTTAAAATAGTGCACATTTTTTGAATTCATGACATTTTTTTCACATCTGCGAACGGTTTTTCTAATGCGTTAACATTTCTTTTAATTCATGAGTTTTCTTATTTTTTTTGCAGAAATCACGAGATTTTTTCCAAATTCATGATTCCATAAAATTCATGGACATTTTTTAAATTCATGAACATTTTAAAATTTAGGAAGAGTTTTTGAATGTATGATTTCTATTTTTTAATTTTTTATTTTGACATGGAATACCTAGCATTCCATTAACCTGCCACTGCACAGATTACATCGGCAGGAAAATTCACGATCCACAAAATATGGTCACTACGAATTTCCCTAGCACCATGACCTGCCAGCATATGCGCTGGAGTGTTACAAATTCTAGGCGAAAACTCAACTCGGTACTTTTATTTGGTAAAACAGCTAGAAGTCCGTTTCCCCCCTGAATCAGTAGGTGCCTTTTCACTGGAGCGAGCCTGTGAGCGACAACAAAAGACTAGGCGCAAATCAAACTGTTGCAACACTATGCTAAATGGGCCAATCGATACATCACGGCAAGCTGACGCCTAAAGCACTATACAGGAGCTCCACGTTTTTTTTGCAGAGTACTAGTAAGCGTGCACATGCAACGTGTCTTCTAATAACTCCATAATGCTTTGTTTTTGTGCTCAATCCTACTCTCATGTTTGATAAATCCATATTGTCATGGTCTCTCCTGAAATCACCAAACCTCTTGTAGTGATATCAGACCGGCTTGCAATCATGCTAAAGTTGTGCCTCTCATGATGGGCCAAGCAAGTGGAGTGGCAACTCAGCACCAGTCACCGGAACCAATCCTCATGCCTGGCATGGTTTATAGCCACTCTAATTCATATGTAAAACCAGAGAGACAACAAAACCAACCTAGGGACTCCCAGGTGATGGCAAAAGGCCGACATCGGTAAGAGAGTAGTGACAACGGCGCGTCAACGTCTCGTTTCTGGCGGCGGCAATGGTCGATCAGTGATCCATAGACCTTGATGTGTTTTTATATATATTTGAGATGCTTTGTACTTTTGGTGAATCTTTATAATATATCTGAACTTTTTTCCAAAAGTGATGCCAAACTCACACCAGAAAAGCTACAAAATTTTCCCTCCTTTGCATGACAGCTTCAAGCAAAACCCACAAGAAACAACCAGCTTAACATTGTTGTCTTCGCACCACGTTCAACTTCTCAACGATCATCTGGAAGAATTGTTGTGTCTCTCTACCGTACTACAAAGCAAGAAGGTAATATACATTTCTTGGAAATTAGCAGGTTGCCCAAGGATTTTCTTCTCAAAAACCAAATGAATGGGAATTCTCCAAAGCTCGCACCAAATGACCACAACCCCATCATCGACATGACCTCAATCGTGGGCTTCCTGTGCAAGAACTACAGAACCAATGCTTCTTCCGTAGAAATGCGTAATAAAATTCAACATACCATCGAAGGCTCTTCTAAACCACTATTATTCCAATAGCTTAATAATACTCCTTGCAAGACATCACAATAAATTTCAATTCTAGTTGTAAAATAGGTTGGCAAATGAAGCATAATATAACCAGCCTACATATATAACTAAAAATTTCTTTGATATTGGACAATATCATTTACGAACATGTAAGCAAGCCATTTGTACATACAATAAAACACATCCCAATTTACATAACTTTATTGATAATCAATGTGCAAACACCACTCTTACAAGCGTAACGATAGACATGCAAATACCATTACTGCAGGAAGGCCTAATAGTGACGGGCGGCAAAAGCCCAACAGTGGAGTTACTTTGGAGTGCTGATTTTGTTTTTTTGTCACGACTTCCATGAATGTCATTCCTTCGTGGAACTTTACAAGTGCTCAAAACATTAGTAAATGTTTGCCACAAAAATATTCCAGATTTTTTTGGATTTCACTATTCATGCTGACATCATGTGAGCTCAAACTGAGATGAACACTTTTGTCATGAATACAAATGACATGCACATATAGGTGATGTTTTTCTAAACATTTTGATATCTTATATGCATTTATCTGAGTTAGTATGAATTCGTTATGAAGTTTTCAAAGTTACGGTCAAACGAGCAAAGGGCAAAAACATAAGAAAAGCAAACGAGCTTGGGCAGAAACGAGGTTTTTTGAATTTAGGGGCAAAACACACGGGTGTGACACAACTAGGTACTCAAATGTAATTGTCCCAAACAACTATGGTGACTGTGGAACATCGTAGCATAGATAGATTTTGTTGCACTCCTATAATTCATGAAGAAATAATAATAACGTCTTCCCAATTTACATCGCTAATTCTGTGGCAATCTGCATCCAATTTGATCCACTGGAATACGTTCTGCCTGCCTTTTTGGTGACACTAAGGGTCAAGTCTATGTCATTTTTTAACAACGCCATGTTAAACTGAACTATGCCCTCTACATCGATTGGTAGGCTCGCCACATGCATGAACTTGATCATTCCCAAACAAGTGATGCGCTAAGCACAATTAAAATAGGACATCAATTAGCGAATTGTGGATGCACCTTTATATACGGTACCAAATGATAAGCCACAACAATAATTGAATGAAAATATACCACCCACTGAAGAAAGTCATCTTGAAGATCTAAACGGATTTCATTGCAAGTGAGGCCAACCTTGTTGCACACATCTACCCTGGTGTCACCACACCAATGGCATGCTTCGTTGTTGGTTGCCTAATAAGTTCATGTTATAGAACAGTTGAATGCGTTATGTAATATATTAAAGAGTATGGATGGATGAAAAGCTAGGCATGACTTGTACCAAAAAATGCCAACATTGAGTGTCAGAAATTTTGCGAAATGGAACCCAATCAACGTTTCGCCTTAATTTAGATACTCTTTTGAAGCCCTGCATAGTTCGAGCACTCCAAATAAATACACATATGAGACACCATATGGATAAGAGGCGATTGGATTAAAAGCCTACAAAATATGTACATATATGAAACATCAACCAATATCAAAGAATATGGATGGACGAAAAAATTGGGCTTGACTTGTGCTAAAAAGTGAGAGCTAGAAAATTTGTGAAATGAAAATTAGTTGACGTTTCGCCTTAATTTCAACACTCTTTTGAGGCCCTACATAGTTTGAATACTCCAAATAAATATGCATGCATATGAGACTCCATATAGATAAGAGAGGACTGGAATAAAATGCTACAAAGTATTTACATATATGAAACATCAACCAATATTAAAGAATATCGATGGACGAAAAAATTGGGCATGACTTGTGCTAAAAAATGTAAACATTGAGTGTCAGAAATTTTGCGAAACATAAATTAATTAACATTTCACCTTAATTTTGACACTCGTTTCAAGCCCTGCATAGGTTGAACACTCCAAATAAATATGCATGCATCTAAGACTCCGTATGGATAAGAGACGACTGGAATAAAAGGGTACAAAATATTTACATATACGAAATATCAATCAATGTTAAAGAATATGGATGGACGAATGGAATAAAAGGATACCAATCAACAATTGAATCTAAAATTCATCTCTATAAACATGCGAATTAAATCTATGGTTCATCTATAATCTATAAACATGAGAATCAAATCTAAAATACATCTACAATATATTAATATGTGGATCTAATATAAATGTTCATCTACTATCTATACATATGTGAATCCAATACAAATGTTAATCTACAATCCATTCACGTTGTCTCTTTGGCATGAAATAATGCGTACCCGTGCTCCCAAAGGGATGAAACTTGACATGGTCTCTTATTTTTACCTATCTGGGTGTTGTAAAAATTTGAGAGAGATACGGCAAAAAACTGATGCACCTCATGTACAAACCAGACACTCTTCACTGAAGCGTAACAGTTTCCAAAGGAAAACCACAGCCTGCCACACTTAAGTCATTTTTTTAAAACATTTGAACTTCAATTTATTTTCTTTGACTATTATACACCATCCAAATGGTCATGCTCAAATTTAGCCACCTTTTGAGTTGACCTTCTATTTTCAAGACATTAACTGATTTTCTGGCAACTAAAAAGGTCAGAACGATCTTCAGTTGGAAAATAGCGTGGAAACAACCTCCGAATGGGATGAAACATGATATGGAGTGTTTTCTTTGGTTTCCCCCCTTTTCTTTTTTGTTTCCTTTGTTTCTTTCTTGAGATTTGTTTCAACACATATCTATTTTTTCATACACATTGTATATCTTTTATATATAGTAGGAACATTCTTTTATACACCTTTAAAAAAATTCAGCTCTATGTTTTGATGTATATTTTTCTTCACACATTGTACTTTTTTGGCATACATATAGATATATTTATTTGCATTTAGAAAAAACGTGATTACCATTTTTTTCAAATATATCTTTTGAATATTTTTTTGAAAACGAGTTAAACATTTTGCAAGTACATGTTGGAATATTTTTTAATGATACAGAGGACTTGTTAAGCTATGTGTATTTTTTTTACATTGTATTTTTTAAATGTCATGAATATATATTTTGGAACTTGTGAACATTCTTCTAAATGTAATGTAATTGTTTTGAATTGTATGAAACGTTTTTTTAATTACACGAACATTTTTTGCAGTGTGTTATGTTTGTCACGTACCTTTCCTTAAACCCATGAATAATTTTTAAAAGTCACATATTACCTAAATTATTATTTCATAATATATGTATTAATTTTTTTTTCAAAATATAAACAAAAGAAAAAAGGAAAATTATATGTCATGATATCAACATGACATTAGTGTGACGAAACAAATGGTTACTGGGCCACCCACTTCCGGCCTGCTTGCACGAGGCAAGATCTTGTATGCTCGCAACACGCTAGACATAGGCTCGCACCAGTTGGGGGTTGGCCGCCATGTTTGGTTAGGCAACCCTGGTAATCTTTCGTTTGTGGATGTAAACGTTGATCACAATTAATAAAAAGCCTCGCAGACTGTCTCAAAAAAAACCAGTTGACTTTGGACTATGTATGGAAGCCCAATGTCTGCCGAGAAAGTGGTGAGCTACTAAATAGCTAGTTAGAGGGAACTCCTTGCAAACATCACTTCCATCTCTTGTGGTAACCACTGACGCGTTGCATGTGTAACACTTGTCGCCACCTGGGATTTTTGTGCTTTTTTTGTTTGATTCGTTTTTCTAAATCGTTTTATCACTTCAACAATGTGTCCAAATCATGAACCGTTTTAATCTTTGCGGTTCTCGCATTGAGATCTTCAAAACTAATTCCCGTGTTAATTGGTTTGGACGAACTTTTTCCTAAAACAAAATTTTTTTTCCAAAAAAAATATGAATGAAAGAAGCCAAAAAAAGAAACCCCCCAAAAAGGAAACCAGAAGTATACATGTGCTATACAAATTTGAAGAAATTAGAACTGCGATTTTTACTTTTCGGGGAGCTCAGCTGTACTTTTTTACTTTCAGGAAAGCACAGTCTGGAAGCATAACTGTGTTTCACACCGAAGCACAACTTTGCTTTACCGTGAAGCACAACTGTGCTTTTTTCACACGGTCTTTCACAAATTTTTTTTAAAAACTAGGAAAGCCAAACAAAATCGAAAACCCAAAAAATATTCATAAAACGCGTGCAAAAAAAAAAAAACAATTGTCCTCACGGCTGCAGCCAGCGCGCGACGAGTAGCCGCGGTGGGAGCAGCACTTTGTGGTCTTCCTTCCATGCGCGCTCGTGCGCCGGCCACTATGTGTCCGCTGTTGCTACCCCTGATCAGTGATTCCCGGTGAGCTAGGAACATGATGCTACAGCACGCTTGGCCCCTGAAAGTTCGTTGCTGTGATGCAGACCATAATTCGGTTATGACACGACTCACATGTGGCGCGGACTACACACGTATACCGCTCATTAGCTTTTTTTTTTGAGGGGATACCGCTCATTAGCTGTTGCGAATACATCCCGAAAGTGCCTTCGTCGAGTGGGAGGGATAAGGGCATGTACAATGATGTTATCTTAGAAGTGCCATATAGAATAAATGATGAGGTGAAATAGAGAGAACTCATGAAAATGTTTGTTTTCTTTTATTTAAGAGATGATCACTTAGCACAATATGTCTCATCATGTTTTTAAAAATAGCTAGTTATTGAAGATAAAGTTAAAAGATGATCCATTGTGGACAATATTTTTTTGTCATTTCTAAATTACATGCCAGACTTAAGATAAAACTACCTTATCAATTATTGTATATGCCCTAAAATGCTACATGCTGCTTGAACTCCAAAACGTTCTTTCCCCCAGCTGCGTGGCATCACAAAACCCATTATTTTGCCACGTCGACCCTGCATACATGACACGTCAACCAAACAGATAATAGCACACGTTTTTGGGTGCGTGCATGCAGGCATGGATGGATCCTAATTAAAGACTATTTTCTGAAGAAGATGAACTGAAATTTGATGGGCTCTGCGCTCTCCCCGCGTGTGCCTGGACGATCGAGCTCGGTCGGCCTCCCGCCTCCGCCGCGCCACCACTCTCGACCGCGCCGTCCATGCATAAAATGCCCGTTCCTGCCGGCCTCACCGCTCCCGATCCCTCCCTCCCCGCCCGCCCGCCCGCCCGCCCGCTTGTGAGTTGTGACTGACCCCCCCGATCGATTGACCGACACCATGGCGCGGTGCAAGCCCCTCCTCGCCTCCCTGCTGCTGCTGGCCCTCGCCGGCGTCGCCTCCGCCGACAAGGCCCCCGAGAGCGGCTTCATCGTCACCGGCCGCGTCTACTGCGACCCCTGCCGCGCCGGCTTCGAGACCAACGTCTCCAAAAACATCGAAGGTACGTACGCCCGCCTCGGCATCGGATCGAGGGGTAACGTTACAATCTACGTACAGTTGGGTGACGTACGCATGCATGCGTGCATGCAGGGGCGACGGTGGCGATGGACTGCCGGCCGTTCGGCGGCGGCGAGAGCAAGCTCAAGGCGGAGGCGACGACGGACAAGCAGGGGTGGTACAAGATCGAGATCGACCAGGACCACCAGGACGAGATCTGCGAGGTGGTGCTGACAAAGAGCCCCGACGCGTCGTGCGCCGAGATCGAGGAGTTCCGCGACCGCGCGCGCGTCCCGCTCACCAGCAACAACGGCATGAAGCAGCAGGGCACCCGCTTTGCAAACCCCATCGCCTTCTTCCCCAAGGAGCCGCGCAAGGAGTGCGGCGGCATCCTCCAGGCCTACGACCTCAAGGACGCACCCGAGAACCCTTGAACCCCATGAACCCATCCATGTAGTCTCGCTCTGTTGCTTCCCATCATCATCATCATCATCTCATCACTCTCCTACGTACGGCGCCCTCGCCTAGCTACTTCTGTTCCAGCTATATGTTTTGTATAAGATAAATTCTATTAGTATCTTTTTGTCTCGAATAATAAGATGATAAATTGTATGGTGATTAATATATAGAGATCATATGTACAATATATGCGTGCAGTGTTTTTGTATCATATCCCAAACAATGCATGGTGCCCTCTCCTCATGAGTGATAGGTGAAGTCTTTTCTCTCGTTGCTGCAAGCGAATTTTTTACAATCTGTTGCTTAAAGCCTTTTGGAGGTGATTCAGCCTTTATAGGTTACTAGTCAAAAACGGAGGCAACTATAGTATCTTGCTTATTCTCCGTTTCTACCTAATTTTCATGAATTGTTTCGCTCCGGTCGCCGCGCATCCGTTGGATTGGTCTACGGAAATGTTAACGCCCACACGTGTGGGCGTTCACCATCTCGACCACACGCATTCATCGTCGTCGAGTACTTTATGCATGAATCTTGGCACAATCTGGTCGATTTTCTGTGCCACGTAGGACAAGGCGCGTGTGTGGTGTGTGAGACAGTTCGCCCGCACGTTGGTTGCCCTCCCGCGGTCAGCGGTTGCCACTCGGGGGCGTGCGGTGGAACTGCTATGCGCCCGCACGCCACGCGCCGACCGTGATTGACGTCAAACACGTCGCGCACTTCGCCCCCCTCTCCCTCACGGTTCCATTTACTCACCCCGCAGTTACTCGCACAACCCACTTCGCATTTCAAACCATTGGAGGAGAAGACGAGGGGAGAAGGCGACGGCGGAGGCGGAAGAGTCGACGGTGTTCGCGGCCGTCGGTGGTGCTCGCCGGACTGGAGCGGCTTCGCCGGAGCGCCTGCAGATTGAAGGTAATGCTCGCTCCAACTCTCACAATCCTTTCCTGCATTTCCCCCCTTCCCTCCCTGTTCGATTCTTCGCTCGAGATTCGTAGAGATTCAGGCGATTTGGCGATGCGTCGGCGTTCCCGCCGGCGGCGGAGTCCTGTGCTAGCCGTTTTCGGTGGCACTGGGCAGTTTTGTCGCCGCCGTGGCGGCGGCCTCGTCGGTGTGGTTCTGCCTGTCCGGAGGCACACACTGGTCGTGCCTTGGGATTGGGCCGGTGTTTTCCGGCCTGTTAGTTGCGCATTGGTTCGAATTGGTATTTGTAATCAGTTCGGGGAGAATTTTGAGATTGAATTTGAAGTCATTGTAGTTGCCATTGAACCCTAGATCTAGTTAGTTGTTTTTGAAACTGTAGTATGAAGGCAAACGTGGTAGTTTGAGTAACTATCATGATTGTATGGCAACTAACTTCCTGAATGACTGTGATAGTTGCCACAAACATGTTTTCCCATGCGGCAACTAACTTCCTGAAATGACTGTGATAGTTGCCACAAACAAGCTTTCCCATGCGGCAACTAATTTATTGAATGATTGTGATAGTTGCCACACACATGCTTTTCCATGTGGCAACTAATTTCCTGAATTACTGTGATAGTAGCCACAAACATGCTTTTTTCATTGTGGCAACTAATTTTCCTGAATGATTGTGATAGTTGCCACACTATATGAATGGTAAAGTGTAGTAAATCGGTAGTCACTGCAGTTTCAGCAACCAACTGCACTGGATGGCAACTAATCTGCACATCAACTATGTCTGTTGCCACATGGATAGTATATTCTTGTGGCAAATAGAATGTGAACACACCGTGTCTGTTGCCACATTGTAGACATGACAATGTGGCAAATTGGCTGCATAACATGGCAACTAATTTGCACATCATTGTGTCAGATGCCATACATATACTTTTCATGTGGCAAGTATTTTGTCTGACCACAGCATGTCTGTTGCCATTTTACAGTCAGTATAATGTGGCAAATTCATTGTACTGCAGACGCAATTTTCGTGTTTTGCCATGATGACTTGTGATATCTTAACACACTGTGGCAATTTTCAGGTTCTTCATTAGATGTTTTCCATCGCTTTTTTGTATTATGTGTTGCATTTTAACATGGCAATTTCAACCTACCACATTTTTGCGCTGAACACATGGCATTTCATTGGTGTATTTAGGACATGGTGTGAGCTGCCACATCTTAGTTTTTGTGCAGTGGAGGATTTTGTGACTTTCTATCGTACTATCTTGGGCAACATGACAACTTCAACATTTTGTTTTCAAGTGCATTTACGATCCGTACATTTTTTTTCAAAATGTAACCAATGTGCTTAATTGCCACATTTATGTTTTCGACAATCATAGGGGGGTGCGTGCGTGTTCATGTGATATTTTGCATTCACTAGTTGACATTTTCTGTTAGGTGGCAACTGCTTACCTCCTGCATTTTCATTTCCACTGTGACAATTTGGTCTGTTCCTACCTCAGCAGAATGGCTCGCGGTGATCATCAAAGTGATGATGATGATTTCATGGATCCACCACAGCAGAATCGGGCAACTGGACGGAGAAAAGAGGGCGATGAGGTAACTGTCCACACACCCCTCCTCCTCTTGCATATGTTTTTGGTTGCCACCTCGAGCTTTACAGTCATTTGTGATGAACTAAAATTTCATGACAGTGCAAAACATGGCAACAACTGATCACTTTTTGTCTGTTTTTTGCAGAAGAAGAAACGTATTCGCAACATGGCCTCCCAAGAACGACTGACTACATTGACGTACAGTTTTACCGACGATCAGAAGGGAGCTGCTACTGAGATGGGTATGCAGGCTCTGATGAATGTCCGGTGCACGAACCTTGTCAACCCTGTCTGCAACTGGCTTGGTGAGATTCTGACCCGCCTCCGAAATTTGTGATTCCGGGACGTGGAAGACTACCGTTGAACGAGGAATCCGTGTTCTGCACTTTGGGTGTGCCTCGTGGACATATTAAAGTCCCGTATGAGGTCAATAACGAAATCGAGGAAGTGTTGTTCCCCCGTTTGTTTCCTGGGTTGGCATCCATGCCGAACACGTCTGTACTGGCAGATTCGTTGCAGGCCATGACAACCCATGGAGATGTTTTTAAGATGAAGCTACTCATGTACCTCATCTCACCTGTTTTCGCGCTGACCACTTCTCTTCGCCCAAGCAACAAATGCTTCCCCATCCTGGTGAATAATCCATCTTTACTACTTTATTTTCCTTCAATCTTTTTGGCTCCGATGTCACGTGTAAAGCTAGTCACTCCAGTTTTTTTTATGTTTTTTTCCATTCGATTTCTGATGCGGCAACTCGTTGTCCTGAAATTTTGTGCGGTGCAGGCAAATCTGAAAGATGTGAAGAACATGAATTGGTGTAAGTTTATAGCCGACTTCCTGCATGATGCATTCTCAAGCAAGATGTACCAAAAGGGTTGTCGACTGCATTTAATGGTATTTTTTTACTAGTCCTTTCTGTGTACACTCTTTTTAACACACTTTTATTCATGCATGGCAACCTGATCATAACAAGATGGCAACTGCCATAATGACAATATGGCAACTGGCATAATGACAATATGGCAACTGCCACCATATTACTATGACAACTGTCATCATACTATGATGGCAACTGCCATCATGACTATATGGCAACTGGCATCACACTATGATGGCAACTAGCACATACAGATGGCAACTTCTTCTTTTTTCTCTTTTTCATGCACTTCAACTTGATTATCATGGGAACATCCATTATCCTGTTTTTCCCACAAAGTACCATGATGGCAACTGATATTTCTTTCTTTTTAAAATTTTTGTACATCAGCTCATGTACGTCGACTGTCTTGATCTGTCCACCGTGGATTTCACCGGGACAGGAGGCCCACCGCCTACGCACAAGTTTGTTGTTTCTGTGTGGACTATCAACACTGTCAAGGCTGTGCTTGCTGCAGACAGGGTAACTGATACCAAATATGGAAAGCTGCAGGTTAGTTCTGGTTTCTTCCTCCACACGGTATGCTTACAAATTTTTGCGGCATAACATATGAAAAAAAATGTCATGCGGCAACCATCTGTGGTTCACAAGAGATGACTACCTTTGTTAGCCATGGCTGTCTGCGTATTGTATCCATGTATCACCCCACATGGCAACTCTTTCATTCGTGCTGAAACTTACATTCGCGTCATATTTTTTTGTTGCATTTGCAATACATGAACTGCTAGTCAGTGTTCATCATTCTCTCTCTCACATCCTAGCTGTTTTTTTTGTTTTTTCCAGCTCATGGCCAAGCATGCTATAGACTACAGCATGTTTGGGGGGCCTCAAAACTTTGGAAAGTGGATGGACGTGCACTCAGCTCCGTCTTCCCCTACTGAGGTAATCAAAATATCTACATCTATGGTTGCCTTGGATTATTTTTGATGTCACGCAAGTGACTGTAATATGGGTGGTTATTGATGCTTCTTGTTTTGTGCACAGGCGAGGGCACCTGTTGAGCATCTAATTGGGCAGTTTGCATCCGGAATGACCGGCTTGCTCGGGAAGTTGGTTGAGGGTGGGCGTCCCTCGGTGGCTCGACAATGACGCGCGTTGCGAGGCGATTCACTTCATTTGTCCCGAAGCGGACACATTGGCCAACCGGTTGCCGTGGCGGTATGACTACAACAGATTCCCAAGAGCTGCCGACACACAAGATGAACTAGCTGGAGACACTGGTTTCAGCAAGGATGACGATGATGACATGGAGAACGTGCAACAGGACACCGATGATGATGAACATGCTGAAGTTCGTGCAAGTGGTAACAAGGGCAAGGATGCACCAGATGTCCCCCCACCGGAGAAAGTCAAAGAACATACGGCTACAAGAGGCGAGGGGGTGTTGCCATCAAAGAGGGGGAGGGTTCCAGAGGATGTTGGGCAGGGTTCTCCTGGCAAGAGGTCTAGGACCGATCCCGTAGCTGCCAGGAGGAGGTTTGACTTTAATTTTAGTTTTTTGCTTTGTCTATATTTTTGGAACAGACTAATCCCTTTGTGCGCTTGTTTTTGCCAAGCGCGGCAACGAGTTTGCTGTCTGACAATTGCCACCTTTTTTTCCTCCATCTCATAAGTGCAGTGAGCCGGCAGCTGGTAGACGAGCAGTTACGAAGAAACAGGCGCCAACGCCAACCCGTGTTTCTGCTCGGTTGAACAAAGGTGCCCCCATTGCTGGTGACACCCCTTCCACCAGGTCATCTCCTCGTACGACGACGTCCAACACCGGGGATCCTGTCGTGTTGCCAGACCTGAGAAAGCCAGTCAATAAGTAGGTTTTCCATGCGCTTTCATTGACATTGTGCTATATTTTTTTTGATTTTTCAATGCATCCGTTCAGCTTGTCACATAGGCTTCTGTCATCATCCCCACATGGCAACTGTTATTTTTCAAATGATTTTTTCCTTCCTTTTTAAGTGCATGGCAACTCCTACTTGTTTTTACATGGCAACTGCCATCTAGGCCAAATGGCAACTCTTTTTGTACCTAATGGCAACTGCCATCTTTTCCATTGGCTTGTGTGCTCATCCCATACCTAGTTTTGAAATTGCATTCATGGCAGATCAGACATTTTTATCATTCGCCAAGTTGGCTAACATGGTAACTATTGCTGGATTTGCATGGCAACTGCTAACTATGCCACATGGCAACTCATATTCCGCTTACATGGCAACTACCAGCTTTTCCACTTATTTTCATTTATACCATGGCAAATATTTTTTTGTTCATTTCTTAATACATTTTTCATGTGCTTTCTTTTTTTGCAGGGTGAAGAAGACTACTACACGCGGGGCCAAGCATATCAGTAAGGACCCACTCGAATGCCTTCATTTAAAGTTGTCAACAGGGGGCAACTCAGATGTTCATGAGGCGCCAGTCGAGAAAACTGCTACTGCACCGTCAACTGCTCCCACTAACTCTGACGCAAGTGGCCGACCATCTCCGCCGGTTGCAGATGTGCAGGCTAGAACAACAGGCATCCGTACATCGGGGAGTGACGAGTCGGTATCTGCCAGGACAACTGAAATATTGCCCACTCTTCTAGCAATGAAGGATATTGTTGTGAGCCATGCCACCCCATCAGCAAGCATTGAAGTGGACGCTCCCGAGACCAACCTAAGCAAGGAAGATTCCTGCTCATCTGACACTGATTCCAAGAGCGTGCGTGCTGGCACTCCTGTGTCCACGACATAAGTGGTTGAGGCGACAGTTCACAATGATATGCCATCTACAGATGAGAGTCTTGGCACAACAGCTCCGGCTCACAGCCGGTGCAGAATCTTGCTAAAGCGGCATTTTTAGCGTCTTGGTCTTCCACCTAGGCGTCGTAACCCCCGCAAGCAATCAACAGACATACCCAACGCACCAGCTGTAGCTAGGAGCAGCAGAGACGAGTCTGGTTATGTTCCTGCGCCCACACTGTTCCCGCCACCTGCCAAAAGCAATGTGATGGAGAAACCGGAAGACCGGAGCACAACTGATGCAGGTGAACGTCTGGAGCAGACTGCGTCTTTACCCGCAGTGGAAATCCCCAGATTAAATCTGCGCACTTCCAGGCTCCCAGTCAATGTGGGTGTCCCCTACAGCCCAAACAAGAAGATTGTCAAGAAAGCTGCGGTTGATACCGCTGACAACACGCCCCGCCCTATAAATAAGCCCGATCATTCTGTAGTGGCCGATTCAAATATGTTTGTTGATCTTTCACCCTTGGATTCTGCCCCGCAATTTGTTCGTGGTCCAGTCGGTAGGCATGACAGGCACCCAATGGCCTTCACCCCACCGAGCTTCAGTCTTGGCATCAGTCAAGATCAACCATTGGTGCCAGATCCTATGCCAGTTGCCTTTGCTTTCCCGGGAGGCATGCCCGCAATGATGGCGCAGACAATGGTTGAGGGCAGGAAGGCTGTCAAGTTCGCAGAGCCGATAGTCCAAGGTACATTTATCATGTGCTTATCATTTTCTTCTATACATCTTTGTAGTTTGACTTTTGTCCCAATCATATTTTTTGGGGTTCTCAATTATGATGGCAACTGATATGTGATGACATGGCAACTGGATTTGATGCACCATGTCACCTACATTTTTTTGCTGCCATGCTGCATTTTACATTGGGCAACTACATGGCAACTGAAGTTGATTCAACATGGCAACTGTAGTTGTTGTCACGTGGAAAATACAGTGCAATACACATGACAACTAGATTTGCTGCACCATGTCACCTGCATTTTTTGTTTCCATGCTGCATTTTTCCATACGGCAAGCACATGGCAAGTGGAGTTGACACAACATGGCAATCAGAGTTCTTTGACATGGCAACTGATTACAACTACATGGCAACTGTAGTTGCTGTGACATGGCAACTGTAGTTGCACCACACATGGCAACTCCCCACTTTTTTGTACCTACATTTCACATCATGCACCCTATCTTCTCACAATTCATCTGTTTTTGATTTCTAGGTATCCTAATCCACTTGTTTGATCCATGCAGGCACCCCTGAGGACATTTCACCATCAGTTGATGAAGCTTACCGCAGGATCGAGGAGGCAGCATTGCAGAGGAGGTCCTCACGAGGGTAGGGCAATCAAGTTCCAACGTGCCTGCAAATTCGGTATCTGAGGATACCAATATGAGTGCCACCCCTGGTTCTGTGAGGCAGTGGAGGGTAGTTCACCCACCTCCCATGGAAGACTACGAGCCCGAATTCAGGGCCACAAAGGAACAGACCCAGTTGTACAATATTGTCAAGCGGTTTGGAAATACGACGGCCAGCAGCAAGCACATGAAGGAGCTGAAAGCGTAAATGACCACACCACATAATCTCTCATTTTGCTTTGCTCTCTGTTAACCATTCATCATCTTCGTACTTTCTATACATGATCCGCTTACGTTTTAGTTCTTTTTATTTTTTTACTTAGTAGGCATGATTCTTTCATGTTATATCATTTTCATACAGCTCATGTTTGGACAGAACCAAGGTCATTCAATGCGAAGTGACGTACGTCGACCTGGGTGATCTTGCCGAGTCCATGAGGCCAAACGGTAAAATGTCGACGAATGTAGTTGCATGCGGGATTGACTACATCAACAATCATATGGATGTGTGTGCTGACAAAACAATCATGCAGTACAGTGTGACCTGCAAAATATGGGATGGTGACTTCCACCACAAAATCCTGAGGAAGAATTTTGCTCAACACGGTGAATTCAAGCTCACACTGAAGAAATATGTGAGTACTCCTTCCCTGTTTGCACTTTTTTCACATGGTATGGTCTTTTGCCATCATCTGCACTCTGTTTATGTGGCAGATGTTTCATGTGGCAATAGCTGCCGTGCAAACTGACTTTTTGATTTTTGCATCCCGTGCAAACTATGTGGCAACTTCATAGTAAAATACACGTCAAATTTTGTTCATACATGGATGGCAACTTTCTTTCAACTACCCCCACCATAACAAAAACATTCTATGTGATTCTACTTTTTTTGTCCCTCTGCTGTTCTTCATGCGAACTCTGCTTCTCATTTCCTTCACTTTTACATGCAGGTCATGTTCCCCATGTTCCAGGAGCTTGCACCACACGACCCACATTACAAGTGTGGTCACCACTATGCAATCTGTCTTGACCTGAAGAACCAACGCTTTGAGGTGCTTGATTCAATGCGTTCGGCAGCTGATGCAGACCTTACTTCGCATGCTGAATTGTTCATCAACAACGTCAAAGAGACATGGAACCGTCACTACAAAAACTCTAAGGTCCAGATCAGACATTTCCCGATTGAGTACGTGGCGACTACGAATCAAGGGAACACGTAATTTCCTACCCCCTCCTTCATGTGCCATTTACATCAATCCCACCCCTCTTTTGTTGTTACATCTGAATTGAAGTTTATCATTGCTATGTCTGTCCTTTTTGCGAGTTCACCTGACTCTTTTCCTTGTGCAGGACGGACTGTGGCTTTCACACATTGGAATACTTTGCAAAGTGGGAAGGTAGACTTGTCCCTGCTGTCACAGCTGCAACGGTTGTTGAGCTCCAGAAAATTTACACATGGAACTGGTTGACGAATGAAGATTTCAACAAGCGGTCTGGAGCACGCGAGTTCATGGAGGAAGCTGTCAAGAAAGTCATCAAGAAGTACAAGTGATCACGTGGCGTTACACACCGGACGCACACCTTACATTCTGTTGCCGAGGAATGTAAGGTACTATCTTTTGTTCTTGTCAAAACTATGTTCGCGTGCTATGTTATGACTGCAACCCCGCGTTGCCTAGTATGTAGTGGTGGTGTGTGAGCGACATTTGAATATTTTCTGTAATATATGTGTGGATGTGAACCTATTTAGGCGTGACAGCAGATACGTTTTATGTCTATCATTATTACTATGGTTTCATCGTTTGTAGCAATAGTTTGCTGCTTCAAATGCATCTATGATGTTTTAAAACATGGCAAAATGTAGTTCATCAGATATGGTTAGTGAAAGTCATTGTCGTTTTTCATTTGGCTGTTTTGCTTCTTCTTTTTCATCGCTAACTGTACCGGCTAGCATGGTAGTTTGATCATGTAGCCTTGACCTTTCCTGTGGTTGCTGCACGTTACGCTTTTTTTCAATTTGTTTCCCATACATTGCACACAACACACTATGTGTGACTAAACCGCGTCGAATTATCATGGAAATATATGCGATGCAGAGTCATTGCAAATACCATGTCATATTTCAGTACAGCTAACATGGCAGATTCAGTACAAACAACACGGCAGATCTAGCATAATTAACATGGCAGATCCAGTACAACTAACATGGCAGATCCAGTACAATTAACATGGCATATTTAGTATAAAATAGCATGGCATATTTAGTATAAAATAGCATGGCAGATTAACAACACACAACATGGCAGATTAAGTACCCATAACATGGCAACTGCATTTATCCATTCAATGTATTTTCCTTCAACTTCTGATGCCCCTCAAGAGTCATGCTCCCAATTTAAAAAAAATTCACAACATCTAGGGTATAAAACAAAATGTCCACAAGGACCATGTCACAGGGCCCCAATTTTTGCTTATGGATTGCCCGTCTCTTTCTTCGTTTTCTTATGTTTTGCTTGAATCTCCAATCCCGATTTGTACCTTATCTCTCTTGGACGACCCTTTGTGATGGAACGGGGTGGGTTCCTGACCTGGGTTTGTGTTCTTGCTGTTCCAGATCCTATCTCCGAGTTTTTAGATGATGGCCCCATGGATGAAGGCATACTTGATGTGCGGGGGAACCGGTGTAAGGCTTCCTCAGCTTTCCTCTTCTTGATCTCATCAAGCTCTCCTTTCAGGGCCTTCCTGTGTTTTTCTGCGACTCTCGCTCACGCTTCATCAATTAGCTCAGATAGTTCTTTGTCAGCACAACGTGCCTCATGGCTTCCATGGTTGACTCAGGTCTCTCGTCATGCACAGCCAGAACTGCGTTTGTTGTCTACGGCGCCAACGTGTCGTCAGCGTCCCAAGTCCATCGCCGCCTTATGAAATGGCTGGGCATCCGTGTCACAACGTTCATGTTCATTACTTTTAGTATGTGATAGCACACAATGCCGTCCCGTTCAAACTTGCAGCATTGGCAGTAGTATTCGCCTTCGCCTATCGAGGCTTTGACGAAGTAGTTCCTTCCTTTGTCCGGGTCTTCAGGTTCTGAATCTGACATGCCCAAAATAGAACACACCTTGAACGTATGTTCGTCCCCTGGAAAGCCGTGAACATGCTGGCACGCTTTATTTCTTCCTGGAATCTGCAAGTTTTGTGTGTTTTCTGTTAAACTATCGTGCGCTCTTTTTTTGTAGCACCTTATGTTGTCATGGAAATAGAAATACATTTTGTTTGAACATGGCAAACATAGTACATTGAACATGGCAAATATAGTACATTGAACATGGCAACTGTAGTACATTAGACATGACAACTGTAGTACATTAGACATGGCAACTGCAGTACACCGGACATGGCAACTGCAGTACACTAGACATGGCAACTGTAGTACATTTTCAACTGGCCATCGTCATTTCCGCACCAACATCCCCCAATGGAAGCACATTGCATAAAACATGGCTACTGCATTTTATTAAACATGGCATCTATTGTTGAGTAAACATGGATATTGCATTTCAACAAACATGGCAGTTGCATTTTAGTAAACATGGCAATTGCATTTCAGCATATGTGTCGACAATATAACATTTTTCAGTTGACATTGGCATTTGCACACCAACATGCCCCAATGGAAGTATAGTGCATTAAACATTGCAATTGCACTTCATTGAACATGGAAAATGCATCCGAGCAAGCATGGCAAACAGAATTTTCATTGAACATGGCAACTGCAGCTGAGTAAGCATGGCAAACATTATTTCATTAAACATGGCAACTGCATAGCATGGCAACTGCATTGCACTCTATATGGTACCTACTGCCTTAGTGCTTTTGCGCAAATAAGACCGTAATGCAACTGACTTACTTGTTAAAGATCTTGTTGGTGTATATCTTGCTCATTTTCCTCTCCATCGGTAAATACGTTAGCAATTTTGGCTGCTTGATCTTTGTGGCGCTTCTTGCTCTAGCTCGATCGAAATATTTTGTTGCAAAGCTGTGTACTGCTTGGCAAACTGTAGCAATGAGTTGCCAGGACTCACATACCGCTTCAAAATAGCATTGAACTCCTCGCTGCACTACGTAGTCTGCAGAAAGGGGAAGAAGCACTGCATGAAGTAGGCCGGCACCCAGTACATTCGCTTCTCCCACAGGCTAGCAAGAGTCTCGTTGTCTTGGACTTGATATGTTTCAATCATGGCCATCCAGCTCCTTTCAAACTCCTCCACCGTCAAGCTGTGGTCCACGCATAGCTCGAATGCCTTGTGCAGCTCTGGATGGTCAGCAAAGAACGGTCCTAGCGTCTCCTCAGCCTTCTTTATAATGTGCCACCTGCAGTGCGTGTGCACTGCCAACGGAAAGACCTCCTCTATGCCTACACGCATGCTGAAATCTTGGTCTTTTATTATGTTCATCGGAGCAAGTCCATCCATGCACTCCAAGAAGGTCTTGAACAGCCAAACGTACCCATCCGTGTCTTAGTTCCGAACGAGCCCGGAGCCGAACTGCAACGACTGATTGAGGTTATTTATTCCTATGAATGGAGCGCATGGCATCTTGTACATATTAGTGAGATACGTCGCGTCAAATGAAATGCAATCTCGGAAATGTTTGTAGGCTCTCCTTGCAGCACCATCCACCCAATACATGTTCCTGATACGGTCCTCATCGTCCAACCTTATCCTGTAGAAGAAATCTGGATCTTCCTTCACTTTCTCATCGAAGTAGGCCATTGTGGCCTCTGTGTCAGCCAACTTGCTCTCTCTACGGTACTTTGCTTGTAGGTTTGTCACGTCAGCTGGTATGTAGGGCATGCTACTCAGAGTCCCCTTTTTGCTGTGGATGAGTGATAGTAACTGGACCATTCTTGATGGACCGATGTTACAATCATGTAGCAGCTTTACGAATTGCCTTTCGACGGGGGTGAATCCTCTGTGGGCGGTCAGAAATTTCACCAGGTCGAACTTCTTTATGAGTTTGTGGTTGTGCTCGTCAAAATATTAAGTGACCACATACTGTGTTCCATCTACGTTTAGCTTACACCGGATAGGGCATCCCGTCTTGAGAATGATACCTCTCTTTCGTTCCGGAATGACATGCGCAACACCTTTCCCCTTCTTGTTCCTTCATGCCTTGTGGCACCTCATCTCACCTCTGCTGTACTTGTTAGTTTTCTTAATTTTCCTATGGTATTCGGTGTTGATGGCAAACCCATGGAACTTTGCATATGTCTGGTAGAATTCCTTTGCTTCTGCAAACGATTCAAATCTCTGCCCAACGTACGGTGGTTGAGGTACCACGATCTCTGATTGCCCATCATCTTCATCCCCTTGTGCCTCGTTGTCAGTTTCATCATTCACTTTAGTATCGGCGGCAGTTTCATCTACTTGAGTGTTGCCAGTGCTTGTGTTCAAAGGGGTGCCTGTCGGAATTGCTGGAATGATTGCCATTTCCGACTCTGACTCGGCATTGTTTGTGGCATGATTGTCTGCTGGCTGGTGGAACGCGTCTTCCGTGCGCTCAGAGCTCCCCGTAGTAGATGTCCCCGCGCCGCTGTTCACTGTAGTTGTAGGCCCTATAATAGAAAAAACAGGTACGAGAGTAAGATTTTGTTTGAATAACATGTTTATCGCAATGGATCACATCAACTTCGAGTGATTTGGCATGACATCATTCAAACAGCAAGCCGTGAGTCTGCGCATGGACATGTATGGTAACTGTAGTTGTCCAGTCATGGCAGCTACAGTCGAACAAACTTGGCAACTATTTTTTGCCAATGCACGACAACCAGCTCCTTTTTAGTATGAAAACTTGGGTTCTATATGCATGCCAGCTGCAGTCCTGCATACATGGCAAATACTGCTACCAACACATGGCAACCACTGTGTTCTAGAATCAATACTATTGCATTCTAAGCCTGATCTCACTAGGCAAATGCAAACAACCATTAGTGCTGCACACATGCTTTTAGCAGTTGGCAAATTTTCAAAGACAATACATGACTCATTACACATAACCACCTGTTAGCGTTTTATGCTTGGTTTTGTCCACCATCACTGCTACAAATCTTCTTTTTCGTCACGTGCTATTTTTTGCCACAAAAACAAATGTAGTGCTCTTTTGTGGTTCAATTTTTTCCTTACCTTGTTGTGCTGCATGTGCCCATCTTGTGTGGTCTGTGACACCAAATTGACGTGCTCTATTTGCAATCTGTGAAGCTTGCCACGAGACGTTTGCCGGGTTACCACAATCGTAATAACCTGTAAGCATCGTAGTAGTTGGTCAATACATGGCAAATGCAGTTTGTGCTAGCATGGCAACTGCAGTTGCCCTGGTATGGCAACTGCAGTTGTCCTGACATGGCAACTGCAATTGTCTAGGGAGGGCAACAATAGTTGTCCAGGGATGGCAACTGCAGTTATTTATCCATGGCAATTGCAGTTGTCCAGTCATGGCAACTACAGTTGTCAACTATGCTCCTTCTGCTAATTCACCGTCCGCAAGTTCCCTTTTTTATGGACTCACCTGTGTATGATGTCGATGGCAGGTACATGGGTGCTGCCTGATGCCACGTGCTGCATGAAGGCTCTGCATTTTCACCTGTCATAACTCGTGAGTCTTTTGCCAACTTTTGCAAGTTTATTTTCATGTCGAGACCGATATGTGTTACTGCTTCATATCGTTACCTTGATTAGCCATATTAGCTAGTTGAATTTGGCTGCCGTACATTTGTCCTTTATTAGCGCCACAGGATGAACTTGCCACGGAGGCCCCCTGAGTGTGTTTTGGTCATAAGAACCTGCGAAAAAATGACAGTGTACGACATAAGTAGAATGTCATCTTCATCATTGTGAACATGACAACTGTTCTTTTCTTTTGTTATCATGCATCATACCAATGCCTGCATACTGTTCTAGTAGTGGCAGCAACGGCCCTGCAGAAATGAGTTGACTGTACTCTGATGCATCCCAAGGGGGCGTTTCTGGCCTTTAAGAACTCCAAGTATCAGCGCCATCTTCGTGATTCATTCTTTCCGCGTCTCGCTTCTTCCAATGTGTTCTCAATCACTGTATGAACAAGAACGCATCAACAATCCACAAGAATTGTATTCTTCCGCTGCTTGCACATAGAAGATAACACGTCAGTGTTATCACATTTTCATGCGTACGCAACCAACACATCGCGACAAGTAGGACATGCACATGGACACTCTTTTTTCTAAAATTTTGGGTGCTAGCTATCCGTTCGATTAGATGGCAACAGCCACTACAATAGGATGAAAAGCAACAGGTCAACTTGGTGGCAGTTATTGACAACGAAAGGTGGCAACTGACATTATACACAAGTGGCAATTAATTTTTCCCACCCCATTTATTCCAAATTTGTCATTCCTCTCCTTTTTTAGGGATTCCTACTCATCCATTTCATTACCAACTACTTGCGTCAATCAAACTAGGAACTTAAGTTAATCTCAAGCGTAGTACATGGCAGATCTGGTGTATTCTGCTTGGCAAATGCGAAGATACACCGAACCATGTAGTGTTTTACCCCTAGAGCATGGATCCAGTCGCCACCTTCATCTGTAAATTTGCAATTTTCTGCCCAGAAGAAGGATGAGAAGCAGTATGAGATCGGGAGATTTCACCTGCTTTTAGCTGATCATCTTTGGAGGGCGGGGTTGGAGTAGGGGGGGGGGGGGGGGAGGGTTGGGGTGTGGTTTGCGGTGGGAAGGCCCTACGGATCTGCTCTGGTTGCCATGGCAACCAGAGAAGGCCGGCGACGGAGGTAGGGGTTCGAGAGGTGGGGGACGATGGCGGCAGTCGAGAGTGGGGATCGATCGGAGGCCGGGAACGGCTGGTCGTGCGGGCAGCGGGGTCATCTGGCCCGAACGGGGTCGTGCGGGCGGGGTTGCCACACATCGGACATGCGGGCTGTGCAATTGCACGCCCGGATGCGGTCGTGCGGGCGGGTTCCTGTCCATGCCACACGAGGCGTGCGGGCGGGTTCCTATCCATGCCACACGTGTGGCAGTTATCAGGACTCTTGGTCTATCTATAACCATTGGATTTGTATCCCCACGTCATCCCCTCTCTACCGCTTTGTCCCCATGCCATCCTTTTCACACGAGCACTGATACACAGCCGATACTTTTCAGACGACACACAGACGACGTGTCCCATCCAGCCATCTGTACTTCTGTTCCAAATGCATCTGACGGTGCAGAGTATTTATCGCCTGCATGTCGTGCACATAGCGTCATCTGCCCATCCATTCCGTTTTCACACGGCTTCATCTCAAATACTATAGTGCTCCTGCTACACCCCCAAAAGAGAGAAACACACCGTTGACCTGCTACAGTGCTGCAGTGCCCGCACGCCGCCTCTTGTTACAAAAAACAGCCACCCGCTCGCTGCATTGCTCCTGGCTCACTGCGCGCCCCAAGACTCGCAGCGCCGGCGAGAATGCTTGTACCACCATGGAAGGTCGCTTGTAACACCCCCAATATGTCGCTCATAGTTGGCAGCCCACCCAGCATTGCCTCACGCATCCACCGGCTCCCACCACCGCCGCAACCGCTCGTAGCACTTGGAATCATGCCTCACAGCACCCAGCATCACAGATTGCAGCACCTTTGCATCGTTGGCATGGCGCTGGGCATGACAGGTGGATGTGCTAGTAAAGTATGGCATGACCTGATTGCAGCAACCGCCATTGTCGGTCTCAGTGATATCCTCACCGATCACAACATGACCGATTGCCGATCCTAGCAAAAAGTTGTTGTCGATCCAGGAAAAGTCACCAACGCTTGCAGCAATATCCGTCGCCGATCGCGGCCCCATCAATTGCTGATCCCAGCAAAATTCACCACCGTGTCCCCCTCATAGCATGCCACTTCGCTGGTTGTAGCACGTCGCCTTGCCGGTTGTAGCATGTAGCGTCCCAGTTTCAGCATGCAGCATCATAGGTCCCTAATAAGTAACAAACTATGTCTCTAGTTCCAGCAAATGACACTCCTATAGATCCATATAGCATTGATCGGCCAAATAGTATCATCACTGATGCACTTTTTGTCCAGCAATGACTCGGGGTCAGTGATGACATTGCCATCATCAACTAGTCGAGTGGCCAGTAAGTGATGACTAACCAGTACTAATCTTAGGCCAGTCAATGATAATAATTCCATTCACTTTTGCATGTTTGTTCTTTATTTATGTTTGATTACCAGCAATGCAAACAAAATCGACAAAAACATAGGAACACAATGCATAGGCATAAATCATTCATTTGCACACCAAGTACTTTGCTTTTCATGACACAATTCACATATCTATACCCCTATATAGTGTGTGAATAACTTTGAAAGATGGTCGTTGGATGAAACCAATCCGACGGTGCAGAGATGGCAAATCCGAGCACTATTGGCCGTTGGATAGCATCTACATTCCACCAGATTTTGCCACATGTACAATCCAGAAGACTCCATGGTTGAACTTAAGCATAATGCACAAACCTGAAAATACAAGCACTTCTCTTTGTTCTAGAATCTTCCGTATTATACTTGCCCAATTTTTTTCTACATGAATTGCCATTATTTGTTTTTACATTATGCATTACAACGCACAATTCCATGAATCTTAAAATGGATTAGCTTTTTTATAAGTACTAAATGATTTTGAATGAGATGAACTATAAGAATTAAACGAACATCTACATCATGCATATATGACTCAAAGCTAACATGTTGTAATGTGGTATTTATTTATAATTTGGTTGCCAAATCTCAAGTGTGCAGTGCACGTGTACCTTACTAGTATATATAGATTTACATAGCTCGCAACCAGCATGTAGAGAATACTAACCAAAGCTACACACTTCACAATACTATCATTGAGTATATGAGATTAGTCTACTAGTTGAGCCTCTTAACGAGGACATATATTTTTTTCACTGCTCTCTATCCTACTTCATAAACCCCTTGGTCATCTTATTTTGTGCAGTGTCATTAAAATGTTAGTCTGCACACAGGGAAATTTGTCAAGACAATTAACATAAGATATTCATTGATGCATTTAATGCACGTGTAGTTAAGAATATTGTACCTTAGGTTCAATTTAATTACAATCCACTCGAGGACTTTCTCAGCTTCTTAGACTAGCCACAATGGGTAGTAACATAGAGTAGTAACATGGGCATGTTACTACCTATATAGTGGGGAGTAACATATGTGTGGTAACATGCAACACTTAATTTATTAGGCTATAGACTCATCTTGACTTGATATGTGTGATGTTACTCATACTAGTAGTAACTAGCTATCTTACCACATGCCTCTCTTGTTTCATTTATTGCTTGCCACATCATCTATTTTATCTATGAATGAAGCTCACCATCGTGGTCGCTGCCACGACCGAGGAACATGGCAGTACATGTCGACACTACTAGGAAAAGGGCTATAGATGGGATGGACACTAATGGCGCACCTGTCATGTGGTGCGCCATTAGTATATACTATACTAATGGCGCACCATGTTGGTGCGCCATTAGTGTGGAAGACACTAATGGCGCACCAGGAACATGGTGCACCACTACTGTTGTTTATTTTTTATTCTTTTTTTTTTTGCAAAATTACTAATGGCACACCGTGGCCCAGTGCGACATTACTAGTTTAAACTAGTAATGGCGCAATTTGCCACGGTGCGCCATTAGAATATATACTTTTTTTTTATTTTTTTGCAAAACTTCTAATGGCGCACCAGAAGCAGGTGCGCCATTAGTAACCAGGGTTACTAATGGCACATTTGCATATGGTGCGCCATTAGTACCAGGGTTACTAATTTTTTCTTGGTTCTAAAATATCGTTTTGCTCTACCCCGCAGGCGACCATGGTCCGCACGATGACCGAAGGCATCGTGAATAGGTTTTTGAGCTCCGCAAAGGCTGAGATGCTTCAAAAGAACGAGACGGAGATAAGATGTCCGTGTCGAAGATGCAAGTGAAGAGCCTTATTGCGGACCAGTTCGGGCAGGTGCGGGACCACCTGCTCTTGCGTGGTTTCATGGATGGCTATCGGTGGCAAGGTGATGAAGATGACTATGAAGTCGTCCATGGGGGCCGGGCAAGAAATGAGGAAGGGCGACAAGACAACCACCGCGGCTCGGGCAAAGAGAAGGCGAAGAATCTCGTGACATGATCACGACGGTGATCTTGTACCACGATCATCATGTAGAAGATGCGGACATGATGATGAGGAAGATGCGAGCGCAGATGAAGGGCATGATCATGAAGATGAAGATGTCGGCAGAAGCGAGCGGCGATGGACCATCGATGGGCTGGGTGCAAGACCCTCATATTCAAGAGCTGCTTCTCAAGCGACGGATAACGCAAGAGCTGCCGCCGAGAGAAAGCCAAGCTGGATCAACTGGAGATAGACGCGGTTACTCCATTGTATGAAGGATGCAGGCCCGAGGATACCGCTGAAAGTAACGCTCATGGCTCGGAGATGAAGGTAAAACACAAAATGACCGGCGCGTGCCGGCGAGAACATGTCATTCAGCACGAACGTCTTCCCAAGGGGAACAAGTGCCCGACCAGTTCGAGGAGGCGAAGAAAATCGTGTGTCCTCTGGATTTACCGCGACGTGAAATACCATGTGTGCATGAACAATTGCATCATTTATCGGAATGAGCACGCGGAGTCTACCATATGTGCAGTGTGCGGCGTCAGTCGATACAAGAAGAGGAAGAAAGCTCCTCGAAAAGTGGTGTGGTACTTTCCGATCACTCCTCGTCTGCAGCGGTATTTCGCGGACCCTAAGGTAGCAAAGCTCCTACGTTGGCACGCCGATATAGAGGAGAAGAAGCAAAAAGATGACGCAAATGATCCGGAGATAAATAAAAAAGACAAGATGCTGAGTCACCCAAAGGATGCGAGACAGTGGCAAGCGTTGAACTTCGTGTTGGGGAACGTAGTAATTTCAACAGAATTTCCTACGCACACGCAAGATCATGGTGATGGCATAGCAACGAGAGGGGAGAGTATTGTCCACGTACCCTCGTAGACCGTAAGCGGAAGCGTTATGACAACGCGGTTGATATAGTCGTACATCTTCACGATCCGACCGATCCAAGTACCGAACGTACGGCACCTCCGAGTTCAGCACACGTTCAGCTCGATGACGATCTCCGGCCTCCGATCCAGCGAAGCTCCGGAGATGAGTTCCGTCAGCACGATGGCGTGGTGACGATGATGATGTTCTACCGGCGCAGGGCTTCGCCTAAACTCCGTGACGATATGACCGAGGTGGAATATGGTGGAGGGGGGCACCGCACACGGCTAAGGAACGATCCGTAGATCAACTTGTGTGTCCATGGGGTGCCCCCGCCTCGTATATAAAGGAGGGAGGGAGGAGGGCGGCCTAAGGGGAGGCGCCCTAGGAGGGGGAACCTACTCCAGTAGGTTTCCCCTCCTTTCCTAATCCAAGAAGGAGGGAAGGAAGGAGTAGGAGAGGGGGGAAGGGCGCGCCCCCCTTCCTTGTCCTATTCAGACTCAAGGGGAGGGGGCGCGCCACTTGCCCTGGCCGGCCCCTCTCTTTCTCCAATAGGGCCCATCAAGGCCCATTACTTCCCGGGGGGGTTCCTGTAACCCTCCGGTACTCCGGTTTTCTCCGAAAACTCCCGGAACCTTTCCGGTGTCCGAATATAGTCGTCCAATATATCAATCTTTATGTCTCGACCATTCCGAGACTCCTCGTCATGTCCGTGATCACATCCGGGACTCCGAACAAACTTCGGTACATCAAAACTTATAAACTCATAATAAAACTGTCATCGAAATGTTAAGCGTGCGGACCCTACGGGTTCGAGAACTATGTAGACATGACCTAAAACCATTCTCGGTCAATAACCAATAGCGGGACCTGGATGCCCATATTGGTTCCTACATATTCTACGAAGATCTTTATCGGTCAAACCGCATAACAACATACTTTGTTCCCTTTGTCATCGGTATGTTACTTGCCCGAGATTTGATCGTCGGTATCCAATACCTAGTTCAATCTCGTTACCGGCAAGTCTCTTTACTCGTCCCGTAATACGTCATCTCATAACTAACTCATTAGTTACATGCTTGCAAGGCTTAGGTGATGAGTATTACCGAGAGGGCCCAGAGATACCTCTCCGACAATCGGAGTGACAAATCCTAATCTCGAATTATGCCAACCAAACATGTACCTTCGGAAACACCTGTAGAGCACCTTTATAATAACTCAGTTACGTTGTGACGTTTGGTAGCACACAAAGTGTTCTTCCGGTAAACGGGAGTTGCACAATCTCATAGTTGTAGGAACTTTGTATAAGTCATGAAGAAAGCAATAGCAGTATACTAAACGATCAAGTGCTAGGCTAACAGAATGGGTCATGATAATCACATTATTCTCCTAATGATGTGATCCCATTAATCAAATGAAAACACATGTCTATGGTCAGGAAACATAACCATCTTTGATTAATGAGCTAGTCAAGTAGAGGCATACTAGTGACTATGTGTTTGTCTATGTATTCACACATGTATCATGTTTCCGGTTAATACAATTCTAGCATGAATAATAAACATTTATCATGAAATGAGGAAATAAATAATAACTTTATTATTGCCTCTAGGGCATATTTCCTTCAGTCTTCCACTTGCACTAGAGTCAATAATCTAGATTACATAGTAATGATTCTAACACCCATGGAGTCTTGGTGCTGATCATGTTTTGCTCGTGAGAGAGGCTTAGTCAACGGTGCGCAACATTCAGATCCGTATGTATCTTGCAAATCTCTATGTCTCCCACTTGGACTTGGTCCCGAATGGAATTGAAGCGTCTCTTGATGTGCTTGGTCCTCTTGTGAAATCTGGATTCCTTTGCCAAGGCAATTGCACCAAGATTGTCACAGAAGATCTTCATTGGTCCCGATGCACTAGGTATGACACCTAGATCGGAAATGAACTCCTTCATCCAGACTCCTTCATTCGCTGCTTGAAGCAGCTATGTACTACGCTTCACATATAGATCCCGCCACGGCGCTTTGTTTAGAACTGCACCAACTTACAGCTCCACCGTTTAATATAAACACGTATCCGGTTTGCGATTTAGAATCGTCGGATCGATGTCAAAGCTTACATCGGCGTAACCATTTACGACTAGCTCTTTGTCACCTCCATATACGAGAAACATATCCTTAGTCCTTTTCAGGTATTTCAGGATGTTCTTGACCGCTGTCCAGTGATCCACTCCTGGATTACTTTGGTACCTTCCTTCACAGCTTATTGCTAAGCATACGTCCGGTTTGGTACACAACATTGCATACATGATAGAGCCTATGGCTGAAGCATAGGGAACATTTTTCATTTTCTCTCTATCTTCTGCTGTGGTCGGGCATTGAGTTTGACTCAACTTCACACCTTGTAGAAATGGCAAGAATCCTTTCTTTGCCTGATCCATTTTGAACTTTTTCAAAATTTTGTCAAGGTATGTACTTTGTGAAAGTCCTATTAAGCGTCTTGATCTATCTTTATAGATCTTGATGCCCAATATGTAAGTAGCTTCCCCGAGGTCTTTCATTGAAAAACTTTTATTCAAGTATCCCTTTATGCTATCCAGAAATTCTATATCATTTCCAATTAATAATATGTCATCAACATATAAAACTAGAAATGCTACAGAGATCCCACCCACTTTCTTGTAAATACAGGCTTCTCCAAAAGTCTGTATAAAACCATATGCTTTGATCACACTATCAAAGCGTTTATTCCAACTCCGAGATGCTTGCACCAGTCCATAAATGGAACGCTAGAGCTTGCACACTTTGTCAGCACCTTTTGGATCAACAAAACCTTCCGGCTGCATCATATACAACTCTTCTTCTAGAAATCCATTCAAGAATGCAGTCTTGACATCCATTTGCCAAATTTCATAATCATGAAATGCAGCAATAGCCAACATGATTCGAACAGACTTAAGCATCGCTACGGGTGAGAAAGTCTCATCGTAGTCAACCCCTTGAACTTGTCGAAAACCTTTCGCAACAAGTCGAGCTTTATAGACAGTAACATTACCATCAGCGTCAGTCTTCTTCTTAAAGGTCCATTTATTCTCAATGGCTTGCCGATCATCGGGCAAGTCAACCAAAGTCCATACTTTGTTTTCATACATGGATCCCATCTCAGATTTCATGGCCTCTAGCCATTTTGCGGAATCTGGGCTCATCATCGCTTCCTCATAGTTCGTAGGTTCATCATGGTCAAGTAACATGACTTCCGTAATAGGATTACCGTACAACTCAGTGCGGATCTTACTCGGTAGACCTCACGAGGTTCAGCGAAACTTGATCTGAAGTTTCATGATCAATATCATTAGCTTCCTCACAAATTGGTGTAGTCGTCACGAGAACTGGTTCTTGTGATGAACTACCTTCAATAAGGGAGTAGATACTGATTATCTCATCAAGTTCTACTTTCCTCCCACTCACTTCTTTCGAGAGAAACTCCTTCTCTAGAAAGGATCCATTCTTAGCAACGAATGTCTTGCCTTCGGATCTGTGATAGAAGGTGTACCCAACAGTCTCTTTTGGGTATCCTATGAAGACACATTTCTCCGATTTGGGTTCGAGCTTATCTGGTTGAAGTTTCTTCACATAAGCATCGCAGCCCCAAACTTTAAGAAACGACAACTTTGGTTTCTTGCCAAACCACAGTTCATAAGGCGTCGTCTCAACGGATTTAGATGGTGCCCTATTTAACGTGAATGCGGCCATCTCTAAAGCATAACCCCAAAACGATAGCGGTAAATCGGTAAGAGACATCATAAATCGCACCATATCAAGTAAAGTACGATTACGACGTTCGGACAAACCATTTCGTTGTGGTGTTCCGGGTGGTGTGAGTTGTGAAACTATTCCGCATTGTTTCAAATGTAAACCAAACTCGTAACTCAAATATTCTCCTCCACGATCAGATCGTAGAAACTTTATTTTCTTGTTACGATGATTTTCCACTTCACTCTGAAATTCTTTGAACTTTTCAAATGTTTCAGACTTGTGCTTCATTAAGTAGATATACCCATATCTGCTCAAATCATCTGTGAAGGTGAGAAAATAACGATATCCGCCACGAGCCTCAACATTCATCGGACCACATACATCTCATATGTATGATTTCCAACAAATCTGTTGCTCTCTCCATAGTTCCGAGAACGGTGTTTTAGTCATCTTGCCCATGAGGCACGGTTACAAGTACCAAGTGATTCATAATCAAGTGATTCCAGAAGTCCATCAGTATGGAGTTTCTTCATGCGTTTTACACCGATATGACCTAAACGGCAGTGCCACAAATAAGTTGCACTATCATTATCAACTATGCATCTTTTGGCTTCAACATTATGAATATGTGTATCACTACTATCGAGATTCAATAAAAATAGACCACTCTTCAAGGGTGCATGACCACAAAAGATATTACACATATAAATAGAACAACCGTTATTCTCTGATTTAAATGAATAACCGTCTCGCATTAAACAAGATCTAGATATAATGTTCATGCTCAACGCTGGCACCAAATAACAATTATTCAGGTCTAAAACTAATCCCGAAGGTAGATGTAGAGGTAGCGTGCCGACCGCGATCACATCGACTTTGGAACCGTTCCACGCGCGCCGTCACCTCGTCCTTGGCGATGCTCGCTTATTCCGTAGTCCCTGTTTCGAGTTGCGAATATTAGCAACAGAACCAATATCAAATACCCAAGTGCTACTATGAGCTCTAGTTAGGTACACATCAATAACATGTATATCACATATACCTTTGCTCACTTTGCCATCCTTCTTATCCGCCAAATACTTGGGGCAGTTCCGCTTCGGTGTCGATCGCTTGCAGTAGAAGCACTCAGTTTCAAGCTTAGGTCCAGACTTGGGTTTCTTCTCTTGAGCAGCAACTTGCTTGCCGTTCTTCTTAAAGTTCCCCTTCTTCTTCCCTTTGCCCTTCTTCTTGAAACTAGTGGTCTTGTTGACCATCAACACTTGATGCTCCTTCTTGATTTCTACCTCCGCGGCTTTCAGCATCGCGAAGAGCTCGGGAATAGTCTTGTTCATCCCTTGCATATTAGAGTTCATCATGAAGCTCTTGTAGCTTGGTGGCGATGATTGGAGAATTACATCAATGACACTATCATCGGAAGATTAACTCCCGGTTGAATCAAGTGATTATTATACCCGGACATTCGAGTATGTGTTCACCGACGAACTATTCTCCTCCATCTTGCAGCTATAGAACTTATTGGAGACTTCATATCTCTCAATCCGGGCATTTGCTTGAAATATTAATTTCAACTCTGGAACATCTCATATGCTCCATGACGTTCAAAACGTCGTTGAAGACCCGGTTCCAAGCCGTAAAGCATGGCACATTGAACTATAGAGTAGTCATCACTTTGCTCGCCAGACGTTCTTAACGTCGTCGGTTGCATCAGCAGAAGGCCTGGCACCCAACGGTGCTTCGGGGCGTAAATCTTACGTGTAGCAATGAGGATAATCCTCAAATTACGGACCCGATCCGTGTAATTGCTACCATCATCTTTCAACTTTGCTTTCTCAAGGAACGCATTAAAATTCAACGGAACAATAGCACGAGCCATCTATCTACAAACAAACATAGACAAGGAAGATACTATCAGGTACTAAGTTCATGATAAATTTAAGTTCAATTAATCATATTACTTAAGAACTCCCACTTAGACAGACATCTCTCTAGTCATCTAAGTGATCACGTGATCCAAATCAACTAAACCATAACCGATCATCACGTGAGATGGAGTAGTTTTCAATGGTGAACATCACTATGTTGATCATATCTACTATATGATTCACGCTCGACCTTTCGGTCTCTGTGTTCCGAGGCCATATCTGCATATGCTAGGCTCGTCAAGTTTAACCTGAGTATTCTGCGTGTGCAAAACTGGCTTGCACCCGTTGTAGATGGACATAGAGCTTATCACACCCGATCATCACGTGGTGTCTCGGCACGACGAACTTTGGCAACAGTGCATACTCAGGGAGAACACTTCTTGATAATTTTAGTGAGAGATCATCTTAAAATGCTACCGTCAATCAAAGCAAGATAAGATGCATAAAGGATAAACATCACATGCAATCAATATAAGTGATATGATATGGCCATCATCATCTTGTGCTTGTGATCTCCATCTCCGAAGCACCGTCGTGATCACCATCGTCACCGGCGCGACACCTTGATCTCCATCGTAGCATCGTTGTCATTTACGCCGTCTATTGCTTCTACGACTATCTAAAAGTGCAACTAATCCCCGGGTGGTTTTGGTAATTAATAACAACATATATATCATTGAACTAATAGTTACTTGAGAATCATTTCAGAGAGTTCATTGATATGGGTATGGCAAGGATCAAGAAGTGGACCCTCAAAATGCTAAGGCAAGCATTGGCAAAAGCTCAAGACTCCATTTTTGGTTTAGTGATCCAAGATCACATTGAGTCCATAGGAAAAGCCAATACTATTAAAGGGGATGAGGTTATGATGATGATCTGGTTGCTCAAGTGCTTAGTGATACATCTCCTAAACTATCAGCAACTTTCACTGCCATATACACTCATAAGTAGTCTCGGTCCCACCGATATTCCAAACTCAGTCACACCGAGATGAACCACCTCAGCCATAAGCCAAACCTTAGCAAACTCGGATTTTCCGATTACGAACTCGGTCTCACGAAACTTGAGTTGCCAAGCTTCAGAACCTTACGTCATCAAATCGGTGTCACCGAGATGATGAAGTCGGTCCCACCGAAATTGGCATGCTCTTGTCATTGCACGAATCGGACTAACCGAGATTGTATTTTCGGTCCCACCGAAAATCCCAACGTTCACATTATTTGAACTATCGGTCTCACCGAGTTGTCCACTTCGGTCCCACCGAGATTGCTCAAATGTGTGTAACGGTTGGATTTTGTGTGGAGGCTATTTATACCCTCCACCCCTCTTCATTCGTGGAGAGAGCCATCGAAAGAACTACCACTCCTACCTTACATTTACGAGAACTACCTACCCTTGTGTTGAGATCAAGTTGCTCCACTCCCACCATATGAAGCTTGATCTCTAGCCTTCCCAAGTTGCTTTCCACTCAATCCTTTCTTCCACCACAGCCAAATCGGTGAGGAGAGTTGAGTGTTGGGGAGATTATCATTTGAAGCACAAGAGCAAGGAGTTCATCATCATCTACAACATCTATTACCTTTTGGAGGTGGTGCCTCCTAGATTGGTTAGGTGTCGCTTGGGAGCCTCCGTCATCGAGATGTGGAGTTGAACCAAGAAGTTTGTAAGGGCAAGGAGATCGCCTACTTCGTGAAGATCTACCCGAGTAAGGCTAGCCCTCCGTGGGCGTGGCCATGATGGAATAGACAAGGTTGCTTCTTCGTGAACCCTTCATGGGTGGAGCCCTCCGTGGACTCTCGCAGGCCGTTACCCTCCGTGGGTTGAAGTCTCCATCAACGTGGAAGTGCGATAGCACCACCTATCGGAACCACGAGAAAAATCACCGCGTCTCCAAAATTGCGTTTGCTCTTCTCCACCTCTCTTTACTACATGTGCAATTTACTTTCCGCTGCCTATACTCTAGAATTGCATGTGTAGGGTGATGCTTGACTTGATCATAATTGTGAATCTGCCAAAAACTGTTCTTTGTCAAAAGGCAGAATTTTATATTGTCAAGTAGTCTAATCACCCCCCTCTAGACATACTTTCGATCCTACAAGTGGTATCGAGCTTTGGTCTCCATTGTATTGGTTTCCATTGCATTGGACTCCATAAGCTTGGTTTCACAACCTAGGAGAGTATGGCGTCTAGTGAGGGTAATTTTCAGTAGAGGTCCTTACTTTGATGGTACAAATTTTGCTAGTTGGAAACATAAAATGAAAATGCATATTCTTGGTCATAACCCAGCCGCATGGGGCATTATTTGTGTTGGTATGCAAGGTGAATTCTTGAGGAAGGAGAAGTTCGGATCATGGCTTCTAGCGGAAGAATTATGGATGTTGCAAAACAATGCTCAAGCTTGTGACATTCTCTTCAATGCCTTGTGTCCCGAGGAGTTCAACAAAATCAGCCGTCTTGAGAATGCAAAAGAGATTTGGGATACTTTGGTTGAAATGCACGAAGGTACCGAGTCCGTGAAGGAATCAAAGCTAGATATTCTTCAAGGTCAACTTGACAAGTTCAAGATGAAGGATGGTGAAGAAGTCGCTGAAATGTACTCTAGGCTTGCTCTCATCACAAATGAGATTGCCGGCTTAGGAAGCGAAGAAATGACCGACCGATTCATCATCAAGAAGATTCTCGAGCTTTGGATGGAAAGTATGACACCGTGTGCACTTTGATCCAAATGATGCCAAACTACAAGAATCTCAAGCCAACCAAGTCATTGGAAGAAATGTTGCTCATGAGATGACACTTAAGGATAAGGAAGAGCTTCACAACAAGTCAAGTGGTGCTTACAAAGCTACAAGTGATGCTCCCACAACCTCAAGTGACAAGTTAGTTTCAATGAAGAGATAAGCAATGGTCAAGAACTTCAACAAATTCTACAAGAATAGAGGCAAAGAGAGAAGCTCAAAGTCTAGATCATATGATGAAAAGAGATCTTCTAGTCGTGATCGAATCTGCTACAATTGTGGAAGACCGGACACTACTCAAATGAGTGTACGGCTCCCCACAAGAGAAGAGAAGAATCTCCAAGAAGAAGAAGCTCAAGAGATGAGTCACCTCGGAAAGAGAGAAGGAGCAGAGATGATCGTTATGAGCGAAGACCCTCTCGGAGAAGCAAGGATTCGGAGAGGAAAGACAAGTCATCAAGGAGCTACACAAGAAGAAAACATCAAGCTCATGTAGGTGAATGGGTCTCGGCTCCGACTCCGACAATCAATCCAAGGAAGCTATCACTCCAACTCCGACTACATCAAGATGAAGGTGTTGCGGTCTTGCTCTCGTATCCTCCAACTCCAACTCCTCGACTTATTTGATTCACCAAATGAGGGAATTGGAAGATGCTTCATGGCTAAAGGCCCCAAGGTATCACACCACTGAATTCATTGACTTCGATAGTGATGAGGATGACTTGCTTGGTGAAGATGAACTCTTGCATGATAAATCCAAGTGAGCCTAGTAATGATGAACATGCTAGTAATCTTTATAGTCGAGAAGAGTCGAATGACAATGCTATGAAGGAGATTGAGCGTCTAACTAAAGAACTAAACACTCTTAAGTTAGCTCATGAAACAACTCAAGAAGATCATAGAGAGCTCCTAAGATCTCATGAGAAGCTACGCTCGAGAAGCTCACTCTAGAGCAAGAACATGAGTTTCTAAAAGCAATCAATGACGATCTTCGAAAGAAGAGTTCTTCATATCTTGCCAAACGACTTCTCTTGTCTAATTTCTTGCCACCCATTAAGACTAAGCATGACAAGCATAAGAAAAATTCTTTCTCTAGTAGTAACAATAACCATGCTAAATCCAATGTTGTTGCTTCTAGTAGTTCTCTTGATTCCACTAACAATGTTTCAAGCCAAGTTACACTTGAGCAAGAAAATAGTTTATTGAAAGGGATCATAGAAAAAGGTGTCTACAAGAGCCTTGCCGGAAGCAAGAACTTTGAGGAAATTGTTCGCAAGCAAGGAAGGCACCGGAAGAATCAAGGAATTGGTTTTGAGCGAAAGTTCAACGCCGAAGGTGTTGAGTGGGAAGAAGGTCAATATCCTACTCCACAGTTTGTTTCTCAAAAGGAGAAGTATGATCCTACTTCTTCCAATGTGGAACAAGCTCAAGATGACCTTCCACCACAAGACCACAAGCTAAAAGGCAAGGACAAGCTTCAAGAGGAGATTGATGCATTTGTTGAAGCACCTCAAGCCATGGTCAAGTGGGTTCCCAAGGAAACGTCAAGTTCTACTTCGTCAAACTCAACTACAACCCCAAGGATTCCCATCAACATGATGTCGATCCCGAAGAAGAAGAACTAGAAAGTTCTTGAGGGTGACTCCGCCAACATACTTCACTCACATTCATTTTGGCAAAACTTGTGCAATCAACTTCCACATCGTGCACTAGTTCATGGAGTCACAAACCCTCTTGTTGGTAAGTCGAGGGACAAGGTAATCATTGCTTTCATGGACATCATCTATTGTGTACTTCAATCTATGTCCATGGATATCCTTGTTTGTTCCTTGTGGGACTAACCCATGTAGGTATTGAAAGTGCACGAATCAAAGGATAGCTCCCAACTCTTGATGATCTCCATCAACATTGAGCATCCACATCTTCAACATCTACATGAAGTCTTCTCGACAACCCAAGGTTAGTTTGACCCTTTAAAAGGGTTCTCACATCTAGGGGAGCTTTGCTCTAAAATTGAGCTAAAGCATCTTCAAATGATGTGAACACATCAATGCTTTATGTAAAAGTGGTAACCCCACTTGTGCTTAAGCGATGAGTATGACCTATGATCAAATGTTCTCATTTGGCTCCTAAGTCAATATACTCATATAAAGATGACCTAGTCATCGACAAATTGTGTGTTAGTTGCTAGAGTTTTGGTTGTGCATGTTTGACACATATTTCATTTGCTATCTTATTGTGTGAGCATGTTGGATGCATGATTTTATCCATTCGAGGACATCCATTTGTTGTTTTGGTCGTTTTGATTTTTCGACCAAATGGATGGACAAGAATGCCTAAAATACCTCCCCTAGCTATCTATGCTTTCTTGTCTCAAATTCTATTCATGCTTACATCACAAACTTTGAACAAGTCATTTTCGGACCCTCCGGTGAGGAGCACTTTCGAGCCACCGATCCGTCAAGGGCTAATTTCCAAAACCTTCTAATTGATTTCGGTCAGACCAACTTACTCAAACTCGGTCGAACCGAAAGCATTTAGACTGATCTAGGTTTTCATCTCGGTGAAACCGAGTTGTGATTTTCGGCGTCACCGAAGTGCTTAACTGCCTAGTAGTTATCCATCTCGGTGCCACCGAGTTTTACAACTCGGTCCCACCGACAGCAAAGGGGTATATATACCAAGGGCCGCGCGCGTTGATTTCTCCTTCAAACGTTTCGCCCCCACACCCTTCTTGCCGCCGCCTTGGTCTCCGGATCGTCGCCGTAAATGCTTTGTGCGCCCTCGCCGGTCTCCGTCGCCGTCAACGGACATCTCCTCCGCGCCGTTGCCGCCGTAGAAAAACTCCACCAAGTTAGGGTGAGTTTTGATCCCACTCGTGCTCCCATCTCCAATTCAATGCACGTTTGGATTGCCTATTATCTTGCCACGGTTGAAATCCTCCTGTACACCAGATTAGTTCGTTTGAACTAGATTCGAGTAAAAGTTTTAGGGTTAGGTTTCCGCGGAACACATCTCGGTGAGACCGATTTTATATTTTCGGTATGACCGATTTGGCCTATAGCCATTGCCTTTGCACCTTCGGTCCAACGAGTTGTGCAAAATCGGTGTGACGAAATGAGGATTCTATGAAACCCTAGTGTTTTCGGCGGGATCGAAACCCACTTCGGTCAAACCGAAAGTGGTGTGCCAAGCTCTGTTTAACACTTCGGATTCACGAATCTTAAACTCGGTCGACGAAATGTCTTCTGTGAAAACTTAATACTAGAATTTGAACTCATTTTTTGCAAAAACTTCTGCAGTTTGTGATGACTCTTCTTCTCTGCCTACACCTTATCTATTCACGGGTTGTCGGCCATGTCGGATGCCGGTGGACAGTCGAGAACAGGTCGAGACACCCATTCTGAGACATTCGAGGCGGGCACTAGTCCCGATCCTAGTAGCTCATCTGATGATGGTGAGAGGAGTACACCAAGTGGCTTGCCTCCTGCAGCCACCAGAGCTAGAAAGAAGAGGAATTCAGATGATGAGGACTCAGATTTTGTTGTTGAGGAAGAGGTGACCTCAAAGCCCAAAAGGAAGGTTGTTGCCAAAGAGCAACAAGGTCAACAAACTAAGAAGGGCACCAGCAAAGTCAAGCAGTCAACTGTTGCTAAGAAGCTGAATTTGGGAGAGGCAGCTGCAAGCAAAGTGAAGAAAACCACCAAGAGAAAGAGGATAGTGCATGATGCAGCAGTAGAGGATGAGGATGAGGAAGCACCCCAGCCTACTCCTCAGAAGCCGAAGCTCATGGGTGATGCCATTAAGGCTGGAGCCACATCAAAGCCCAAGAAATCTGCTCCAACTAAGGCAGCTCCAACAAAGCCTGCTGCCAAGCCCAAGAAGACCGTCAGAAACATTCCAGCGTCTGAAAAGAACAAGGATGATGTGCCACCAGCTGATTCAGACGATGAAGGACCAGTTTTGCAGAAACTTCGTCCAAAACTGCCACTACATAATGATGCTCATCCTCAAGCTGAGGATATGAAGGCAAGGAAAGATAAAGGTATCAGGCTATGGAGACAAACTGACCCATATGCCGTGAGGAGAAGAACTGCTATAGATCCCAGATTTCACACCAGAGAGCAGCAGGACTTCTATGAGACCGTGCTGATGGACAAGAAGCCCATAGTCGCAGACACCGATCGTTATTTGGAAGTACATTGACAGCGAAGAGCACAGAGATTTCTTTCCACATGTGCATGAAAGTTTCACTTTGCATGTGGAGTTGCAGATTTTGTAGGTCGAAATTGACCAGTTGGAGCGATGAGATGATAATGTAATTTTATGCCACACTCACTTCTACCCCGATGGGAAGATTATATGGATGGTGAAGGTCAAAGATTTTCTTCTTCTGTTGAAGAATGGGCAGAAATTCTGAATGCTCGGCAACGAGAAGATGATATTGATGTATATGGGATTCCAAAGAAGAATCATGAATCCATGAAGAACATGTACAAAGAGATTCCAGCAAAGGATTTGGGAATCTGGAAGCTCGACTCAGTTTACTATCTCCAGGCAGGCTTACCTACCTTGATGCCCAAATCTGGAGATCATCGCATGATCAGAGGATACTCTATCAACATGCTGCACATACTTGATGAGAAAGCACCTTTCAAGGTGATGGACTTGATGGTAGAGACCATTAAGAGGACTGCAGCTGACCAGAAAAGGTCATGTGGATTTGCCCCGCAGATTCAGATGCTTATCAATGCCAAGTTTGGCACGGGCACATTCTTGTTGGATAGAGCATATTTACCGTTGCAGCCAGAGCATGAAGACAATGTTGTTGTGATGGATGAGGAGGATCCGACATCTGTTGAAGGTCAAGCCAAGATTGAAGCTGCTAAGAAAGCCAAAGCTGACAAGGAAGCAGCAGCAGCAGCTAAACCAAAGAGCTTCGGAGAGCAAATACTTGAAGCTACTCAAAGGATTGAACAACGCCTGGCCAGCATTGTACAGTCTCAGGAGAGCTTAGAGAGGATTGTTGAGGACAAGATCCACGCTCTGGGCGTGAAGTCGATCAAGTACAAGTGATCGTCAACAAGCTCGAGGCGGACATTGAGGAAGCAAAGAAGGAGAAGGAAGAGCTTATCGTGAGTTGCGGGATGACTTAGTCCAGATTCTCAACAACAGATGCTCCGGTTCCCAAAGGACCCGATCAGCTGCTATTCGATGGATGACACGGGACTACAGCTTCAAAGCACCTCCCACAGTTCCAGCGATTACTCAACTCCAACTCCAGCTCCAAAGTGACCACTCCTCCAGCACAGACATCAGCTGAAGTCTTCGCCGATGATGTCATATCCACTCCGACATCAACCCAGACAGGAGCCGCCAGCAGAGTCCATAGTGACGCTTAGCTCTATGCTTTTTCAAACTTTTTGGTAACTTGTTGCCAAAGGGGGAGAAATTGTATAGATCATAGGACTTCGAGAGAGAGAGTGTTGTTGTCTTTGCGCTTTTGCTCTTTCGTTCTTTTGCGGTTTCTTTGAGATACTTTTGGTTTTCGAGACATTCAGTGTGTTTGATACTACGGTTGATTCTACCTTAATGAGTGCTTGGTCGTACTATGCTTTAATGTGTGCTTAATGCTTATCATATGCTATTCCTATCTTGTATGACCATTTACTCATGTCTTGGTGATTGGGTGCATGCTGTTCATTCTTATCATTTTGTGCGCTCCACCAAGATGTATGTGACATGGAAGAGTGACCCATGATCCTAATCGATTGTGCATTTGCATTCAAACGCAAATCTCAAATAATGCACAAATTTAGGGGGAGCTCTTGCTTATCACATACTTCTCAAAGCGACGATATTATTCATTGATTATATCCTTTGTCGAAGCTTTGATCTATACGTTGTCATCAATTACCAAAAAGGGGGAGATTGAAAGTGCAATTAATCCCCGGGTGGTTTTGGTAATTAATAACAACATATATATCATTGAACTAATAGTTACTTGAGAATCATTTCAGAGAGTTCAGTGATATGGGTATGGCAAGGACTGAAGAAGTGGACCCCTCAAAATGCTAAGGCAAGCATTGGCAAAATCTCAAGACTCCATTTTTGGTTTAGTGATCCAAGATCACATTGAGTCCATAGGAAAAGCCAATACTATTAAAAGGGGATGAGGTTATGATGATGATCTGGTTGCTCAAGTGCTTAGTGATACATCTCCTAAACTATCAGCAACTTTCACTGCCACATACACTCATAAGTAGTCTCGGTCCCACCGATATTCCAAACTCAGTCACACCGAGATGAACCACCTCAGCCATAAGCCAAACCCTAGCAAACTCGGATTTTCCGATTCTGAACTCGGTCTCACCGAAACTTGAGTTGCCAAGCTTCTGTAACCTTCTGTCATCAAATCGGTGTCACCGAGATGATGAAGTCGGTCCCACCGAAATTGGCATGCTCTTGTCATTGCACGAATCGGACTAACCGAGATTGTATTTTCGGTCCCACTGAAAATCCCAACGTTCACATTATTTGAACTATCGGTCTCACCGAGTTGTCCACTTCGGTCCCACCGAGATTGCTCAAATGTGTGTAACGGTTGGATTTTGTGTGGAGGCTATTTATACCCCTCCACCCCCTCTTCATTCGTGGAGAGAGCCATCAGAAAGAACTACCACTCCTACCTTCTGAGAAGAGAACTACCTACCCTTGTGTTGAGATCAAGTTGCTCCACTCCCACCATATGAAGCTTGATCTCTAGCCTTCCCAAGTTGCTTTCCACTCAATCCTTTCTTCCACCACAACCAAATCAGTGAGGAGAGTTGAGTGTTGGGGAGATTATCATTTGAAGCACAAGAGCAAGGAGTTCATCATCATCTACAACATCTATTACCTTTTGGAGGGTGGTGCCTCCTAGATTGGTTAGGTGTCGCTTGGGAGCCTCCGTCATCGAGATGTGGAGTTGAACCAAGAAGTTTGTAAGGGCAAGGAGATCGCCTACTTGTGAAGATCTACCCGAGTAAGGCTAGCCCTCCGTGGGCGTGAGGCCATGATGGAATAGACAAGGTTGCTTCTTCGTGGACCCTTCGTGGGTGGAGCCCTCCGTGGACTCTCGCAGCCGTTACCCTCCGTGGGTTGAAGTCTCCATCAACGTGGAAGTACGATAGCACCACCTATCGGAACCACGAGAAAAATCACCGCGTCTCCAAAATTGCGTTTGCTCTTCTCCACCTCTCTTTACTACATGTGCAATTTACTTTCCGCTGCCTATACTCTAGAATTGCATGTGTAGGGTGATGCTTGACTTGATCATAATTGTGAATCTGCCAAAAACTGTTCTTTGTCAAAAGGCAGAATTTTTATATTGTCAAGTAGTCTAATCACCCCCCCTCTAGACATACTTTCGATCCTACACTATCGCTACCGCTTAGTGATAAAGTAAAGCAATTACAGGGCGTTTGCATTTCATACAATAAAGCGACAACCATATGGCTCCTACCAGTTGCCGATAACTTCGGTTACAAAACATGATCATCTCATACAATAAAATATAGCATCACGTCTTGACCATATCACATCACAACATGCCCTGCAAAAACAAGTTAGACGTCCTCTACTTTGTTGTTGCAAATTTTACGTGGCTGCTACGGGCTTAGCAAGAACCGTTCTCACCTACGCATCAAAACCACAGCGATAGTTTGTCAAATAGACTCCGTTTAACCTTCGCAAGGACCGGGCGTAGCCACTTTCGGTTCAACTAAAGTGAGAGAGACAGACACCCGCCAGCCACCTTTAAGCACGAGTGCTCGTAGCAGTGAAACCAGTCTCGCGTAAGCGTCTGGCGTAATGTCGGTCCGGGCCGCTTCATCTCACAATACCGCTGAACCAAAGTATGACATGCTGGTAGGCAGTATGACTTATATCGTCCACAACTCACTTGTGTTCTACTCGTGCATATAACATCAACGCATAAAACCTAGGCTCGAATGCCACTATTGGGGAACGTAGTAATTTCAACAGAATTTCCTACGCACACGCAAGATCATGGTGATGACATAGCAACGAGAGGGGAGAGTATTGTCCACGTACCCTCGTAGACCGTAAGTGGAACCGTTATGACAACGCGGTTGATGTAGTCATACGTCTACACGATCCGACCGATCCAAGTACCAAATGTACGACACCTCCGAGTTCAGCACACGTTCAGCTCGATGACGATCTCCGGCCTCCGATCCAGCGAAGCTCCAGAGATGAGTTCCGTCAGCACGACGGCGTGGTGACGATGATGATGTTCTATCGGCGCAGGGCTTCACCTAAACTCATGACGATATGACCAAGGTGGAATATGGTGGAGGGGCACCGCACACGGCTAAGGAACGATCCGTAGATCAACTTGTGTGTCCATGGGGTGCCCCGCCCCAGATATAAGGGAGGAAGGGAGGAGGGGCGGCCTAAGGGGCGCCCTAGGAGGGGGAAACCTACTCCAAGTAGGTTTCCCCCTCCTTCCTAATCAAGAAGGAGGGAAGGAAGGAGTAGGAGAGGGGAAGGCAGGGGCCCGCCCCCTGCTTGTCCTTTTCGGACTCAAGGGAGGCGCGCCACTTGCCCTGGCCGCCCCTCTCTTTCTCCAATAGGGCCCATCAAGGCCCATTACTTCCCGGGGTTCGGTAACCCTCCGGTACTCGGTTTTCTCCGAAAACTCCGGAACCTTTCGGTGTCGAATATAGTCGTCAATATATCAATCTTTATGTCTCGACCATTTGAGACTCCTCGTCATGTCCGTGATCACATCCGGGACTCCAAACAAACTTCGGTACATCAAAACTTATAAACTCATAATAAAACTGTCATCGAAACGTTAAGCGTGCGGACCCTACGGGTTCGAGAACTATGTAGACATGACCTAAAACCATTCTCGGTCAATAACCAATAGCGGGACCTAGATGCCCATATTGGTTCCTACATATTCTACGAAGATCTTTATCGGTCAAACCGCATAACAACATACTTTGTTCCCTTTGTCATCGGTATGTTACTTGCCCGAGATTTGATCGTCGGTATCCAATACCTAGTTCAATCTCGTTACCGGCAAGTCTCTTTACTCGTTCCGTGTCGTCATCTCATAACTAACTCATTAGTTACATGCTTGCAAGGCTTAGGTGATGAGTATTACCGAGAGGGCCCAGAGATACCTCTCCGACAATCGGAGTGACAAATCCTAATCTCAAATTATGCCAACCCAACATGTACCTTCGAAACACCAGAGAGCACCTTTATAATAACCCGATTACGTTGTGACGTTTGGTAGCACACAAAGTGTTCTTCCGTAAACGGAGTTGCACAATCTCATAGTTGTAGGAACTTTGTATAAGTCATGAAGAAAGCAATAGCGGTATACTAAGCGATCAAGTGCTAGGCTAACGAGAATGGGTCATGTCAATCACATCATTCTCCTAATGATGTGATCCCATTAATCAAATGACAACACATGTCTATGGTCAGGAAAGATAACCATCTTTGATTAATGAGCTAGTCAAGTAGAGGCATACTAGTGACTATGTGTTTATCTATGTATTCACACATGTATCATGTTTCCGGTTAATACAATTCTAGCATGAATAATAAACATTTATCATGAAATGAGGAAATAAATAATAACTTTATTATTGCCTCTAGGGCATATTTCCTTCACTTCGAACACCCAGAATTTTGAAAGGGTCCAAGGAACATCGTGTTGGGCGCGAGCACCGATGGAGTCAATCCGTTTGGCAGCCACCGCACCCTCCCCCGCTCCACCGGCCGCCGACGCCGACCCCCGACCCGCACCCTCCCCCACTCCACCGCCGCCGACGACCCCCCGCACCAACCCCCCATATGAATATTTTTTCATATTCATAAATATTTTCAAATAACAAATTTGAACATATTTTTTAAAAAGTTATTACTATTTTTATAAAAAAATATTACTGTTATGATTTAAACAAGTTTGAACATATTTAAACACAAATAAATATCAAACAACATTTTAAATGCATGAAAACAAAAATTGGGGAGCCTAGGAATCGAACCCAGGACCTCCTAGTGTGTGTGCTGCGTGCTGACTAGTCGGCCTAGTGGGCGGGTTCTGATTTAGATAGGGTTAGGTGGAATATAACCTGACTAGTTGGGCTAGTAATTAAAACAAAATTCTAATGGCGCACCGAGGCGAGGTGCGCCATTAGAATAGTCGTACTTATGGCGCACTTGGGGGAGGTGCGCCATTAGAACCCTCCCCCACTCCACCTATTGCCCTCGCACTGTGGCCTTCCTCCCTCCCACGCCAGATTCCCCACTCGATTGACCCCAACCGTACGCCGCTGCCGCAGCCGCCCACGCTCCCCCGCCGTCCGCCGCCTCCGTCCGCCGCAGCCGCCCACGCGCCCCGCCGCCTCCCTCTCCCTTCCCCCTCGGCGCCGCCTCCCCCCACCCCCACCTCTCCCTTGAGCATCGCCTCCCTCGCCTCCCTCCCTAATCCTCGGAGCCGCCGGAGACTTGGAGCCTCCGCGCCGCCCCACGTCCACCAGGAGAGGAGGCCCCACGTCCATGTCACCGCGGCCACCGGAGCTGCGTCCACGGATTGGAGCCGGGTCATCAAGGATCGAGCGCATCGACCTCTTCTTCCTCATCACCGATCATTGCTTCTCGACATCGATCCGCGCTGCCCCGACCACCGTCGGCCTCGCCGTCTCCTTCCTCAGCTCCGCGGTGAGCGTCTCCATCGATTCCCCCTCTTTTCCCCTTGTTTAGTCGCCGTTTGTGCCACCCACCACTTCCTTGCGGGCTCGTGCTCACCGCGCCGGCCGCCCCTCGCGTGGCCGTGCGCCACCCACGCCCTGCCTCGCTGTGGCCGCACCCTGCAGAATGCACTTTCTAAATATGCTGTCACAACTGGTAGTATGCATCAAATGCAGAGTAGATGGAAGGCAGGGGAGGGATAAAATTATGCACTGACATCAAATTCTCAGTTTTTAGTCACTGCTAGTATTTGACATGAGTGCTTCCTTCATCATTGCAAGTTTTATGTGTGTAATCATCAACTCTCATATTTGTTGATATATAGCAGTATCAACATGATACATCTGCAGTGTACTTCACCAAGATCATGACAGTTGCATACTATGCAAAAAATATATCTTCGAGGATGGGTCTGATTCTTCTTCATTATTGGAGCTTAAATAGTAGAGTAGGCCCTTCGAGCAAAAAAAGAATCGCATAGTATATAATTGCTAGTTTGACAGCCTTATTCCAAAAGATTATACTGAGTTTGCGTCGATAAGAAAGGGATTTGTGCCATGTCTTGTTCTTGGTTGCCTTGCTTTGCTGGACGGTCCATGGATTCAAGTGATAAACTCTAGTGGTAGCTTGGAGATGTGCTCAAAAACTTTTAGCCGGCCTCATGGTTTCAGATGCTCACTTCAATTTGTGCATGTTCTTTGCACAAAGATACTTCATCAAGATTATGGCAGTCTCATACGCCAATATATCTTGGTGGATAGGGTCTGATTCTTCTTCGTAGTTGGAGCTTCATTAGTAGGCCTTGTTTGGCGCAAACAAAATAAAATCTTTCCTTTCGCATCGCTTTCGCGTAGAAAACTATGCAAAAGAAGCTCATTATCGCCTAATGTTGGGGCCCTAGGTGATTATGTTAACAACTAATTCCTAGGGATTAAACTAGTTTGGCATCATAATTGATGATGTTACTAAATGCTAAATCAGGTCCATGTCCCAAGCCTACTCCTGACCATGACCGGAGCGCTATCATTGTCGTATCAAATGAGTAGTACTTTTGCATAGTACTAGGACATAGCAGCAGCCAAGTAACCAGCTCATTCAAAACTCACAGAATGGTTAAAAGGATTATCTGCCCTTTTTGTTTCAATGAGTTGCAGTCAATACTGTTAAGTGAACTTTTTGAGCACAGTGTTCCAATACTTGTTGCTACAGTTAACTGAAAATGTTCAGTTGGGAGCAATATTTGTTTGCCTCAATACTTGTTAGACAGAGGTTTAGCACACATGCTTATGTGGCATTGCAGAGAAACAGGTTGTGCAAGAACACACCAAAAGCAAGTAGACCTGCTTGCAGTAGCTCTTAGGTGAATTTTAGGTGAAGTAGACCTGCTTTTAAGATTTGTATAGAGGAGTAGATTCTGATAGTTTTACAACAGCAGTACTCTTTGCAATTGGCAAGGTTCATGGCGAAACCCAATCAACATCTGCTTATGCGAAACACTGCACTCCACTTACACATGGTATTTTTTACGCAAATAGGACACCACACCCACAAGCACATGGTATTTTTCTGTAAATTTATTTAAATTCAGTGTATATCCAGTTTGCATACTCAGTTTATACTCCTAAAACAATGCAAACAAATCAGCATTGGAGGCTCCTCTTTGAGGCTCATCTTTATTACATATCAGAACTTGCAAACAAATCTGTGAAAGACTTGTAAAGTTGCTGGGTTTTGTCTTCGACCATTGAGTCGTGATGAATTTGCAGGTACCCCGAGAGTCCCTTGAGTTTGTCGGAATGTCGATTAACTTCCGTTCCGGCAAATTCGGGTACTCCATATGTCCTATTTTCAGCAAAGGTCATGCTGAAATTTTCCGTGAATTTTAGCATGACTTTGCTAAAATAGGACATATAAATTACTGCGACTAATGCATGGGCCGGGGTATCTTAGTACTTAGTTAAGTGGACAAGGATTAGGAGGTATAGGGGATAAACCCCAACAAGAATTAAAGTGATAGACATAGGTTTCACTCAAACCACACGGTGATCAGTACAGCCTGTTATCATGCATGTTTTATGATCTGTTGTAAGGGTACTAATTGGTCTCTTCTGCTGCTTATTAGAGATGGGGGGAAGCAGCCACCGCCGCTCTGCCACACCGCAGTACGAGTTGGATGCTTCCGAGTTCTTCAGTATCATACTTGGGACTTCAGTATCATCCATGACGCAGGTATATAAAACGAGAGATCTCCCCTTCACCCATCTCATTATGATATCTGTTGTTTGCTACATCACTCATTGTCCCAAACTGCAGAGGCTGCCTGACAGTTTTATGAACATCTTTGGGTGAAGATCCGCCAAATAATGTGAAGCTACGACAAGCCGGCAGCGGGTTTCGCAGGCAGTGGGATGTGGAGTTGGTGATCAAGGAGGGCCACATGTACTTGTATCATGGGTGGGAGAAGTTCTACCGTGCCTACGACCTGCGGCTGGGGTACTTCCTTCTCTTCAGGTACGACGATGACGCCACCATGGTCATCGTGAAGGTGTTCAACGCGACTATGTGTCGCATGTGCTACGCTGACGATGATGATGCCAGTACGTTCTGCCTCTTCTTGTTTCTCTACATTTTGCTTTGTCTCACATCGATTATTAACGGTCATTGTTGCATTTGGACAGGCAATGGGAGCAGCAGTAGCGACACTGGCTACAGCCAAAGCAGCAGCGACTATGGTTGTAGCAAAGGCAACATCGATTCTGGCTTTAGCGAAAGCAGCAGCGATTCTGGCAGCAGCATAGACAACAAGAAGGATGATCCGGACTGGAGTGCGGGAGAAGAGGAGCAGAGTGGGGATGAGGAGCTGCAGGATGACGATGGGCATTAGGCTGAGGATGACCTAGCGCTGGTGGTGGCTGACCAAGGGCAAGAGAAGGTGGTGGCTGACCATGGGCAAGAGATGGTGGTGGCTGACCATGGGCAAGAGATGGAGGTGGCTGAGGATGACCTAGCGATGGTCGTGCCCGTCCTGCCTGAAGGTGGCCTCGCGATGGTGGTGGTGCCTGACAATGACCACGCACCAGTGGTGGCGCCGGCGATCCCACAGCTGGGCGGCATGACCACGCTAATTGTGGTAGAAGACTACATCCCACTGCCTCCACCGCCTCGCCGCTCTTGGCGCATCAGTCTGAGGAAGGAGAAGGAGAAGAACAATGAGAACTGAACTATGTCAGGTATGTCAGATCTCCAAAATGATATATATATATATATATATATATACTTAGTTACCTATGTTATCTCTAATGTGCTTAGTTTCCTATAGGTTAGCTTCATTTTACCTAAGTTGGCTCTAATATGCTAACTTAGAGCTTATATGCTTATTTTCCTATAGGTTAGCTCCAAAATAACTTATGTTAGCACAAAATGATCAAGTTTACATAATAAGCTTATAGTCTTCTTCTTATTCTTCTTCTTTTCCAAAATGACATAGGTTAGCTTCATTTTACCTAAGTTGGCTCTAATATGCTAACTTAGAGCTTATATGCTTAGTTTCCTATAGGTTAGCTCAAAAATTACTTATGTTAGCACAAAATGATCAAGTTTACATAATAAGCTTATAGTCTTCTTCTTATTCTTCTTATTCTTCTTCTTTTCCAAAATGACATAGGTTAGCTTCATTTTACCTAAGTTGGCTCTAATATGCTAACTTAGAGAGCTTATATGCTTAGTTTCCTATAGGTTAGCTCCAAAATTACTTATATTAGCACGAAATGATCAAGTTTACATAATAGCTTATAGTCTTCTTCTTATTCTTCTTATTCTTCTTCTAGTGTTCTTCTTCTTCTAGTATTCTTCTAGTCTTCTTCTTCTTCTTCTCTTCTTCTTCTTCTTCTTCTAACTTCTTGTTTATCATTTTGCAGATTTGATTTGATTCACGGAAGCTTTCATGGATGGAGTGCTTCTTTTCCATTTGTGTTTTTATTTTGTATCAATGTGAAACTTTTGTGAATTGATGGATAACGGTGTTGGATGAACAATGTGAAACTTTTGTAATATGTAATGATGGAACTATGTGTTGGCTATGTATGTATATATATGATGAAACTTGTGTGTTGGATATGATTGTTATATGGATGCTTGTTGTATATATATGTGTTGGATATCTCATATGTGAAATAGTGACCTGAGATTAAGAAAAAACAAAAAAAAATAAAAAAAATTGTTACTAATGGCGCACTACCATGTGGTGTGCCATTAGTATAGCAGACACTACTGGCGCACTGTGGGAAATACTAATGGCGCACTGCGTGGTGCGCCATTAGTATACCAGATACTAATGGTGCACCAGTAGTGCGCCATTAGTAAAAAAATACTAGTGGCGTGATACTAATGGCGCACCAGTAGTGCGCCATTAGTAGGCAAAACTGGTGCGCCATTAGTAGGCCTTTTCCTAGTAGTGCGAGTCTACTACCAATCACAGAGGCACGGGAGACATGGCCGGTAGCAGGGCATATCCTTGGTGCGGAGCAACCCTGACACCAACACAACTATGATTGTCGGGTCAACGAGCACACGCGTCGGCACGGGAAACCCAGCATCCCACAAGAGGGCATCAACAGATGGATGGGATGTGGCAACGGTCTGCCGAGAAATCGCAATGGGACTCTCGGGTGACCCTGGGCACCCGGACTTGGGACCCCGGGCACATGGACCCTGGGTCCCCGGGGGTGAGACCCCAGGCACCCGGACCCGGCGGAACCCATTTAAAAAACTGAAACAACCATAACTATTGCATGTGTACTCCGAATCAAACGAAATCAAGTTTGTTGGAAAGCTAACAACGTGGGCGAACACAAACTTGATTGATATAATAATAACTAGCAATCGAGAACATACCCATAGTATAATAGTGAGAAATCTTCCTTAAATAAGACCGGTAAATTCTCCATTTCCAAAAACGCAATAGAAGATGCATAGGAAATAGGTTTTCGATGGACTAGAGCTAGTCACGAAGAAAACCACAAGCTCTAAAACCTCACAAAGAGAAAAGGCAAACAAGGACCAAGAAAGATGATGCCAAGGATGCAAAGCTTTGAGCTCTCTATGAACGATACGAACAAGCTACTCACTCGAGAGCCTCCCTTGATAGTACGACTATCGATCCTATAATCCGGTCTCCCAACTAACACCATTACACCGGTAAAATAGAAAACCTATCAAAGACGAACATTTACCGTGCACATAATCCACTTGCGGTAGATGAGGATGATCTTGACCTCCTCAAGTTGGACCACCCTTCTTGATTCCGCATGCTCGATGAAGACTAGTAGATTGCTCCCGCATAATCCACTATGGGTGAGCCTCTCTTCGGCACATCTTCACAAGTCCATTTTCACCAAAATGGACGACAAGCTTCAAGCATGTGATCGCTTTGTGATGGTCAACTTGAACTTGCACAATGCAACCTAACCACACAAAGAACTCTCACGTAGACCATGGGTTAGAACACAAAGCGTAATGGACAATGCTTACCATACCATGGGATCACTTGACCCCTCTCGGTACATCTTGCACACTTTGTGTGTTGATCAACTTGATTCACTCTTTGACTTAGTCTTGACCAACCTTGTATCATGACTTCTCTATGACCAATCTTTGGATAATTCCTTGAGTAGCACCTTGGTCATCACATAATGTCCTTGAAACCAACAAACTTCAAGAAATGCCTATGGAAAAACCCTTCAAATATAGCTCAAGGCAACCATTAGTCCATAGGGATTGTCATCTATTACCAAAACCAAACATGGGGCACCATTCTCTTTCACTTTTGTTCTAGCGTGCCCCATGGTTCTACAGATGGAGGCTATATATGGGTGCAGTCTCCTCTATGATGCGAGAGGAGAGCCTTGGCAATGGTAGTGGCGGCTTCTCCTTGCCGGTTCCTACGGTCATGTGTTGGATCCATGTCAAAGCTCCATGGCATGTCTGGTGTGGGTGGTCTATGTGCGTGCTCTCGGCTAGCCCGCCCTTCGGGTACATCGGAATCAAGTGGGGTTGGGATTACCCTCAGTGGTGATATGCCTTTCGATTACGACAGTGACCCCATGTGTGGTATGGGTGCTCCATGCATGAGTGCTCTATGGTGTGTCTCTCACTATGATGCCCTTTGACTCTCGCCGTTGGCGCACAGGTGCTGTGGCGTCGTCTCTGCCATGCGCGATCTTTCGACCACAGTGTGATAGCATGGCTTAATAGGGATGATAGACTACTCACATCAATAAGGTATTCCTTCTTTTTCGGGAGCCCATTCGGAAAGAACTCCAAAGTTAAGCGTGCTTAGCTTGAAGTAGTTTCAGGATGGGCGACCGACTGGGAAATTGCCCCCCGAGTGCGCATGAGTGAGGAAAAAGTGCGCAGAAAAGAGTAGTATTGATCTGTTGGGCCAGTCTAGATCACGGCAGGAGTAACGACCGCCGGCGAGTGTGTCTGGGGCGTTACAACACTACTATGGAAAACCTTATACACAGAACTTTAGCAGTAGCGCGGGTCAAAAAAGCACGCTGGTGCTAATTAGCAGTAGCGCGCTTGTGTGAACGACGCTACAGATAAAGTTTTAGCAGTAGCGCGCCTGATTTTAAACGCGCTACTACTAAAATTTACACGGCTTAGCCGATAGGCTACACATAGTAGTAGCGATCTATATCGAACCGCGCTACCGCTATTTGCTTTGTAGCAGCGCGTTTATGCTGAAAGGCGCTACTGCTAAAGGATATAAAATTAAATGGAAAGCAAATAGAAAAGTAAATGAACATGAAAGAAATAGAAGAAGGTGAAAGAAAAAAAAATAAAATGTAAAGAAAAATAAATGAAAAAGGGAAAAAAGAGAAAGGTGTAGCAGTAGCGCGTATCGCGGAATGCGCTGTAGCTAACTTAGCAGTAGCGTGCTTTCTGGAACGCGCTACTGCTACTTCTAACTTAACCACGGGGTTCATCCTTTCCCACGGCCACATCCCCCAAATCCAACTCCTCCGCTCTCGCCGCCGCCGTTGCCCGTCGGCCGCCGCGCGCTCTCCGCACACCCTCGACACCGCCCCCGGCCCGACCTCGACACCGCCCGGACGCCGCCCCGCCCCGACCTCGGCGCCGCCCTCCGCCTTGCGCCCGAGCCTGACCCCGACCTCGACGCCGCCTGCCCTCCCTCGCCGCAGGCATCCGAGGTGAGCATGCCTGCCCCTCCCTCTCCCCTACCTCTGCCTAGGGTTCTTCAAATTTTAGTTGCATCAAATCAGTTAGTGTTCATGTAAGGGTGGAAACGAATCGGATGCAGATGTTATCGGATACGGATGCGGCTCAAATTAGATAGGGTTCATGTAACGGTGGAAACGAATTAAATTTCTAAGATTAATCATAAAACGAGTAAAATTTGACCACTTATTTCACTTTTAAGTTGGATAATTGGAATATCCGCTACCACTTTCCACCCCTAGGTTCATCAAATTAGATGGTAATTAGGTCAATAGTTCCTAGGTACTAATTAGTTAGTAATAAATAGGTACTAATTAGGTACTAGTTTATTTTTATTTATAGTAAGTTTATTTTTAGTAAGAACTAGTTGAAGATGACACATTTGTTGTTATTTATTTAGTTAAAGCATTTTTTCCGCATCGACGTCGACGATGACTATCCCGCATCCTCGTCGTCGACTCGGTGGAGGACGCCTGCTTGACCAGATGGGCCATGTCCGGGACTGGGCTCCGCCGGGCTAGTACTGGGAGGCGCTACCTACCAGGGGGTGCAGCTTGGTGAGGAGTCAGCCTGTCGTTGACCCGAACCTTCTTTGGTGGCGATCGCATGGGCCAGTGACGGTCGAGAGGCTTAAGGACCCCGCGGAGGTGGTACGTCACCGTGTCAGCGAGGAGGACGCGCACGTTCATCGCTACTTGTTTGCGCTGGAGCACAGGTTCTCCAATACCTAGCAGGTTCTCCAGGGATCTCACTGGAGTTATTGATCCTATGATGGTTCCTTCTCTTTGGGTGTCCACCACCCGCGCCGATACCCGTCGTTCGCTAGGGTTTTAGTTGTATTAGTGATGTTATATGTATGATACTATCGGGATGTATTAGTGATAATATTCAACGATGTACGGACGCAAGAGATGATTTACTTTTGCTTATTGAATGCATGCTAATTTGAATACTTATTTATTATATGATTTGGTTTTGCTTATTGAATGCTCATGTCAATATGAGTCCTATAAGATATTTTGAAATGTATATCTTGTGTTGCTCAAATAGGATATGTGCTTGCCCAAGTGGCCGGTCATGTTTACAGGTTACACCTCCGAGTGGCCTATGTTTTGCCGGAGTGCAGATTCATTTTCGTTCCGGCAAATTTCAGGCGCTCGATATGTCCTATTTTAACAAACGTCATGCCGGATTTTTCCGTAAATTTTTGCATGAATTGTGCCAGAATATGTAGGAAATATTGAGTGCCCCGGATTTGTGTGTTGAGTATCCTGGTAGTTGTTTTCGATCGATTTTCAATTAATGTTTCAACTATGAACATAGGAAATGTCTGACGATGAAAAGGTTTTCGGTATTTGCAAATACTGCGAAGACGAGCGCGGCCTGTGCGACAGAATCTTCATAGATGATGATAGGCGCTTCAGCATCAAGCTGGACGAGAACTTCGAAGTGGATACAGTAAATCACAATGACAAGTCTTCTTTCGTAATTAAGCATGACATTTGCTTCATTTGCTTCAACTTATAATTTATTTTTTTACTATTCTACTAGCGTATCCCCTGACATGCAAGAGTTTTTGTCTTGGATAAGATAGGTTTCAGTCCTATGAAAATTACTATGATGGTAAAGAGAGTTTACTTGAAGACCGAGCATGGTTGTATTTTCCACGCAAAATTATACAATGCAGACACCTACACCTATTTTGGATGCAAAACTTGGCAAGCACTATGCAAGACTTATGCATTTGAGCCTGATATGGTTATCACCTTTGATATTCGTCCGAAAGATGATATTGAAGGTAATATCGACATCTGAGTCGATGTGCAGACGCCTCCAGTTATATCATGATGTGAGTTTCTCAACCATATTTATGTCCTTGGTATTGTTTATTCAAAAATAGTTCACAACTAATTTTTATTGACAGCTTATTTCCAATCAAGCAAACATGTCCAGTGCTTGGTAGACATGACCTACTACTGTCCCGGGGCTGAACTAAACTGCGAGGAGATAACTCATTATGTTTCATGGCTTGAGGATCTTCAAACTGTTAAGACAAATTATTTTTCTGGACTTGAAAATCTTAGTACTTAAAACGTGCGACCAATAGTGTTTTTACTTAACTACGGTCACATTTATTTAGGAAAGATGGTAAGATTTTTACTATTTGTCCTCAGTGCATCTTTTGCATACATTATTTTTTAAGCTAAACTTCATTACTAAGTGTGTTACTATACGATGTTCTTCAACAGGGGCTCTCGATGAATGGTGTGCCTCATTGGATGGAGACTAAAGGTCGCATGAGAATTGTTAGCTTACGGCCAAGATATCCTACAATGCACTTTAGTGCATACATGATTTCTAATAGCGAGGAATGCTTAATAGTGAAAGAGTGGAGCAAAATTGTAAACGATCGCAGAGAAGTACTAGGGGGCAGCAATCAGAAGCGCAACCCATAATTAGGAGACAGGTTCATCTGCATGCTCCAACTTGATGAAGAAGGGGTGCTACACATGTTTTATGTTATTTTACCTGAGAAAGAGCAGCAGGAGTGATTAATTAGCTAGCTAGGAATGAGTTTGAAAATGATGATGTTCTACACTATGACTATGATGATTACATAGCTAGTGTTGGTGGTAATGACTATGATGATTATTATTAGCTAGTGTTGGTGGTGATTAGATAGCTACCGCAGCTAATGTTGGTGGTGATTAGCTATCTAGCTAGAGTTTGAAGATGATGATGTGCTACACTATGACTATGATGATTAAAGAACTACTGTTGGTGGTAATGACTATGACGATGATTACATAGCTTGTGCCGGCGGATTAGATTCAAGTGGAGGCAACATGTGGTGCACATCAAAAGTACTACTAGTGCAAACTAGATCAAGTTTGGATTAGTAGTATACTTTTGACATGCACCACATATTGCCTCCACTTGAACCTAATCCACATTTATTTGACACACTGTTATGGACATAATGATATAAACCTCATAATTGGTATTGTACCAAAATTTGTATAACGGCATATAAATACACTCAAAATAAAAAAATAAAAAAAAGAATACTAGTAGCAATGGACAGGAAACACGCTGCTACTAGCTAGATTAGTAGCAGTGCGTTATAGAACAAAAGATGCAGCTATGAGTCTTGGCAGTAGCGCACGTGGTACGCGCTACTGCTAAGTAATAGCTGTAGCACCTTATTAGTAGCGCGGTTACCCGCGCTACTAGTGGGCACTAAACCCGCGCTAATACTAGGGTTTTCCCTAGTAGTGTAAGTTGGTATCAAAGCCTACCCTTGCGGTTACATGGATGCTTGCGGGTCAGGTGCGTGGTCATGTTGTGCATGACGTTTGTGACCCGTCGTGGCCCACGACATGACACATGTGCTGGACTGCTTGCACAGAAGTATATGCCAAGAGGGAACGTTCCTATGACCCAACGAGGACGCTAGTTCTTCTGAAATAAGAAATTCCTTCTTTTCCGGGAGCCAATTCGGAAAGAACTCCAAAGTTAAGCGTGCTGAGGTTGGAGTAGTTTCAAGATGGGTGACCGACTAGGAAGTTGCTCCTGGGTGCGCATGAGTGAGAACAAAGTACGCAGAAAAGACTAGTATTGATCTGTGAGGCCAGTCTAGATCTCGCCAGAAGTAACGACCGTCGGCGAGTGTGTCCGAGCCATTACACACACCCAACACACAGGCGGTGTCGACGTGCAGTGTGGTCTCGAATGTGTGTGGCCTTTCGATTTACGTCGATGGTGCAGTATCATAGTTGGGTCTTGGTTGATCAAGGTGACCGGTGTCGGTCGAGATGCGGCTTTGATGTTTTGCTTAGGGCTCCATGCGTTGGATTGTAATGTGTGTGGTGGTATTCTACACTTGTTGTTCGCAGCGAGAGGTAGTCTTTTGTAGTTGTCTTCTCCCTTCTATAAAAATATGGTACACTATGGTGTACTTTAAAAAAAAGCCTCATAGGCAACAATGAATGAAACATATTCTGGCGGGGAATCCTCCCCACAATGACCATTAAAAAAGGGCGGTTGGCGCCCGAGGGAATATGTCATCAAATTTCAGTTACTAGTGAAGTTTAGAGCTCAAGAGAAAAATTTGAGAAATTCAGGTGTGATGCACCTATCATATCCACCTCCCGTGTGCCTCGGCCGTCAATGAATCTCATCTGAAAAAGAAAAAGAAAAAGCGTTGACACAATTGTTTCCTGTAGCTTTGTAAACATGGCGAGTTCCAGCATTCAATCTGTACATCTCCGGTTGTAACTACAATCAAGCAACCCTATGGCTCTTCCAATACCAGTACCAACACCAAAACTAGTATATTTTGGCAGACCAGGACAAGGTGAGGAGAGATGATAGAAAATTAAATAGAGAGGTAATAAGCCAACCAAAATAATTGCATCATCCGTGGCATATTGAAGTACTTTCAAACATCACATTGCCCAAAATTAAACTAACATGTTCTCAACTTCCGGTGCTAAGTTTGTCCTTAGCACCATGGATGATCGTGTCAGTACTGCTACCAAAACAATATATGACAGAAAAGAAACAAGCACAGTATGACATAATACTAGCAAGTAGGATGCAAGGGCCATGAGCTAACGATCTATCCATCATTGGATGAGCCAACGATAGTGAAATCTGTCTTGACGACACATCTTGATCCTACAACATAGCCTCTCGACGGATTCTTGAATTTTTTTTACTGTAAGGAACTTGGGCCATCCCCAGCTGCTTTCACCTCCAAACACCAAGAGACCTACGATCACCGCAAAAGTAAGATCAACTGAAATCAGGAGGTCCCAAATTCTAATCGCCACTGATAGTTGCTAAGGAGAGCTGAACCTGAAGTTATGGTGGAGTGTTTCCCGTTCTTTTGGTCCAAGATGGACAGAGTCAATTCAACTACCTTCCCAGACTCGTCACAGAGCTTATCCGAGGACTCCAGGTATAAGAACAAGGAGACATGGTTGGTGATGTTTCTGCGACCATGCGGATACTGGGATACATGCCAACATGCCTGTTGACACACATGTAGAGTGGCAATCAAAATATACTCATCGAGTTTGCAGACTGAATATTCAGTGACACCGTTAGGTGATGCATCAGAGTGTGTTTCTGTGTGTCTCTAAATATATACTAGAACCAGAGTTGCTTGGTTCCATTCATAGAAGTTGGGTTGATATATTCAGTTGCAATTTCTGAAGTGGCAATGGAACTTGTGTTACACAGACTTCTAGATGTCCCTAATGTATGTTGGCATGGAGAAGTAGTTCTGGCCACTATAAATTAGTAATGTAACTTGGCATGGTACATTTCTGATAAATGGACTAATGTTGCATGCATATTATTAATAAACACCATTTATATGTAACTGGTGAAAGATATGAGTACCATTTGTGTCCACCAGCTTCAAACGTAGGAGAACAAACAAAGCGCTTCGAGTCCAATTCATGGTAGTTGTCCATGGTCCAGGTGTAGGTCCCTTTGATGAGCCCTTTCTTCTGGATAAAAAGGTTCTGTACTGTGGTAACCTTCTTCGGAACCACAGCAGCCTTCTTTTCAGTAGAAAATAATTTAATTTTCAATATCTTAACACCAAAGACACAGCTATCATCAACTAGAAAAGCAGATGATTTTAGTAGCTCCTGAAGAGGAATCAAACATTCATTCTTCGAGCATCTATTGTTCAAATCAAAGTCGTGGCTAGCTGCATTCAGGTAAAGATTGGAAGATGAGTGAGTGAAAACTTGCATGTAAGCAGCAACATACCCCAAACAATGTGTAACCTCCTTTCACACCCATTACGCATATATGCAAACATGGTACTCTCTCCGTTCAAAAAAAAAGTGTCATGGTTCTTGAACTAAAACCACGACACTTATTTTGGAACGGACGGAGTAGCAATATAGTGAATCCCATGTACTCCCTCTGTTCCTAAATGTAAGTCTTTTTAGAGATTTCAAATGGACTACCACCTACGGATGTATATAGACATATTTTAGAGTGTAGATTCACACATTTTACTCCGTATGTGGTCACTAATTGAAATCTCTAGAAAGACTTATATTTAAGAATGGAGGGAGTAGAATTATAGCTCAAACTTATATAGCATAGTCACAAAGGACTAGGGAAGGGAATCCCAACTGTAATAGGTTGGATGTGCTCGAAAGCCCCCTCGACGGTTGGCTCCTATGGTTCCCCCCGCTCCTCCTCCGCCGCTGCCGCCAGCCCCCTCACCCCACCCTCCCGCGCCTCCGGCCACGCGCGCCGCGCTGCGCCCTGCCTCCCTACTCCCTCCCGGTCCGCCCCCCGCGTCGCCTCCCCGAGCGAGGCGACTGGGGGCCCATTTCCCCGCCCTCCAGCGCCTCCCCCTCCCGTTCCCTCCTCCTCCGCCGCCGCCAGCGCCACCGGGCCCTGCCCGCGTGGTGTTGGCGGCGGCGGCGGCCGTCCCTTCCCCGCGCGCGGTGCCACGGCTCGGGTGGTGGCGTCCCGCGGCGGTGCTCCTCGGTCAACGGTGATTCCGGCAGCGGCGGCTGCTCCTGGCGGCGCAGCTCCGGGTGGCCTAGAGGCGGCGGCACAGCCCCTTGGCGGCGCGCTGGCGCGGTGGATGGTGGCAGCGCCCGCCCGGCCCAGATCTGGGCCCTTTTGGGCCCCATCTGGGTCTGGGCGGGCCTGACTCGGTCTCGCCTGTGGCGGCTCCGGCGGGGGCGGTGGTGGTGCGGCTCGTGCGGGGGGTGGTGGAGACGGCGTCACGTCTACTGCAGCTCGGCGACGGGTGCTTCACGAGCCCCTTTTGGGCTCGGCCGGGCCTCGAGGGCCTGGTACGCTCCCCTTGCCGCGTCCGGTCGGTGACCGCCGATGGCGGTGGAGGTTGTCTCCTCCGGTGTTGCTGCTCTCGCGGCCGTTCCTCGTTCTCGGCTGCTCCCTCTCGTCCTCGTCGGTCTCGCTTCGATGACCACGGTGAGGCGGCGGTGATGATGGCAAGTCCGTGGTGGCGCACGTTCGTGGGTGGCTTGTCTGGTGGTGCGCGTCGGACCGTTCGGGGTTGTGGGTGTTTGGCGGATGGGAGAAATCCGGGCCGGCTTGCCGGCACCGACGCGGTGACGCCCGTGGGCGCCATCGTTCCTTCCTGAAGGGCCGGGGGAAACCCTAGGACCTGTCCGGGCAGCAGCGTCGTCGTCGTCGTCGTGTTCCTTCCTGAAGGTGCTGCTTGGTATGCGGAGGTTCGAGGTGCCTGGAGCGAGGTGGTACATCTCCGGTGGGCGCAACGGTTTTGGGTTATCATCGTTTTCGTCGATCCGACGCTGTGGACATTATTTTCTCTCTTCTTTCTCTTTTGTTCTTTTGGGCATGCTTGTGCTGTTTGCCCCAGCATTGGACTCTTTGTTGTATCGGACGCTTGCTATATCAATATAGCAGGGCGAAGGCCTTTTTCGTAAATAGGTTGGATGTGCACAAAAGAAGCATTGAAAAATACCTCTGCGTCCACAATGCACCCTCTTTGCACGATTGTATACTGATAACTCAAACACTGCATTTACCGTGTCACACGGCTCCAGGGTTTTTCCGCCTAGCTTAAGACAAAGACCAGCATATGGAGTTTCGGCGCCAGGTTTTTTATGCATTGGTATCACTTTCAGGAACCTGGTAAATCAATTGATGGACAAAAATGTAAACAAGATCAGTCTAGAAGTAATCATAACTGAAGTAAGAATGAGATCTGATTCCTTCACTTCATGCATCCTACGTAATTATGATTGCCAATTTGACTTCATAGCAGCATGATTAGTGACGGTAATGCACATCCTAAATTAGAATTGCATATGGATATACAGATTACGATTCGATCTACTAAAACAAAAAGAATGGTCTAGTAATAATGCTAGACTGGGGAGCATCATATTTACATCTAACACATAGTAATTGCGTAACAAATCCTCCTGCAGTTATGATGCATACCACTTATACCCGGAGTAGTGAAAATGAGAAGATTTCGCCGACGTAGCTCCTGTTTCAAGTAGCGCTGAGAAGTCATGAATCTTCCATTCTAAATGTGGAACATGAGACTTTCCTAAGCTTGCAGGAGCTGAAATCAGCAACTCAAAATTAACATGCTTTTGCATTTGCAGATGAACAGGCTGCAATGTCTACCATGGGCAAAACGGAAGCAACAGAACATCTTTTCATTGAGCAGAAAATGCAAATAATGTACAAGAGTTTGGCCACGGCTTGGTTTTTTTCATCAAAGAAAAGGAAAAAAAACCCTAAAACAACAAGGACACACCAGGAGTGCTTGAAACTCTGTCCATTCCCCTTGTACATGGGCAAATAAATAAGTGTGAAGGCATGTAATCTTAATAGATTTAATGTGATAAGTGGCCCCTATGGTTATTCACTTTGACCAAACAAAGCATAGGAAAAAAGTGTGTTTTTGGGCAACGTAGCAAGAATTACAGTCATCAACCATGGGTGTTCACGGTGGCAAACAAATCAGACGACCATGACCTCGATGACTGTCGCACCAGCACCACAAGGCCGGGCACAACAGCCACTAGCATGACAAGCCCACCGAAGAGCAATCACCGGTAGCTAATCATCTTGCTAGTTATAGTACTAAAGATGATAGCGATGATAAGAAGTTCATTCTCTACCTAGAATTGTAGGACCATAAGAATTAAGGGCTACGGACCATGTACTTTTTACCTGATTTTATTTAGGAAATGAGCGCTAATTGGTGTAAAATCTAGGGTTGGCTGCGTTAAGCGTGTTGCCTCCTAGCAGGGACGCCTTTGTGTTTATATAGACAAGAGGATTACAAGATATGGCGCAGGTAGTTGGTTCGGCATCAACTTGCCCTCTAGTCCAAGCTACGTACAAGATAGAGATGATCCTGATCCAACAACCTGCGCCTCAATTACAACACGTTACATTGTCACAAGTACAACTACGGCCCTACTACTTTAACATCCTCCCTCAATCTCAACGTGTCAAGGTTCAGATTGTGTTTGAAGGCCTGTAGTTGCTTCACTTGTAATGGTTTCGTGAACCCGTCCGCAACTTGGTCTCCTGTTGGAATAAACTGAATATCCAGTAGCTTTTGCGCAACTCTCTCTCGTACAAAATGGTAATCAATTTCTATGTGTTTCGTTCTTGCATGAAACACTGGATTTGTAGACAAATATATTGCTCCAAGATTGTCACACCACAAGCACGACACACCTGTTCTTCCAATGCCAAGTTCATCAAGTAGAGTTTCAATCCATATTACCTCAGCCGTTGCATTTGCCAAAGATTTATATTCTGCTTCAGTGCTGGAACGTGACACCGTAGCCTGTTTCTTTGCACTCCAAGATATGAGGTTTGACCCAAGGAAGATTGCAAATCCTCCCGTAGATCTTCTGTCATCAGGGCATCCGGCCCAGTCTGCATCAGAAAATGCGCTCACCGTGGTTGAAGGAGACTTACACAGTTTCAGCCCTGTGTTTGCACTGCCTTGAAGATACCTCAATATCCTCTTTACAACTGTCCAGTGTACAAAAGTAGGAGCATGTAAAAATTGACAGACTTTGTTAACAGCAAAGGATATATCAGGTCTTGTTAGTGTCAAGTACTGAAGAGCACCAACTATACTTCTGTACTTGGTTCCTTCTTCTGGGCTCAGTAATTCTCCCTCATACAACGACAACTTGTCAGTGATAGACATAGGTGTACTAGAGGGTTTGCAATCCTTCATACCTACTCGTTTGATTACATCTTTGGCATATTTTTCCTGAGTTAGCATAATACCTTCATGCACCTTTTTTACCTCAATACCTAGAAAGTAATGTAACTCTCCTAGATCTTTAAGGGCAAACTCATTTTTCAGATTTGATAGTAATGCTGAGGTAGCCTCCTGTGAAGAGCTGGCAACAATTATGTCATCAACATATATTAACATAAATATAGTCACCTTCCCTTTCCTGAAGAAGAAAAGAGAAGTGTCACCCTTTGAAGGCTTGAAACCAAGTTGCTGAAGTTTTGCACTCAATCTTGCATACCAAGCTCTAGGTGCCTGCTTTAAACCATATAAGGCTTTGTCCAATTTGCACACATGATGTGGCTTTGAACTATTTTCAAACCCAGGTGGTTGTTTCATATAAACCTCCTCCTCGAGAACGCCATGTAAGAACGCATTCTGAACATCCAACTGGCGAAGACTCCATCCCCTGGAGACAGCAATAGACAGAACAAGTCTAATAGTAGCAGCTTTAACTACTGGACTAAAAGTATCTTCATAATCAATGCCATATCGTTGTTTAAAGCCTTTAGCTACTAGTCTAGCTTTATATCTATCTATTGTGCCATCAGGTCTCTTTTTTACTTTATACACCCATTTACAATCAATAATATTCCTCCCTCGCTTAGGAGGAACCAAACGCCAAGTTTGGTTTTTCATAAGTGCATGATATTCTACATTCATGGCATTTTTCCAATTATCATTTCCTAGAGCTTCGGTCAAAGTTTGAGGCTCACCAGTAGCAGCAAAATTTGCAAATTTGAAGTTCTTATCATACCTTAGTGTCCCATCTTTGTAAACTGTGGGTTTTAAGATACCTCATTGTGCTCGCGTAGTCATCCGAGGAGGTGTACTTGAGCGTACAGACTCGGTAGCCGCAGAAGATCCCGATCCCGCCACACCAGAATCAGCCTCGCCTGTCGCGCGTTCGGACGAGGTTGGATCACGCGCCGACCGGGCAGGAGAATTTGGCCTCGGCAAATCGGCTGGCGCCACGGGACTGCGGGTTAGCGCACGGTTGCGCCCGTCATCATTGCGATCCGCAGCGGGCGACACGCGAGCCGCAGCGGGGGACACGAGAGCCGGCTCGGATCCACCCGCCTCATGACAGGTGGGCGCGAAGACAGAGAACCGTCCGGCCCACCCGACCGGCGTGGAGACCCGTGCCAGGCGGCACCTGGGGAGTGGTCGTTCCCGAATCCTGGCGAGGGCGGCGTCAGAAGATCTGCCTGGGGATCCGTTCCCGTGTCAGCGCGACCAGGCGAATCTGCCTCGTGTCCGCTGCCAGGTGCTTCTTGTTGCTGCTGCATAAAATCACAAGCATTTGGAGTGCAGTTTTTTTTCACTGCCATCTCCGTCAGTAGTAGGGCTATATAACAAATGATCATCAGCATATTGCGCGTCCCCACGATCGGTAATGTGAGTAACTCTGGATTAAACAGAAGGATTTCTACCCGAAGCCTTGCACCATCATTTGGGTGTAGTGTAGAGAAGGGAAAGATGTTCTCATCAAAGATAACATCCCTAGACACATATACTCGTCCTGTTGCAATATCAAGGCATTTAAAACCTTTGTGGAGATTGCTATAACCAAGAAACATACATTGTTTGGAGCGAAATTGAAGTTTGTGCTTGTTATAGGGTCGGAGATTAGGCCAACAAGCACATCCAAAAATTCTAAGTGAAGAATAATTTGGTTTTTCATGGAACAATCTCTCAAGAGGGGTTTCAAACTTGATGACTTGGCTAGGCAGGCGATTAATCAGGTAGGTGGCAGCAATAAACGCCTCATCCCAAAATTTTGAAGGCATGGAGGCTTGGGCAAGGAGGGACAAGCCTACTTCGACTATATGTCGATGTTTTCTCTCTGCTGATCCGTTCTGTTGGTGCGCATGGGGACAGGATACGTGATGAGATATCCCTATCTTGGTGAAGAAGGAGTTGAGTTTTTCATACTCCTCTCCCCAATCTGTCTGAAGAGCAAGAATTTTGCGATTGAATTGTCGTTCAACAAGATGCTGAAAGTCATGAAATTTTTGAAAAACTTCTGACTTGTGTTTGATCAAATAGATCCAAGTGAATTTACTGAAATCATCGATGAAACTCACATAATATTTTTTTTCTGCCTACTGTTTCAACAGTAGGTCCCCAAACATCAGAGAAAATAAGTTCTAAAGGAAACTTGGATTCACTTATTGATTTTGGATAAGGCAATTGGTGACTTTTTCCCTTTTGACAAAGCGCCACGCATGTAATCATTATTGGAAAAACTAGCACAAGGGAGTTTATTTTGACTAAAAACTCTCCTAACAATGAGAGGAGATGGATGACCTAAACGTCGATGCCATCTATCCGAAGATATTTTGGTGGCACTGAGCATCTGCTTCTGGACGTTGGAGCCCTTGTGCTTGACGGGGTATAGACCACATCTACCCCTGCCTCGAAGGAGTACCTTCCTCGTTCCCCGTTCCTTAACAAGAAAAGAATGAGGGTGAATCTCACAAAGAACATCATTGTCAAGAGCAAGACGACTAGCAGAGATTAGACTTTTGCTAGCTTCTGGGACATGAAGGATATTATTTAGGTAGAGATCACGATTGGGGGTACGAATAGCTGAATGACCAACATGTTCTATAGCCATACCTGACCCACTGGCAGTGTGGATTTGCTCGTTTCCGGTGTAGCAGTCGCGGACAGTCAGCTTCTCAAGGTCCCCCGTGATGTGATCGGTGGCGCCGCTGTCAAGATACCAATTGGTATCCACCCCATATTGGGGTGCTGCCAGGTTCGCCGTCCTCTCTTCTCCTCCTTGGTAGGCTTCATCATAACGTTTCCAGCACTTCCACGCTGGATGACCCAGTTTGTCACAGATCTGGCACTGGATCCTAGGTGCAGGGGCATTGTTGTTGTAGTTGCCCCCACCACCGTTGTTGTTGTAGTGGCCGCCTCCTCCACCGCGACCGCCAGACTTGATGTAGGGGCGGCCACGGTCACCACCGTTGTTGCCATTGCCGTTGCCGCCACGGCGACGGCCACGGTCACCACGCCCGCGGCCTCTGGTGGCAGCGTTGGCGGAGGACTGCGACACTCCACCGCGGAGTTTCATCCGCGTCTCGAAGCTGATGAGCTGTGAGAACAGCTCAGGGACGGTGATCGGCTCTACTCTGGAGCACATGGCGGAGACCACAAGATCAAATTCCTCGTCCAAGCCAGCGAGGATGTGGGAGACGATGTCATCATCGTCGATCTTCTTCCCTGCAGCGACAAGTTCATCGCACAGAGACTTCACTTTCCCGACGTAGTCGGTGATGGAGGAGTTCCCCTTCTGCAGATTGGCGAGGGTGATGCGCACGTTGACCGTCCGGGCACGAGTGTGAGATGCAAGCATCTCTGCAATCGTGTTCCAGAGCTCGGCAGACGTGTGACAAGTAGCGACCTGGATGGCCATCTCACGGGGCAGAGTTGTCAGAAGGTAAGAAAAGACTTGCTGATCTTGAGCATACCAGGTCTGGAACTCCGGTTTGGGCTTCCTCGTCTTGGTTTTGCCGTCAAATGAGGATTCCTCAAGCTGCATGGGTGGCACCGGGTGCTCGACGTCGAGGTACTGCTCCATGCGGGCTCCTCTGATCGCCGACAGAACCGTCGCCCGCCATAGGGCTTGGTTGTTCTTGCTGAGCTTCTCGGAGACGGCGTGTGCAAATGGAGAGGATGGGAAGGAGTTTGAAGGTGTCGCCATGGATGATCTCGAGAAGTGCTCCAATACCATGTAAAATCTAGGGTTGGCTGCGTTAAGCGTGTTGCCTCCTGGCAGGGACGCCTTCGTGTTTATATAGACAAGAGGATTACAAGATATGGCGCAGGTAGTTGGTTCGGCATCAACTTGCCCTCTACTCCAAGCTACGTACAAGATAGAGATGATCCTGATCCAACAACCTGCGCCTCAATTACAACACGTTACATTGTCACAAGTACAACTACGGCCCTACTACTTTAACAATTGGTATGTGTGTTCTGTTTATAATATGCACAATCTGAATTTCAATTAGAAAAGGACCAAGAATACATAGATGTACTCGCAGTGTTGCCCATAGCCCCGGCAGGCCTTCCACTGCTCTCCTCCTCTGCAAGTGCCACAGGGCAGTCCAGAACATGAGTAATCTCCAAAAGTAGCGCAAAAATCTTGAATAAATATAATTACCACGCCACACAAAGATAAGTCACCGTTCCTTAATGACTTACCACTCCGATGTAAAAGCATTTTCTCAGGACAAAATTTCCTCAACCACAATAATAACAATAAATAAGAGATCAACAAGGAAAATCCCACTCCATAAACAGGTAGATTCAGGCTTGTCGAAAATAAATCAATAGGTAGATTTACAGGAACTTGTCGCCAGGCAAACACACATGGCAACTCAGTAAAAAAGAGTTGCCATCTGCTTACGTGCACACTAGGCAGTTGCCGTGTACCCTGCAAAAACACATGGCAACTCGGGTAAAAAAAAAGAGTTGCCACCTGCTTATAAAGCACACTAGTGGCAGTTGCCATGTGCGCTGCGAAAACACATGGCAACTAGCAGCTTGGGTGTGGGAGAGGAGACGGGCGTGTGGGCGAGATGGCAAATGCCCACACACTAGCCCTTGTGTGTGCATGCAAAGTGGCGTGTGGCGCGAACTGCTGAACGCCCACACACCAGCCCCTCCTGTGTGGTGAAACGGCCGTGTGGGCGACCGGGTAAACGCCCACACACCAGGCCAGTCCTACGTGGCACTAGAAACATGCCAAGATTCGTGCGCTCACGAACGGACGCGTATCCACGCGTGTGGGCGAGATGCAAACGCCCACACGTGTGGGCGAGATGCAAACGCCCACACGTGTGGGCGTTAACATTTCCGGGTTTTTTTTGATTGATTCGAGAAAAAAAAAACTGATTCCTTCCTAGTTGTACGGAGATACTATTAGTTTGGATATCATCCACGGAAAATTAACCCTGGAGGCCTGAACTTAATTACTCCATCCGTTCCTAAATAATTGTCTTTCTAGATATTTCAACAAGTGACTACATACGAAGCAAAATGAGTGAATCTACACTCTAAAATATGTCTATATACATCCGTATGTGGTTGTCCATTTGAAAACTCTAGAAAGACAAATATTTAGGAACAGAGGGAGTAGTTTTTTGCATGGTAATACGTGTCTCATTTCATATTATAAAAAACAAAGTACAAGTCAAGTAAAGACCGACATGACAAAACTGAAAAGATAGCAGAACATCTCTGAGCTTGACAACAACACCCGTCACCTGCCTCCGGCACCACCACAGTAGCCACCGAAGAAAAAAAATGATGAATCACCTTCTCACCCGAGCTCGACGTGGCTCCATCGCTGATATGCAGCTTTGCGGACCTCCAGGGGTGGCTCACCAAAAGTGAAGCCCTTACCGTTGAATGAATCAGACCGGGGCAACACCCTAGACACGCCATCGAACTCCAGATCTGTCAGAGACGCTGGCCATTGGGCGTTGCCAGTGACTTTAGTCCCACCTCGGATATGGGAGGGGGCTAGTATTTTGGATGTGGTGGGCTCTTTGTTTGTAGTGGTGTGTCCGATGCGCACCGGAAACGTCCGAACATATGCCGGAGGCTGGGAGCTGGGCCTGGGACGCTAACAAGATCTAGCACCCCACCACGACTAAAACGTCGAAGGAGTAAACAATATCTGCCATCCACGAACCACGAGCCCAGCGCATGCTCCGTCTTCCAGATGTCGTCGATGCAGACAACAATTTGCCGCTCCTGGACTACCTCCCAAGCTCCGCGCAACGGCGGAGCCCGAGGACACAGGTCCACCACGAGGATGCCGCCGCCGCCACACCATCCTTACTTGAACAGACTAGTTTCCAAATCCATCCCCAACCATAGGACCGATGGCCTCGTCAGGGAAGGATCCGAAGAATCTTTATTCAGCGTTGTCATCGTCGCCGCCGAAGCAAAGACGATGAACAACCTAAAAACCTAGACTACGAGAGAATAAAAACGATCCACACGCGTGGATCCGGCGACCCCCCTCACCATCGATGACTGAGGTCGCCGGCGGAGGGGAGCCGCCGGAGAGCGGCGTTGGAAGATCGGCCTCCCCTGGCGGCGGCTAGGGTTCCAGCCGCCAGGGACGAGAGGAAAACTTAATTAGTTTGGATAGCATATCATCCACAACAAATTTGGTGAAATTAGTTTTTATTGGAGAAAAAACTGACTCCTAGCTGGTATTCAGAGCAACCGTTCCTCGAGTTCTTCCGGCCTTGATCCGTAATTCCGACGAGAGGCTCGAGGTGGAACTCGTCCTGCTGCTGTAAAGATCACATCGTTTGAAAGTTGCTACAAACTGGCTCCTGCTCGACAAGTGTTTGGCGAAATGCCAAACGACCATGAGCAGCGCCCTTCGTGTCGTCGGTGACTGAGGCGGTGCTGCGCCAAGTCTTTGAGGCGTATGGTCATCGGGTGGTGGAGATGCGTGTGTTCCAGGGAGGGAGCTACTATGGGTATGGGACGGGGCCTCATAGTGTCCCTCCTGGGGCCCCTCCTCATATTTTGACACGTCATCAATGGCACACATCTTAAAGTGAGCCTAATTCCCTAATTAGTTGGTACGTACATCAACGAGACGACAGAGGTCATTTTATTGTTTCTGGGAACAAACTAATAGAGTCATGTTATGATCCTCTTTCTGCAGAGGCATTGGCTCTTAAATTTGGTTTACAACTCTCTTCTTCGGCAGGGTGTAACAGGCTTGTCGTTAATTCCGACAGTCGAGAACAAATGGAGATTATGACCAAGGACGATCAGTATGCGGGGAATGCAGCAGCCATCATTGATGATTGTTACCACTTGGCATGTGAGTTTAGTTCAATTCGGTTTGAGTTCTGTCCTAGAGAAGCAAACGTTGTTGCTCATGAATTAGCTAGTGTAGCTAGATCTAAATTCTGCAGTGAGTGGATTGAAATGGCTCCTAATGAGCTTCTTCCTCTTTTACTTAAAGATGTAAGTGTTATCACCAATGAATAAAGAGGGAAATTTAGTTGTAAAAAAAACTAGATATTGCGCAGTATTCGTATGATACAGTATCAATCGGATCGATACTTTCCATCTAACGAAAGAGAACGAACACGGCGATCTTCTCGCTGACTCGCCGCTGCATCAGACCTCGGCGCCATCGCGCCTTATCCCATGGCGACCCCTCCATGCGCCGGTGACGACGACCCTCACGGAAACGGCGGCGCCGTCGTGAGCTCTCCCTGCGCCGGTGACGCGGACGTGCTCGTCGTCCCTCGCAGAACCAACAGCAACAGCCACATAATGATGTCCACCGTCTCCACCACAAACCTGCCAACACGGCAACGCCGGCGTCGGCGGCAAGCCAGCCATCTCCCCATGGCGACCTTGCAGATTTCTAGTCATTCTGACATTCGGAGATGTGAACATTCAGAGATCATTAGACAAAAACATTCAGAGTTCTGTGATCACAGTATCTATGCGTTGTGATTATAAACATTCAGATATTTTACCACATTAAAATTGATGTTGAGCTTCTTCAAATTCTGTCAGTAGTATGTGGCATCTTAAGACTGAATGTTGGCATTGGCCAAACAATTGGAATTCCAACGACAACTTTCTGATATTTATTGATACATGATAAACTTTGGGTACGTTGAGAGAGTTATTTATCAGTACATGCTGTTGTAAGTTTCAGACCTTCTGTTGGTGATGGACCTTTAATAGAAACACGATTACAACCGACGCTGTATTGTGTAACACAGTAGCTAGAGCAGAAATGAAAGCTAATTGTGATGTCGACCAGGACCAAGAGCTGAAATGAAAGATATAGCGGTGATGCTGATCAGGATCATCAGTCTAGATAGCTCTACTACATTCATAAGTGCAATGGGAAAGAAAAGGGTGGGGAAAATAAAGACTGATGAATGAATACAAATTAAATTCTGGCAAAAATAAATGGTATTCAAGTGTGAAAGATCTGATAATTAATCGGGGAAAATAATCTCACTCATGAGAGTGCACCATTATATTTATTATTTATGTCTCAAACGAAACTTTATATATTGGTCTCTGTCGACAAGAAGAGATAAAATATACTGCTGCTGCTGCTATCCTACTTCTTTGATGCGTAAGGAAGGGTTCACTTCATCAATAATCTAATCTTCTTGAAGTTTGCAGCACCTCTGAAGCTTGATCAGCTTGTAGCAAAAGTTCTGTATATCCTCCAGGGATCAACGGAATAAACATAGTCGAAGATTCCGTGTTGAACATATTATTTGCAAAGATTGGTATTGCAGTATTAGAACTTGGGCCTGCCTCCGAATATCCCTGCTTCATAATAAAACGACAAATGTTTAGAGATTTCGGGGTACAATTAAATTGCCTGAAATATGCTCAAGAAAGCAATTTGTCTTACAGTATACTGTTGAGGACCTTCTGCAGCAAAATCATATGTTGTTACTTCGTTTCCAAATCCCTATGTGTAAGTAAGTAGGAAACTGCTTACCACAAATTTATTTTTAGAAGACATAAAAGAACATTGCGTAAGTTGTCTTACAATTGATTTTTCATGTCCTTCTTCAGCCCGATCATTTTTTTTTTACTTTCTTTTTACCTCCTCCTGCTCATACATATGAATGTGCAATACATTAATGTCTATTCAAAAACCAGAGGTCAAAAGTAAGAATAAATGTGGTTGTAGTACCTTTCTTTTGGGTGGTCTTCAACTTCTTTGGTTTCGCCTTTTCAAGTGGACCTTTCAATCTTTTTCCCTTTGGACCTTTTATCGCTTCAGGTACTTTGAATGATATTTTACCTGTTAATATGTCTTGAGTATTTTGAGGTATATTGTTGGAAGCATGCTCATTAGTATTCTGAGGAATATTCTCATGTTTGGCACGCCTTTTTTCGCTTAGTAAATCATCTGCCTCCAGATCTAATTTATCTATAGCTTCCTCCAATTTTGTAAGTAGTTATTCTGAAACTGAGCACTTCATTGCAGTAGATGTTGCTTTCCGAGCTATACGTGCCGCACGTGTCTGCAAAGATTCCTTCTCACTTTTGATGGTCTTTGTCGAAAATCCTCTCTTTGCATATTTCGTCCATCGGTGTAGTATACATGGCAAAGTGAAAACCTCGTTGATGTTCAACACTCGCAGAGCATGCTTGCACAGAATACCTATCCATAATTCATACTTTAGTACAGATTTAATGACAACTATGATGTAAACTACTAAAATGCCAAAATGTTTTTTCGTACCTATGGATTCAAACCTTCTGCAAGAACATGAAATGGTGACATCCTCAGAATTGAAGACAACCAGTGCCTCATCCTCATATTTCATAGGTGACACCATGTAAGTTTTGACTGTCCCCTCAGTGGATACTAACTGACACTTGGCAGAAAATTGCTGCTTAAACTGCTCCTCAAATTCAGAATAAAGGCTTCTTGTATACGATTCGGCAGCAGTCTTCAACATAGGTAAGTTTCTAATGCAGGTGACCGGTTTAGACTGACGTGATCTATAGTCCCGTCGAGTTCATTTTCCCAAAGGCTAGCGGCACACTTATCATATTCTACTAGGAGTTCTGAAAGGCAAAGTCTCTTATGAAATCTTTTCTTAAACACATTGTTCATACCTTCGCTCCTTTGAGTTGAAGTCATGTTGGCGCAAAAGGAATCACGGCGGTAGACAGTAGCCCACTTCTCACGCAGATCATATAGTTGTTGTAACCATGTGTTATCCTTAAGGTTGTAAGCAGTCAACAATTCTTGCCACTTCATTTCAAAGTATGCCACTGACCTTTCCTCATAGACACATCTCTTAAAATCTGCAAGGAACTTAGGATGGTCTGAAATTACATGGCTAAGATGCTTAGGAGCATTTTGATAAATGTGCCACAAACAGAGACGGTGCTTTGTATTCGGGAGAACAATCATGATTGCTTTCGCCATGGCAGCACACTGATCGGTGAATATTGTTGCGGGTGCCTTGCCAGGCATGGCGGTTAAGAATGTGTTGAAGAGCTAGATAAATGAATCTGTGGTTTCATCACATAGAAACGCAGCTCCAAAAAGAATGGTCTGCTTATGATGATTTGTTCCAAGTAGTGGTGCAAAAGGCATTTCAAACTTGTTTGTCTGAAATGTTGTGTCAAAGGACAAAACATCACCAAAGCAATCATAGTCCAAGATAGCTTGACCATCTGCCCAAAAGAAATTAGCTATCCGGCAATCCTCTTCATATAATTATATAGCATAAAAAAAAGAAGGATCATTTAACTGCTTGTTCTTTAGGAATTCCAGCAATGTCTGTGCATCATTAACTTCCAAATACTTCCTGCGCTCACGACCAATGTGGTTATTGGAATCCATCCGCAAGAAAGGTACATTATGGGATCCTTTATACCACTGCTTGAAAAAACCGTACACTTCGGCTGGCTTTATTCCGGCTTCACGCATCTCACCAATCATAAGTTTATCAGACGCCGCAATACGACGTTGCGACCTCAACATGTGCCTCTTATCTGGACTTGCCAAATCATGGTTGTGCTCAAGAATAACCTTTTGCACATTCCAAACGCCATCACGAGAAATACTAAGCTGAACACGGGCATCACAATCACACCTTGTGGTGGCATTTTCTTTCTTGGTGTGATGCGATGAATGAATTTCTCGTTCACCTTGTTTGCTGCAAACCAAATGTTTCTGATAAAGTGTTCCATCTCGTCTCAACTTCGTGTGGCTCTTTCGAATGCTGAAGCCAACTTTACGAGCATATTGGTTATAAAAATCATATGCCTTATCCTCAGACTTAAATGCCATTCCAACTGTAGGTATGGATTTATCATTTACATCCTCCTCCCGCAGTACGTACATTCATACACAAATTTAAATTCATATCATTTTGTCATGCACAGGCAATATTTCACACATCAACTATATACCTGTGTTATTGTAGTAGAAGCTGATGGCATTGCGAAATGTTGTATGTGTTCACTATTTGAAGCTTCTGATTGCATAAAGGTTGCAGTAAACATGGAGTCCGTCGAAGCAACAGTCATCTCGCCACCACTGACGGCTTGTGTGGAGGCGGTGGCAATGATGGATTTAGCATTTACATCCTTCTCCTGCGGTACAATCATACAAAAATTAAATTTTATCTAATTTCGTCATCAAGAGGCAATAGTTTAGACATCAACTGTGTACATGTGAATTGGAGTAGAAGCTGATGGCATTGAAGCTTCAGATTGCATCATGGAGGATGCAGTGAACATGGAACCCGTCAAAAAAACAGTCATCTTGTTACCACCGGCGGGCCGTGTGTCAGCGACAAGGTCAACGTCTGAAGTCTCGAGCGGCGGCCGGGACGACGAAAAGGAAGCAGCCCGCGCTTCCGTATGCACCTCTAAGTCACTCAACGAGTTGGATGCTGGCAGGTTTGTGGTGGAGACGGTGGACATCATTATGTGTCTGTTGCTGTTGGTTCCGCGAGGGATGACGAGCACGTCTGCGTCACCGGCGCAGGGAGAGCTCACGACGGCGCCGCCGTTTCCATGAGGGTCGTCGTCACCGGCGCATGGAGGGGTCGCCATGGGATAAGGCACGATGGCGCCGAGGTCTGATGCAGCGGCGAGCCAGCGAGAAGATCGCCGTGTTCGTTCTCTTTCGTTAGATGTAAAGTATCGATCCGATTGATACTACGAATACTGCGCAATATCTAGTTGATGTACGTACCAACTAATTAGGGAATTAGGCTCGCTTTAAGATGTGTGCCATTGATGACGTGTCAAAATCTGAGGAGGGGCCCCAGGAGGGACACTATGAGGCCCCGTCCCATAGGATTTTCTTCCCTACTATGGTGGAGGCTTATATCCAGCTCGGATCGCGGCACGGGGCGAACCAAGCTCGTGATGCCGTGAAAGGCTGGGCCAGCTATGATGGTTGTTGTTTCCTCGACGTCGACCAAGCGTCGTTGGCCTGCACAACTGCAGCAGTGCCCAAGATCCACAACAAGGCATCGCATACACCAAGCAGCGCAACCGGGTGCACTGACAAGGCCACGCTCACCTTCAACAACAAGCTCCTGCGTGTGCATCTGAAGGAGTCATGCACGCAATCTGAAGGTGTCGTCGAGTCGAGGATGACGTCGACACCATGCACACCAAGTTGGGCATCACGATTCTGCCGGCAAGCACGTCGTCCAATAGATGACATGGAATTTCAAGTGGGTACTGACACACCTTCTGATCCCGAAAGTTTTTTTTGTGAAGATGTCTAGTTTTGTTAGCTACTCGACTGGAACCCTTACATACTGTACTGAAGCTCTGTATCTATGCTAAGTTTCAGTTCGAGTGTGGAAGCTACTCAAGAGCTGCTGATTTCTTGTCCATGTACCATGCTTTGTGCACAAATAGTGAGAGAAGATTGAGTGCCCTGTGGGGAAAGATGGCAGCAGATATATTGATGCAGAACTGGGATGTGGCGATGGAGGAGTTTAATCGGTTGATTCATACAAACACACCCCATCTTCTCATCTGAGATACCGGGCTGCTGCAATTATTGTTGACAAAAGGAGAAGAAACAGGTAGCTGTTACTTGCAAATACACAAATGCAGGTTCATGACAGGAGGGCAAAGTGCTTTACATGGAACCATAACTCATCAATTGGGGACATGATCCACAGAAACCAAACAAGCCAAGATAACCAAGTGTTCAGCAGAATCCGACATGCGTGTAGCGAGGCAAGCAGACTGACATAGTTGCATCATCCATACATATACAAGTACTTCGAATAACATGTTTCCGTTCGATACATATACGTAGAAATATATATGCGTGAAATCATCTCACTTCTCAAATCGGGCACATTACTGCTAATCATCTCACAAGTTCTTAACTAGTGCTGCTACCACAACATTATTTGTCTCACATATAAGTCTAGTTATTAGTAGAATGAAAGGGCATTATCTCTCTATCAGGCCATGAGGTAAAGGTCTAGACATCATTGGATGAACCAACGATAGTGAGATCTGCTTTCAACACACCTCGATCCTACAACATAGCCTCCAGAAGGGTCCTTGAGTTTCTTGAGTCCAATGAAGTCAGCCCATCCCCATCCATTTCCAATTACGTTTTCACATACCCACAGACCTGCCATCACCACAAAAGTAAGATCAACTGTAATCATCATGAGGTTACATACACTAGCTGCTTGAATCACACATCAATAGAGAACTGATTCTTGCTAAGGAGAGTTGAACCTGAAGTTCCAGTCCAGTGTACCCCATTCTTTTGGTCCAGGATGGACAGAGTCGTTATAATGACCTTCTTGGAATCGGGATGGAGCTCATCCGGGGATAAGTACAAGCTGAGGCAATCAGTGTTGTACTTGTCACCACGTGGATACATGATGATGTAACTGTTGACAAAAATATAATTAGTTACCCAAGAAAATGTATTTGAAGAACTAGCACATATGCCCGTGCGTTGCAACGGGAGAGACTTTTTTTGTGAGAAGCAACGGGAAAGATAATTGATGTGTCGTCCAAAAAAAGGGTCTCCACAATGATACGTGACACAGAAGGAGTTATGGTCTTCTCGCTGGACATGTATGACACGGGAAATCTCGATAGTGGTGGGGTTGGTCGGATTGGTGGTGAGCACCCAACTCATGCTTTTTTCCTTCGGGTCTGCCTCTATCTTTGGGTTGTGCCTGCCTCCTAATTTGGTGGTTGCGCGGCGACCTTCGGGACACGGTTGCTTCGACCACTCTATTCTATGACGGCGTAACCAGGTGGATTATTAACTGCAACGCATCAAACGCGTTTCATTAGCATAATCAAGCATGAATGTCCCTTCTTTTTGAGGGTTTATTCTCTTTGATTATTTTAGGGCTCAAGTACCCATAATTTTCCTCTAATTAAAGCCAAACAACATATTCTCTTTTATTGGCATGTGCCCACGATGTCTTTCATTTATAGTCAACCAGCATAGAACCACCATGCACCACTAACCAATGGCGAGCGCGAATATTTAAGAAAATACTATAGAGTAATATTAGTTTTTTTTGAACATTCAACATAAATATGAATTGGCGAATATTCTTGGAAATGTCAAAAAAATTTAAAAAACAATTTTCAAAAGACCCGACAATTGTTTTCTGAAAAATCAATATTTTTGGAAAAACACGAAAAAAGTAGAAACATTAGTAGTTTTTGAAATTCACAAACAATATTTTGAAAACATAAAATTTTATAAAAACACAAATATTTTTGATTTTTTGATCTTTTAAAAGGAAAAATTCAAAACAATTTTAGAAAATGTTTTCTTACACAAAAATATTATTTTGGATTTGTGAACATGTCACTAAAACATGAATATTTTAAAATATGGAACACTTTATAAATTATAATTTTTACTAAATAATACTAAGAATGTTTGAAAAACACAAAAAATTAAAACAACGAGAAAATTTTAAACAAGGATTATTTTAAAAGTGTCGAACATTTTTCAAATCAGGAACAAAAAATTTGAACTCTGACCATTCTTTAATATTTGGGTAAAAATTTAAATTGTGAATATTTTTTAAAGTTTTACTTAACAAAAAAATAAAAATAAAGATGGAAAAAAGGAAGAGGAAATATAAAAGAGAAAAAGAAAGGAACAGAAAAAATAATAAAAATAGAACATCTAAAATGGGGAAACGAGCCGGCCCAGTTTTAGGTGCCCTTTGGGCAGCTTCAATTATTTATCGCTCAATGCAACAAATAAGGTCTTGTGGGCAATAATAAAGGCGGTGGCTTCGTTGGGCCGGAGCGCGCGCGACCCAGTTACGGAATTTTGTACAAATCTTTTTTCTTTTCTTGCGGATAGATGCATAAAAGTTTAGTACCAAATCAGGCTTCCCCCCACCTGTCCCTGGCAGCTGGAACCCTAGCCGCCGCCAGGAGACCCAATCTTTCAGCGCCGTTCTCCGGCGGCTCCCCTCCGCCGGCGACCTCGGTCGTCGGTGGTGAGGGGGGTCGCCGGATCCACGCGTGTGGATCGTTAGTGAGGGGGGACCTCGTAGTTTAGATTTTTAGGTTGTTCATCGTCTTTGTTTTGGCGGCGATGATGACAGCGCTGAAGATTCTTCGGATCCTTCCTTGACAAGGCCATTGGTCCTATGGTTGGGGATGGATTTGGAAACCAGTCTATTCAAGAAAGGATGGCGTGGCGGCGGCGGCATCCTCGTGGTGGACTGTGTCCTCGGGCTCGCCGTTCTTGGGCGTTGCTCCAAAGATCGGCGCGAGCTTGGGAGGTAGTCGAGAGCGGATGCGATTATGGTCTCGCATCGGCGACATCCGGAAGACGGAACATGTCTGGGTTTGTGGTTTGTGGATGGCGGTATGGTTTCCTTCCGCGACGTCTTAGTCGCGGTGGGGTGCCGATCCGAAGTTCGATGGCGTGTCCGGTGTTGCCCGGTCGATTCGTTCAACGGTAAGGGCTTCACTTTTGGTGAGCCACCTTGAGGTCCGCAAAGCGCATATCGGCGATGGAGCCGTGTCGAGCTCGGGTGAGGAGGTGATCCATCATTCTTTTCTTCGGTGGCTGCTGTCGTGGTGCCGGAGGCAGGTGATGGGCGTTGGTGTCAAGCTCAGAGATGTTCTGCTATCTTTCCAGTTTTGTCATGTCGGTCCTTACGTGACTTGTACTTTAATCTTTCTGATATGAATGGGACTTGCCGGGCCCTACGGCCCGGCCAGGCCCACATGCGTCCGGACAGTCTCTGTCACCGCGCTGCAACACGCCGACCAACGAAGTACTCGCCGCCCGTAGACCGCCGTCGCCGAGCGCCGTGCTACCGGCCCGACCCAACCCAGACAGGGCCCATACGGGCCCAGATCTAGGGTCGGTGGGCGCCGCCGGCCAACAACGCCACTGTGCCACCTCACGACCAACGGCCGTGCTGCTGCGTCGAGGGCCACGGTGGCATGCAGCATCGCCGCCGCCTTGCCACACCGCCACCGGCCGAAGGGCACAGCCGTCAGCCACCACCGCCGGCCGAAGGGCACAGCCGTCGGCCACCACCGCCCGAGCAGGAGGGTCAGCGCGTGAGAAAGGACAGGCCCGCCGCCGCCAGCTGCACCACGCGGGCAAGGCCCGGCGCCCGTCGGCGGTGGCGGGGAAAGGGAGAAGAGAGGGAAGCGCGGAGGGGAGATGGGTCGAGGCCCCCGGTCGCCCCGCTCAAGGGGGGGGGACGCGGGGGTTACAGGGGAGGGAGGGTGAGGGAGGGGAGGAGGTGGGGTGAGGGAGCGGAGGAGGGCAAGCGGCGGCGGCGCGGGGAAACCCTAGGGGAGCCGCGCGCTCCGCTCCTCTTCCGAGTGGCCAAAAATGCATTGCTTTGGCCGAAGGTTCGTGCAATGCAATGCATGCATTGGCGGAAGTTGCATGTAATACATGTTGCTTGTTTGGCAAAAGGTGTTGTTTCGTTTTTTTATTGGCTGTTTTCTTTTTTTGGATATTTGCGGGTATGGTTGGAGGGCCAGCCCTCACATTTGTGTCCACGGACTGATTCCCTATGCGTGGACGGATGACTCTCCGCGGACGGATGACACGGGTCAGTGTTGGAGATGCCCTAAGGTAATTCCAGTACTGTGTGTTGCACAATTCCATGATCTGGGGTATGTGTAATTTGTTATTTGGCGATCGACCTAGTAGTTGTTGATATGGGTGTTGGCATGGAGCCCGTGGGGAGTTCTCTTGTTTCTCTTTAGTTGTCGGAAATAGTCAAGTGCGGCCTTACATGGTTTAGTTGTGGGCGCAACCCATTAAGACCGTGTTTTAAGAAAAACATTTCAAAATGTTGCTAAAACCTAGTTTTAATAATGGAAAATTATGTTGATGAAGTTGAAAAAAATGTTCATCTGCGTGGATAAAAATGTTCATATATGAAATGTTACTTTCATGGTGTATTTGATGAATGTTCATACATAGAAAATTGTACTTATGAATTAAAAGTTATCATTTATTTAAACATTCATTTTAGAAAACTTGTTCATGTGTGTAAATATTTATAGTCGGCTGTTGCAAATAAGCCGGATGATTTCCTGGGAAATCATCCGCCTAGCCAGCCGTTGGATCTGCGCGCTTGTAGCCGTTCGATCGCTGCAACGCCGCGACAACAATGACCACTCTACGCTTCAACGCAGCGCAAATGGCACCTTGTCAAAGCTTCACTACAGCTCTCATGGCGCACTGCGCGGCGACAATTGCTTCAACGCAACATCGACAGCGTCCAGCGAAGCACCATTGCAGCCCCGGCGGAGCTCCAACGCAGCATCAACGGCGCCGACACACAAGTTGATCAAGTTGATCTTTTAGCCGTGTGCGGTGCCCCCCTTCCGCAGATTTCCACCTCGGTCATATCATCATAGTGCTTAGGCGAAGCCCTACGCCGGTAGCATCATCATCACCGTTGCCACGTCGTCGTGCTAGCGCAACTCACCCTCGTCCTCAACTGGATCAAGAGTATGAGGGACGTCATCGAGCTGAATGTGTGCTGAACGCGGAGGTGCCGTATGTTCGGTACTTGGATCGGTTGGATCGCGAAGACCTTCGACTACATCAACGGCGTTATTGAAACGCTTCCGCTTTCGGTCTACGAGGGTACGTGGACACACTCTTCCCTCTCGTTGCTATGCATCACCTTGATAGATCTTGCGTGATCGTAGGAGATTTTTTAAAATTACCGCGTTCCCCAACAGTTCGCACCTTAGTGAAGGTAGTGACGATCTCACGTATCGTTAGTAGGTTCGCACTCAAATGCGACCCATTCCCAATCGAAACCACAAGTCTTCTTGTGAGATGCTCCGGTTTCTAAGAAACCTCTATCAAAACTTATCTGAAATTGAAAAAAAATACCACGACCTATTGGGGCTATATCACGACACCAGGCCAAGTTTCATGTAGTTTAGAGCACTTTTCGATTGTCTAAAATTTAAAAACCAAGAGTCTCAATGTTTGTGACCGAGTCATGACACCGAGATGTTTGAAAATTTTCACATTTCTTGCATGGGTAAACATACACCCAAGAACACGAATATGATTTTTAACCCAAACTGTATTTCAAACTTGAATTATGCACATTAAATGCCTATGAACTCGCTTAATGTATGAAAAAAAAGAGGCAAAATGAACCCAGAAGAATTCTAAGTTTTAACATGACAATTCTATTCATGTTGACTATAAAAATATCAAGGCTAGAATAGGCAGCAACCGTGGGTTCGCCTCAAACATGACTTGTTCCATGTCGTAACCATGAGTCTTCTTATGAGATGCCCAGTTTCCAAGAAGCTTTTATCAATACTTATCTCAAATTGGGCAAAACTTTTACCACAACCTATTGGTGACATATCACAACATCAGGCCAAGTTTCATGTATTTCAAAGCACTTTTTGATTTCCAGGATTTAAGAAAAAAGATTCTCATTATTTGCGGTTGAGCCATGATATCGAGGTGTTTGAAATCTCTTTCTATTTCTTTCATGGTGCCTAAACACACACCCAAGGACATTGATATGATTTTTCAACCCAATTTAGTGTACCAGTCCATGTGTTTTTAGTTCAAATTTGAATTGTGCCCATTAAATGCCTAGAAACTCACTTAATTTATAAAAAGTCCAAATGAATCCTGAAAATTCCAAATAGTAACAAGATAATTTTTTTTCATGATGACTATAGAAAAAGGGCGGAACATGTAGTGGCTGTCGGTTCACCCTCAAACGTTACCATTTCCCTCTCGTAACCACAAAATTTCTTGTGAGATGATCCGGTTTCTAAGAAGCTTCTGTCAAAACTCATCTGAAATTAGACAAATTATTTTACCATAACTTATTGGTTCCATGTCATGACATCATGACAAGTTTCATGTTCTTTAGAGCATTTCGATTTTCTAGAAATTAAGAACCAAATTTCTCAACATTTGCGACAAAGCCGTGATACCGAGATGTTTTAAATTCCTTTTTATTTCTTGCATGTGGCCTAAACACACACCCAAAAACATAAATATAATTTTCAACCCAATTTAGTGCACTCCTCCATGTGCATGTAATTAAATTTGAATTATGTCCATTAAATGCATAGAAACAAACTTAATGTATTAAAAAGGCCAAATAAACCCTAATTTTTTTAAAATTATAGCATGCCACTTATATTTTTGCATGTTGATGTTAGAAATAGTTTCAAGTCCAGAATAGGGAGCGACTATCGGTTCCCCCTTAAATGTGACTCGTTCTTTCTCGAAACCACGAGCCTTCTTGTGAGATGCTCCGGTTTCTAGTAAGCTTCTATCAAAACTTATCCCAAATTGAATAATTTTTTACCACAACATGTTGGTGCCATATCACGACATCAACCCAAGTTTCATGTAGTTCAGAGCACTTTTTGATTTTCTAGAATTTAAAAATCAAGAGTCTCAATGTTTGAGACCGAGCCATGACACTGAGATGTTTGAAATTTTTCTCATTTGTTTCATGGGGCCTAAGCATACACCCAAGGACACAAATATTATTTTTCAACTCAATTTAACGCACCATTCCAAGTGCTTGTAGTTGAAACTCGAATTATCCAAACGAATCCTGAAATTTTCCAGAATGTAACATGAGAATTTTGTTGGTTCATTGTTATTGTAGAAAAAGTTTCAAGTACAGAAGGGTCAGCGACTATGGGTTTGCCCTCAAATGTGACATGTTCCCTCTCGTAACCACGAGTCTTCTTTGTGAGATGCTCCGATCTCTAAGAAGTTTCTATCAAAACTTATCTCGGAATTGGTCAAATTGTTTACCACAGCCTATTGGTGCAATATGATGACATCATGCCTAGTTTCATGTATTTCAGAGCACCTTCTGATTTTATGGAATTTGGAACAAAGATTCTCAATGTTTACAGCCGAGCCATGACACCATATGATGTTTGAAATTTCTTCTCATTTCTTGCTTGGGGCATAAACATGCACCCAACGACACACATATGATTTTTCAACCACTGCTCCATTTGCTTGTAGTTTAAATTTGAATTATGTCCATTAAATGCCTAGAAATTTACTTAATGTCTAGAAAGGAAAAATAAATTCTGAAAAAAATCCATATTTTACATGACAATTCTGATCGTGCATGTTGACCATGCTCCCGCGATGAACAACAAATTAAAAAAGCAAACAAGTTTTTCTAAAGAAATAAGTTTGTGTACATGTTCACGTAGTGTTAAAAAACATGCTTGAAAATTTCCATGTGGAATGGAACAATAGTGTTTTGTCGGTGAAAAACAAAACAAAATTAAATAGGCGAGAAATGCCAAAAATAAAAATTGGTGTACAAATTTTGCACGGATCAAAATGCTTGGGCTTTATACCTAAACATTTGGACATAAATATATCCATATCTAAAAAACCATACTTTTTAACATTTGCAAATAAACATTTTTGGCTCGAACTCTTCAAATGCTCCAAGCCGAATTAGATATCCGGTGAATGCTCTGTTTTTGTATTTCCCCACATCCGCGCGCATACCCTAATATTTTTCAGCCATTGCTTCGGCGGTCCCCCGCAAAAAAAAATTCTTCGGTCGGAGGATGCAAGGCTTGCTTTCAATTCCTCTTGTAAATTTTCGCACAAAGAAAAAATATTCCTCTGGTAAATCATACGAACATCTGTCGCTACAATAGATAGAAGGAGAAAGAAAGAAAAACCCTCGCGTTGGGTAAATCTTCCGGCCCGTTTCTAGGCCCACCTTTTCCAGGCCCGTATAAAATAAGTGGCAGCCCCTCTTTACCTCCCAGGCCTACTGGACGGGAAAAAAAAACATAACAAACTTCATCTTCCACCTCCCGCCTTCGTCATCTTGCTTCTGAACCCGAACCAATTCTTGAAGAGTCGGGTTGAATCAAGTTCTTGGAACGGGGATCTTGTCAAGAACATAACACCATTTTGCGAATGTAACTTTCTTTGTTTCTCTCTTCTCTTTCTTTAACCGATTCTTGGTTTGCTGCTGCTTTATTGATCGGTTCTTGGTTCTTGCCGATGAGAAATTGCAGGGAAGGGGAGGAAAGGGGTCTTCCCAGGCGTCGTATAGAACTGTCGGAGTGGCCCAGGAGCGGGGCGATTCCCAATGGCTGGCAAAGAAGTGCGACTCCAGAGCACCGGAGCGGACGGGCGGACGGGCCAGCCAGCGTGGTGGCCGGGCAAGAAGGCGGGGCGGCCGGGAAAGGCGGCGGAGCTGCAGGGCAATGTGTTTGGGCTGCCGGGCAAGAGCGCCGGGCGGCCGGGCAAGACGGCGGGGCAGCCGGGCAAGGCGGCGGGGCCGGCGCGGGGACAGGACGCGAAATCCAGGACGTCTCCGGCCAGAATGTAGCGGGGCCTGATCGCCAAGACGGACGCAAGCGGAAGCTCTGGCCTTCGCCCGAGAAGAACTACCTTCAGATGATCCACCTCCGCGAGCTCGGGCTCGGAAGGATCGCTAATGGCAGAAGCTCAGTGGTTTTCGAGGAGGGTTTCAAGAACATCGTTCTGAAGGTATTCTTCCCATCTTCTTCTTCTTCTTCTTCTTCTTCTCCCCCTTCTTCTTCTTCTTCTTCTTCTTCTTCTTCTTCTTCTTCTTCTTCTTCCCCAGCTCTCAGTCTCGTCATATAATGAAACTGAAACGCTAGGCATTGCCCCTCTTACTGAATGTGTTTCATTACATCTGCAGACAGCGTACAATTTCAATGATTTTGCAAGCTACAATTTTGTACATCTACAATTGCAGCGAATGAGGCAGATCAAGACGATTCTACAAGCTGAAAATGTACTAATTACTCTTGCTGAATCAGGGCTGTGCATAGCTTTTGACAGAGGCAAGCAATTTTCTCAACATGTCATGTTGCTTGGTAAAAACACTAGTGCATTTTAGGTCCTAATGTAAGAAACTGGTTGGGTTTTGTGGCCGCAGGTACAAGCATCAGGTTGTGCGCGGTGAACAAACAAATAGACGATCGGATCATGAAGATCGAATGGGTTCCAAGCACAAGGTCGCTGATCCTTGTGTCCCATTTTATCAAATCAAGATCTGTAGACATCAATTGCTCGGCAATAGATATAGAGTGAGTCTTTCTACTCTGCTACAACTGGTTTACAAGTAGTATGCTACTGATAGAACTGCTTTACAATCACCCGACCAATATCAAGTTTACAGTAATCATCATAGTGCTTGCTTATCTAGGAAGTACAGTAGATATAAGATCATGCCACTGATTGATTGGTAGCTTCACAGCAATCTTTTCCTGTAAAGGAACACACACTGCAGTCAAATAAATAGTTTTGTTGCAGTTCACCGACGCTAGATTTCAGATTTTTCTTTTTTTGAACTTTAAATGACTGTAGGAGAGTTTCCTACAGTCTCATTGTATTAAGCGTTACAGAACTAGTGGAGTACGTGGACCAAATCAACTCGACCCATGGTACATCATGGTGATTGTAGAATTTGTCTAGGAACTTCAGGAGAAGTGCAGTGTTTAAGATCTTGGTGTCGAGGACCCCCAGCCCCCCTTTCTGTTTTGGTTTGCACACCATCGTCCATGCAGCCAGCGAGTTTGAAGTTTCTCCTTGATCAGTTTTTCTACTCCAGAGGCATAGGTGGCGTAGTTTGTCGAGAGGTGCGCCAAGATCTTGGGAGGGATTCTAATAGAGCACATGGCATAAACTGCAAACTAGATCAGCATCGAGTCCACCAGCCTCAGTTTAGCACCATAGGACGCCATCGCTAGAGTAGATGATAATTTCCTTTCAACCTTTCAAACCAGCAGCATCAGATATGTGACAGAGGCTTTTGTGGACGCCATCGCTAGATTTTAGATTTACCCCATATGTTGCTAGAATGTGAGCCACCATATTACAACCTCTAGAGCAAGTTACCTACAGTCAATAGACAGAAAATTCATGAGATGATTTTATTTATGTTGCAGTTCAATTAAAGAACACAATCCATACCGGCGTCGAAGGGTATTCCATGAACTAAAGATTAAAGATGCTGAAGATGTGGAGATGTTCCAAGATATCGAGAAGGCAGCAGTGATTTCATCACAGAACAACAATAGGTACCTGTATATAAATATGGTACAAAAAATATCTATACTCACTTATACATTTCTATAAGCTAAACAAATAAAAAAAATGTCAGGTTGAAGTCTATCTCCATATTTGACTTGAAGGATTTCTGCATGCTCAGATCAGTACAGGTGGGAAATATGCAATCCTTCAAAAGAAGGTAATCTTTTTTATTTCTGTTAGTTACTTAATTGCATCCTAGCTAAAGTGTCTCTTTGCAAAAATAAATATCATAGTTTCATACTGACTACCTTGCAGTCACAATATGCTGATCCTTGAGTACAGAAGGGATCACTTCGGTCGCATTCCCATACAAGTATTCTCAATACAGGAAGGATCTGCAACTAAAAGTTACAAGATTCAGATCAAGGACACAATCAATGTCAATTACATTAACCTGATACGAGATACACTAGTTCTCAGCCAGGCAAAGAAGCCACTCGTGATCAAAAAAGTAGGTATCAAATGCCCCAATACATTAACTAGGTTCTACTATTATCAATATATCATTGAAGTACGATACTAAACTGCAGCTTTTCCTGGTTCAGTTATGCAAGGATAATAAGAACAGGCAAATATTAAAAGCTTCAACCTGTGGTGTCAAATTTCTAGGCGATAATCTAATAATTATTGGATCGGCAGCTGAAGTTTCGATTTTCAATTGCAACGCTGAGCTTTTAACAGAGGTGCAATACCCTCCGCCCTTACAGCTGAAACAGTTTGCGATCAATGACAGTGCCAAGATCCTGATGTCTTACTTTGCACCTGCTCGAGGTAATATTCTTTTAACTAAACTAACCCTGGTTAACCCAATATCGTGTAGTTCTGAACTTATGATAATGACATTGTTGTTGCAGGCTTTGAAGGTGCACTGATCAATGTAACTAATATTTGCAATGGGAGACAGCTAGCTGAAATCAGTGACAACCAAACTGGGCTTACTGCTCAAACTGGGGAGCCTCCAGTAACACACTCGGTTGCAGAGGCGCTGTCAGGGGTAACCGCCATGTTCTATGACGAGACGACAAAAGAAATACTTACTGGCAATAGGTATGGCATGGTCTATGCGTGGGCCCGTGACATATAGCGTAGGTGACTAGAAATGGCAAATCTTGCCAATGGGTTGTTTTGTTTTTGTTACCTTTTCTGGAACTGCAATGCCAAGTCCGGAATGCTGTAAGAATGTTGGTGGCTCACCTTACACATTGAAAGTTCAGTAAGGAAACTGGGATGACTTCCCTGAGCCTTTGTTTATTTTCCTCAGAGATTCCGTTTATGGTGCAATCTACTAGCAACTGATCATGCTTCCAGTAGAATCATGTTCCAAAATTATGATTTACTTTTGCAATTTAGTCTGTTTGATTTTGCAATGTTTGGATGCATGAGGCAGACAAGGCAGTATGTTGGTACTTAGACCATAAACTCAATCGGATGGAAGCCGACACAACCAGATTCTACAAAAAGTATGGGCCAGAATGACCTTCTGCTGCATTAGTAATTGGATGGTGTTGCTTTCGCTTCATTTAGTAAAAGTTACAACTCAGATTAAACTGGTGTTATATCATTCAATCGTTAAGGATTTAAAAAATGAAGATGTAGAAGCTACTTTCAGATCAAAATGTTTACATCCAGGATGGTTAAAAAAACTACGTACGAGTGTTACATGTTTCAATCATACTGGATGTACAAAAAAAGATTAAAAGATTACATCCAGTTGGGATACTTCTCATGACCTGACATAACTGTACTAGTATCGCTGATGTAACAAAAGATCATGTATGATGTAAAAATACTTCTGTAAAGTAGACGCTAGTTACATCGCCATATTCAAGTGTTTGAATAAAATTACCACTGCATACCTACCCAAGGGAGGAGGGTAGTCACAGCAAGACGATGAATGCCGTGCTGGGATTAATCCCCAAACACTTTTCATGTTTTCAGGCGTAACTAATTTGAAAAAGACAGAGACGCAAACCAGATGTGGATAACCAGCAGGCAGTAGGTTTGGCATCGCTGCTCATGTGGACATTATGGCATAGGACTACATCTAAATTGTTTGAGTTCTAGATGATCCAGGGGAAGAGTTCAATCACTCGCATCCCAGGGCCGGCGGATGAAGCAAGACACCGTGATTAGATTTTTTTTGGTCATGTAATAAAATAGCTAAGCAAATATTAACACACAGCCACATTCAGTAAGTATAGATATAGATAACCAGATCCGTCCAGAGAACTTAATGTAAACTGATTGTGGTGACGAAAGATGTAGCAGCGGGTTATATGATAACATCCAAACCAAACTACACTTACTCTTGATGACTAGCCTATTTGAGAAACAACAAGAGGTGAATCACTATGTTTGCCAGCCAGCGTTAACTAAAAATCAAACGGAGGGTTAATACTCCTAGTTGATAGTGTTGGGATCTCGGCAGGGGAGATGAAGGGAAGGAGCGAGAGGTCTCACCCGCGGAGATGAAGGGGGCCATGACAGAGCGGTTGAGGAGGATCCCTCGCTGGAGACGGGCGTCAATGGGGAGACGGAGTTTGTCACCGTGTGAAATTTGGGGATTTTACGCACAGGCTGTGGTCAGGCACTCCACACCCCATGGCGACCGAGAAGGAAGCACGTCCCCGTCGATGTAGGAGTACATAGGAGATGACTGGAGGCGTCGGTCGTGGTCCGTATCGCCTGATTCCACGGCAGCCGGAGGGGCAGGACGGATCTGAGCTCCGGCGGCCGAGGAAGATGTCGTCGTCGTTGGCGGCGGCGGCGACACATCTCAACTGCACGATGAGGAGGACGGATCTGGTGGCGGCGGCGGGCATCTCAACGGCAAGCCGCAAGAGAGAGAGAGAGAGAGGCCGCCGGAGCGGACACCGGAGAGTGTGAGAGCGTGGGGGAGACGTGTGGTCGGTGATGGTCGGTGGATTGCTTGCATCCGATCTTTTTTATTATTATTTTTTCTATTTTCACGACCCTCCTAGTTTTACTCGGTTTTTCCCTTATCTTTTTTTTTTGAGGGTAAGTTTTTCCCTTATCTAATTTGCTCACTTTTGCCCTTCTCCCCTGGTCCGCGCCTCATAAAAGATCAAACCGTGTCTTACCGTCCGGCCAAAGCCTTTGACCGTCCCTACGCCAGGTACTGACGCGTGGGACCGACATGTAAGGCCACATGTCGCATCGACGGCTCTTTCCTGCAAACTGTCACGTGGGACCCACATTTTGGCTGCATGCGTTATTGATTTCGCATCGTCGGTTTATCCTACACAGTTTGCGGCTGACACATGGGACCTGAATCAGCATCGCATGTTGTTTCCATATAAGTGACTGCTCGCGTTTTCACACACGGGGAGTCGCGTCGCCGCGCCAATTAATGGTAGCTTAAGCCGCAACCCGCCCCCTCCCGTGCCATATATGCAACCCCTCATCCCATTTCGATGCTTTCTTCCAGAGCCTTATCCGCCGTCGGCGCCACTGCAGCACAAACCATAGCCCTTCTTGTAATGCCCGGATAGTTATGCTACAGTAATACCATGCTAACGATGCCACATCACCATGATTACTGTTGTCGATCTCGCGATGGTTCAAAAACGTTTCAAATTCAAATTTCAAATAACAAGTCAAATTCTTATTTCTTCAAACTATCAAATAAAAATGTTCGCAAATATTCACTAGGTAATTAACATGTAGGAACCAACATTAAATGGATTTTTAAATTTCCCCTAGAAATAACTAAAGTGGTCAAGCATCACCTATTATGCCCATTAAAATATGAACTTATTTTCAAACATTTCCAAATAACCCCAAACTTTTTGGACAACACCCAAAATATCAGTAGGTAATTATGTGAGGAGCTTCAACGTTAACTAAAATCATTTAGTGCCTAAACTAAATACAAAATAGTAGAAAATAAGAAAAACATTAAAAAAGAAAAAAGAAAAACAAAAGACCTAATCTACTGGGCACTTGGCCCATCTGGCAAATTGACCAAGCCCAGCCCAACTCACCTCCATCCTCCTGCCTCCTATTCACAGGAGACGTGCTGGACGCACCCACGTCGTCCATGGCCGGATCGGCCATGTGCTGACCATCGAGCGACGCACCGGTGTCGTACAAGATCATCCCGACTCCTCTCAAAACCCTAGCATGTCATTTTCCCCCTCGCTCACCCTTCCCCCCCCTCGGTTTTGCTCGCTTCTGAGCTCGCGTTCTCCGTGGCCACCAATGCCTTCGTGGATGTCGTAGCTGGAAGCCGCCCCAAGCCGCACAAGGACGTCCGAGAGCTCCGTCGTCATCTTCTACCTCGACTGCTCTACTGGATCGGGACTAAGGAGCCGCCGAGACGGCGCCTGCTACTCTTCTTCCCTGACTACACCTCCTCATGCCATTGTCGATCCGCGCCCCTCGACCGTCGCCGGCCCCGTCGACCCCTCGATGACCTTCCCTGTGAGCCCCTCCTCCGGATCCCCCGCCTTTCCCCTTGCTCCCGTTGCTGTAGGCCGCAACCCGCGCGCCAGGACCGTGCCCCTGCGTGTGCCGCCGCGCCCGCCTTCCTCTGGCCGTGCTCCGCGCCATTTGGGCGTGCGCTAGCCACGCCCACACACGTCTGCGCTCGCCACCTGCTGCCTTGTGCCACTCACACGCGCGCTCGCTCGACCCCTGGCCCGCCGCCAGCAGCGTTGCCGCTTTCGTCCCCGCGCCCAGAGCTCCGCCCCCTGGCCGCACCCTACCTCATCCGGGCGCGCGCGTTGATACGTCCATTTTGCATCATGCTTTTATATCGATATTTATTGCATTATGGGCTGTTATTACACATTATGTCATGATATTTATGGCTATTCTCTCTTATTTTACAAGGTTTATCATGAAGAGGGAGAATACCGACAGCTGGGATTCTGGCTAGAAAAGGAGCAAATATTGGAAACCTATTCTGCACACCTCCAAAAGTCCTGAAACTCCACGAAAGTCAATTTTGAAATTAATAAGAATTATTGAGCATAAAAAGTACCAGAGGGGGGCCACACCCTGGTGGGCGCGCCCCCTGTCTCATTGCCCCCTGGTGGCCCTCCGGTGCCCATCTTCTGCTATATGAAGACTCTTACCCTGGAAAAAATCATAAGCAAGCTCACGGGACGAAACTCTGCCGCCACGAGGCGGAACCTTGGCGGAAAGAATCTAGGGCTCCGGCGGAGCTGTTCTGCCGGGAAAACTTCCCTCCGGGGGGGGGGGGGGAGGGAATCATCACCATCATCATCACCAACGATCCTCTCATCGGGAGGGGGCCAATCTCCATCAACATCTTCACCAGCACCATATCCTCTCAAAACCCTAGTTCATCTCTTGTATCCAATCTTGTATGAAAACCACAAATTGGTACCTGTGGGTTGCTAGTAGTGTTGATTACTCCTTGTAGTTGATGCTAATAGGTTTACTTGGTGGAAGATCATATGTTCAAATCCTTAATGCATATTAATACTCCTCTGATCATGAACATGGATATACTTTGTGAGTAGTTACGTTAGTTCCTGAGGACATGGGTGAAGTCTTACTATTAGTAGTCATGTGAATTTGGTATTCGTTTGATATTTTGATGAGATGTATGTGAAGGAAATATGCCCTAGAGGCAATAATAAAGTTATTATTTATTTCCTCATATCATGATAAATGTTTATTATTCATGCTAGAATTGTATTAACCAGAAACATGATACATGTGTGAATACATAGACAAACATATAGTCACTAGTATGCCTCTACTTGACTAGCTCATTAATCAAAGATGGATATGTTTCCTAACCATAGACATGTGTTGTCATTTGATTAATGGGATCACATCATTAGGAGAATGATGTGATTGACATGACCCATTCCGTTAGCCTAGCACTTGATCGTTTAGTATATTGCTATTGCTTTCTTCATGACTTATACATGTTCCTATAACTATGAGAATTATGCAACTCCCGTTTACCGGAGGAACACTTTGGGTACTACCAAACGTCACAACGTAACTGGGTGATTATAAAGGAGTACTACAGGTGTCTCCGAAGGTACATATTGAGTTGGCATATTTCGAGATTAGGTTTTGTCACTCCGATTGTCGGAGAGGTATCTCTGGGCCCTCTCGGTAATGCACATCACTATAAGCCTTGCAAGCAATGTGACCAATGAGTTGATTACCAGATGATGCATTACGTAACAAGTAAAGAGACTTGCCGGTAACGAGATTGAACTAAATATTGGATACCGACGATCGAATCTCGGGCAAGTAACATACCGATGACAAAGGGAACAACGTATGTTGTTATGCGGTTTGACCGATAAAGATCTTCGTAGAATATGTAGGAACCAATATGGGCATCCGGTTCCGCTATTGGTTATTGACCGAGAATAGTTCTAGGTCATGTCTACATAGTTCTCGAACCCGTAGGGTCCGCACGCTAACGTTACGATGACAGTTTTATTATGAGTTTATAAGTTTTGATGTACGAAGTTTGTTCGAGTCCGGATGTGATCACGGACATGACGAGGAGTCTCGAAATGGTCGAGACATAAAATTGATATATTATACGACTATATTCAGACACCGTAAGTGTTCCGGGTGATTTCGGAGAAAACGGAGTGCCGAGGGTTACCGAACCCCGGAGAGTTAATGGGCCACATGGGCCTTGGTGGGAAGAGAGAGGCGGCCGGGGGTGGGCCGTGCGCCCCTCTCCTCTGGTCCGAATTGAGAGGAGGGGGCGCCCCTCTTTCCTTCCCCTCTCCCCTTCCTTCCCTCATAGTAGGAGTAGGAAAGGAGGAGTCCTACTCCTACTAGGAGGAGGATTCCTCCTCCTAGCTTGCCCCCTTGGGCCGGCCGGCCTCCCCCTTGCTCCTTTATATACGGGGGCGGGGGGGCACCCCATAGACACACAAGTTGATCTACGGATCGTTCCTTAGCCGTGTCGCGTGCCCCCTCCACCATATTCCACCTCGGTCATATCATCGCGGAGTTTAGGCAAAGCCTGCGCCGTAGAACATCATCATCATCACCACGCCGTCGTGCTGTCGGAACTCATCCCCAAAGCTTTGCTGGATCGGAGCCCGGGGATCGTCATCGAGCTGAACGTGTGCTGAACTCGGAGGTACCGTACGTTCGATGCTTGGATCGGTCGGATCATGAAGACGTACGACTACATCAACCGCGTTGTGCTAACGCTTCCTCTTATGGTCTACAAGAGTACGTGGACAACACTCTCCCCTCTCGTTGCTATGCCATCACCATGATCTTGCGTGTGCGTAGGAATTTTTTTGAAATTACTACGTTCCCCAACAGTGGCATCCGAGCCTAGGTTTTATGCGTTGATGTTATATGCACGAGTAGAACACACATGAGTTGTGGGCGATACAAGTCATACTGCTTACCAGCATGTCATACTTTGGTTCGGCAGTATTGTGAGATGAAGCGGCCCGGACCGACATTACGCGTACGCTTACGCGAGACTGGTTTCACCGTTACAAGCACTCGTGCATAAAGGTGGCTGGCGGGTGTCTGTCTCTCTCACTTTAGCTGAATCGAGTGTGGCTACGCCAGGTCCTTGCGAAGATTAAAACAGCACCAACTTGACTAACTATCGTTGTGGTTTTGATGCGCAGGTAAGAACAGTTCTTGCTAAAGCCCATAGCATCCACGTAAATTTTGCAACAACAAAGTAGAGGACGTCTAACTTGTTTTTGCAGGGCATGTTGTGATGTGATATGGTCAAGACGTGATGCTATATTTTATTGTATGAGATGATCATGTTTTGTAACCGAAGTTATCGGCAACTGGCAGGAGTGTAGGATCGTTGAAGGTAAGAGTGTCTAGAGGGGGGGTGATTAGACTACTCGACAAGATAAAAATTATGCCTTTTGACAAAGACAAGTTTGTGGCAGATTTAGCATATCACACAAGTCAAGTAGCTTACTACACATGCAATTCTAGAGTATGGGCAGCGGAAAGTAAATTGCACATGAGGTAAAGAGAGGTGGAGAAGATCAAACGCAATTTGGAGACACGGAGATTTTTCTCGTGGTTCCGATAGGTGGTGCTATCGTCAATCCACGTTGATGGAGACTTCAACCCACGGAGGGTAACGGCTGCAAGAGTCCACGGAGGGCTCCACCCACGAAGGGTCCACAAATAAGCAACCTTGTCTATGCCATCATGGCATACGCCCACGGAGGACTAGCCTTACTCGGGGTAGATCTTCACGAAGTAGGCGATCTCCTTGCCCTTACAAACTTCTTGGTTCAACTCCACATCTTGACGGAGGCTCCCAAGCGACACCTAACCAATCTAGGAGGCACCACCTCCAAAAGGTAATAGATGGTGTTGATGATGATGAACTCCTTGCTCTTGTGCTTCAAATGATAATCTCCCCAACACTCAACTCTCCTCACTGATTTGGCTGTGGTGGAAGAAAGGATTGAGTGGAAAGCAACTTGGGAAGGCTAGAAATCAAGTTTCATATGGTGGGAGTGGAGCAACTTGATCTCAACACAAGGGTAGGTAGTTTTCTTCTCGAAATGTAAGGTAGGAGTGGTAGTTCTTTCGATGGCTCTCTCCACGAATGAAGAGGAGGTGGAGGGTATTTATAGCCTCCACACAAAATCCAACTGTTACACACATTTGACCAATCTCGGTCGGACCAAAGTTGACAACTCGGTGAGACCGAAAGTTCAAATCTTGTGAGCGTTGGGATTTTCGGGGGACCGAAAATACAATCTCGGTGAGTCCGATTCTTCCAAAGACTAGGGTTTGCCAATCTCGGTGGGACCGACTTTATCATCTCGGTGACACCGATATGATGACGAAGATTCTGAAGCTTGGCAACACTAGTTTCGGTGAGACCGAGTTTGGAATCGGAAAATCCGAAATTACTAGGGTTTGGCTTTGTGGTGAGGTGGTTCATCTCGGTGTGGTGAGTTTAGGAAATCGGTGGGACCGAGATTACTTATGAGTGTATGTTGGAATGAAAGATTGCTGATGGTTTGGGAGATGTATCACTAAGCACTTTGAGCAACGGATCATTAACATAACCTCATCCCTTTTAATAGTATTGGCTTTCCTATAGACTCAATGTGATCTTAGATCACTAAACCAAAAATGGAGTCTTGAGCTTTTGCCAATGCTTGCCTTAGCATTTTGAGGGGTCCACCTCTCCAGTCCTTTTGCCATGCCAAAGTGATTGACCTTTCTGAAACATACTTGATAAAAGCATTAGTCCAACCACAAAGTATGTTGTCATTAATTACCAAAACCACCCAGGGAGCAAATGTGCTTTCAATCTCCCCCTTTTTGGTAATTGATGGCAACACACAAAACAAGACATCAAAGCTTCTTGAAAGAAAGATGAATTATCACAAAGCTTTGACAAACATGTAGTACACGGGCTCCCCCTACAAGTGTGCAAGATTTTCATAGATTATGGTTTTGGACTACCACAAGCACACTAGAGAGAAAAGCAAGATGTGCTACATGCAGCTTGGCTATATGCATCAGAGCAGATGACAAGAAGTGAGTGATAATGCATATGTGCATGGTGATTTCTTGCAAACAAGTATTCACAAGCAAGTCACCATCATGCACATTCTGCAGGATGCGTATACTTACCTTGAGGTTCCTTGGCATTGTACCTGAAGAAATAAACTTGGGAAAACAAGGTTAGATAACACAAGAGTATTTCTTCAACCAACAGCAAGAGCATCAAGAGTACCAAGCCAGGGAAAACTAAAAGATTTTCAATTAACTCTGAGAGATTTTGCTTTCCATAAGATATCAATTGTGAAAGCAATGAAAGCAAAATCAAAAGAATGATGCCAAATGTAATATCCAGTATGGAACACGGCAAAGCTTTGATGTGATTCTCTCCCCCTTAAGATAAGATTGTTCTTCTTCTCTCTTTAAATCTTCTCTTCTCCCCTTATCTTCCAATCTCCCCCTAAACTCCCCCTAAATCTTCTCCCCCTTTGACATCAAGTGCCGAAAAGGACAGTAAACTAGGAAGGTCAGGAAAGATGGAAGGAAAGAAGTGGGATCCTTAAGAATCACAACTGAGCAAAAAAAAATATGCAAAGTAAATCATTTAGTAAAGCTGCAGAAGATGATATCCTGAAAGAAAAATCGGTGACACCGAAGTGAGATGGATCGGTGGGTCCGAAAGTCGGAGACTTAGGGCAGATCCTTTTTCGGTCAGACCAAAAGTTTTAAGTTGGTGACGCCGAGTTTAATTCCAAGGAAATACAGAAATAACTCAGCTCACTTTGCAAGGAATGTTTCAGAAGATTTGCAATGAATTTGTAAATGATTTGCAAGGAATTGAACAGAGCCAAAAAGATATTCACACAGACAGAAGAATAGAAATGAAAAGATTGCTAGATGAAGTTTTTTTAATGAAAACATAATGAGAAAACATAAGAGCAACTAGAAAGACTGCAAAAAAAAACATATGTACTTCATCTAGATAGGGGTCGGCGACTAGGTCACCTATGTATGAGTATTTTGACTTAGGAGTCAAATGAGAACATTTGATCATAGGTCATACTCATCGTTTAAGCTCAAAATGGGGTTGCCATTTTTCGATTAAGCATTTGATGTGATCACATCTTATGAAGCTGCTTGTACTCATGACTTTGAGCAAAGCTCCTTCAAGATGTGAAGAACATACCTTGGGCTTGTTGTTGCTTTGCTCATGTAGGTGAACTTGATGTAGGTGCTCATTGAATGTGAAGTTAGAGCATCATTTCCAATTGTGTAGTTCATCTTCCTACATGGGTTAGGCAAGCAAGGAAATACTCAAGAATATCCAAGATGACAAGAGTGAAATACTAGATGTATAAGGTGTCAAAAAGGATATGTGGAATTTTGTTCCTTGAACTCAACATCCCAAAGAGCTAGATACTTTGTCAATGACAAGATTACTCATGATTTGAGTGTGTGATAATCTTGTGGAATGTAGATCATCCTACATGGAGTTAGATGCAATACAAGGAGGCAAATGTGTCCAAGACATATGATCATCATCATAAGAGAAATATCAAGGATTAGTCAAGTCGGCTCATGCCTTGCATGCATCAATGGAGTTTTCACTCCAAGTTTGAAGCATCAATGATGTTCAACTCACTCCTTAAGCGACAAAACACTTTCTCATCAAGGGGTTTTGTGAAGATATCAGCAAGTTGTTTGTCAGTACGAACATGCTTAAGATTGATGTCACCCTTAGCAATGTGATCACGAATAAAATGGTGACGAACTTCAATATGTTTCGTATGAGAGTGTTGCACAGGATTGTGTCCAATCTTAATCGCACTCTCATTGTCACAAAGCAAGTGAACATGTCTCGCATGTATCCCATAATCCTTAAGCATTTGTGTCATCCATAGCAACTGAGCACAACATGAACCAACAGCTATATATTCTGCTTCGGCAGTAGATAATGATACCGAATTTTGTTTCTTGGAGGACCAAGATACAAGGGATCGACCAAGGAATTGACACGTGCCGAAGTTGACTTTCTATCAACCTGTCTCGGCATAGTCCGAGTCGGAATAGCCAACAAGATCGAAAGAGGCCCTCTTAGGATACCAAATGCCAAAGTTAGGTGTGTGTATCAAATATCTCAAAATTCTTTTAACAGCTTTAAGATGACATTCTTTAGGGGCTGCTTGATATCGAGCACACATGCATACACTCAACATTATGTCAGGACGAGAAGCACAGAGATATAGTAGAGAACCAATCATGGATCGGTAAACCTTTTGATCAACAGGTTCTCCATCTTTAGTCAAGTCATTATGTCCACTAGTAGGCATGGGGGTTCTCATACCTTTGCTTTCTTGCATGTTGAACTTCTTGAAGAGATCCTTGGTGTACTTTGTTTGTGAGACAAAGGTACCCTCCTTAGATTGCTTGATTTGCAACCCAAGGAAGAATTTGAGTTCACTCATCATGGACATCTCATACTTCTCGACATGAGCTTTCCAAACTTCTCGCTAAAATGAGGGTTAGTTGAACCAAAGATAATATCATCAACATATATTTGGCACACAAATAGTTCACCATCAACCCTTTTCGTGAATAGCGTTGAGTCTATTTTGCCAATCTCAAATCCTTTTTCAAGAAGAAAGCTAGTCAAGCATTTGTACCAAGCTCTAGGGGCTTGTTTAAGACCATAAAGAGCTTTGTGCAACTTGTAAACATGATTAGGCTTTTAGGATTCACAAATCCGGAGGTTGTTTCACAAATACTTCCTCCTCAATTTCACCATTTAGGAAAGCACTTTTAATGTCCATTTGATAGAGAGTAATATCATGGTGGTTGGCATAAGCAAGAAGAATGCGAATGGACTCAAGTCTAGCAACGGGGGCATAGGTCTCACCATAGTCCATACCTTCGACTTGTGTGTAACCTTGAGCTACTGAGACGAGCCTTGTTGCGGATGACTTGTCCATCTTCATCTTGCTTGTTCGAAACACCCATTTGGTTCCAATGACGTTTTGATCATCATTGGGCTTCTCTACCAAAGTCCATACATTGTTCCTCTCGAAGTTGTGTAGCTCTTCGTGCATAGCGTTCACCCAATCCGGGTCTTCAAGTGCTTCTTCTACCTTCATAGGTTCAAGACTAGAGATAAATGAGTAATGCTCACAAAAGTTAGCTAAGCGAGTTTTAGAGCGAGTAATTCTCCCGGAGTCGATGCCGTTCATCATTTGTTCCACGGGATGATTCTTCTTGACTCTTGCTCGGACTCGGGATAGCTTTCGTTGTGGTTGTGGCTGAGCTTCCTCATCATCCTCATCTTCCTCTTCTTCTTCATTGTTGTTGGCGTTGTCTTGAGGTGGTGGAGAAGGAGGTTGTGGTGGATCTTCTTGTTGCACTTCCTCATCTTGGTGAGTTCCACTTGTGGAAGCCTCCATGTTGCCTTGAGGTTCACCTTGCCGTGAGGTAGGGGGCTCCACATATGTAGATGAGGTACTCTCCTTCACTTCCATGGGACGGATCTTTCCAATAGATAAATCTTGAATGGCTTCCGATGGGTCCTTATCTCCTACATCAATAGGCATTTGCTCTACTTGCGAGCCATTAGATTCATCAAACTTCACATCTGCCGTCTCTTCAACCTTTCGGGTGAAATTATTGTAGACACGGTAGGTGTGGGAGTTTGATCCATAACCGAGGAAAAAGCCTTCATGAGTTTTAGGAGCAAATTTAGACCGACGATGCTTATCAAGGATATAGCATTTTGAACCAAAGACACGAAAGTATCCCACTTGGGGTTTGTTACCGGTGAGGAGCTCGTATGAAGTCTTGACGAGAAGCTTATGAAGATAAAGCCTGTTGATAGCATGACAAGCTGTCTCGACGGCTTCTCCCCAAAAGTGTTTTGGTGTCTTGTATTCGTCAAGCATCGTTCTCGCCATCTCTATGAGCGTTCGGTTCTTCCTCTCAACAACTCCATTTTGTTGAGGTGTATACGTGTAGAGAACTCATGTAGAATCCCTTCCTCATCGAGAAAAGAGTCCACATGGGTGTTCTTGAACTCCGTTCCATTGTCACTCCGAACTTTCTTGATCTTCACCTCAAATTGATTTTGGGCCTTTCTGGCAAAGGTTTTGAAGATTCTCTGAACCTGCGATTTGTCATCAAGGAAAAATACCCACGTAAATCTGGAATAATCATCAACTATAACTAGACCAAAGGAGTTACCACCAAGGCTTTTGTAAGCATTGGGACCAAGAGATCCATATGAAGAAGCTCAAGCGGTCTCCTTGTGGTCATGATGTTCTTCACGGATGACTTCCACCTACTTGTTTTCCTGCTGACAAGCACTACAAAGTCTATCTTTGTCAAAGAGAACATCCTTAACACCAAGAATATGATCACCTTTGATTAGCTTGTCTAGATTACGATACCAACATGTCCAAGCCTTCTATGCCATAACCAACCTTTAGCAGATTTAGCAATGAAGCAAGTTCTAGGTTGAGCTTTCTTAGTGAAATCAACAATGTATAGATCACCTCTACGGATGCGGTAAAAACCATGTTATGATTGTCACGACGAAAGACTTGGCAATCTACTTTGGTGAATAGCACATTGAATCCAAAGTCACTAATCTAGACACGGAAAGTAAATTGTATCCAAGTGATTCAACAAGCATGACATTTTGAATAGAGCTATCATGAGATATGGCCACCTTACCAAGGCCAAGTACCTTACCCTTGGAGTTGTCTCCAAAGTCACATACTTGCGTGGACCATCGTTCTTTGCAAGCTCTCAAACATGTCTTCGTCTCCGGTCATGTGATCGGTGCATCCACTATCAAGAATCCACTCTTTTCCACCGGATATGTAGTCTCTCGATTCGCCATAAGATTGAGACTCTTCATGATCTTGTCTAGCTCGGTGTCCGAATCAGAGTAATCGTCATCATGCTCATGCTCATCATCATATCGACCCATAGATTGTTCATCATCAACTCCTAGGTCAATTTGATAACAACTTGCATTAGTTTTGTCAATGTGACAATAATCATCGGAATGCAATACAAGAGCATTTCTAATTCAAACATTGATAAGACCGGGATCACCCTTCTTTTTCATAAGATAACGAAGCTCAAAGAAGCATTTATCAAAGTTGGGATCATTGGGGCGCATCATATCAAATTCAATAGTCTTGTATAGAATTTCATCAAGACCTCTCAAAGAGTAGTCCGGATAAAGTTCTTCCAAGAACTTCCATATGGCATAGGCGCACTCAAAGTTTGTGACAAGCTTAAGCAAGTTATCGGGCAAACCTCTAATGATAAGATTTACAGTTCTAAGGTTACGAAGCAAATCAAGCTCTTCATCCATAGTAGGGTGCAAGGGGTCAAATGGAGGCACATATGGGGATTCTACATATTTGCGCAAGTTATACATCTTAAAGATAATAAGCATTTCAATCCTCCACGAGTTATAGGACACTCCATCAAGAATAGGCACTCTATGGCTAACACTCCCAAACGTAGACACGTCCATCTTCCTCCAATGGTGTGCAAACCAAAGCAATGGAAGCCAATGCTCTGATACCAATTGTAGGATCGTTGAAGGTAAGAGTGTCTAGAGGGGGGGTGATTAGACTACTCGACAAGATAAAAATTATGCCTTTTGACAAAGACAAGTTTGTGGCAGATTTAGCATATCACACAAGTCAAGTAGCTTACTACACATGCAATTCTAGAGTATGGGCAGCGGAAAGTAAATTGCACATGAGGTAAAGAGAGGTGGAGAAGATCAAACGCAATTTGGAGACACGGAGATTTTTCTCGTGGTTCCGATAGGTGGTGCTATCGTCGATCCACGTTGATGGAGACTTCAACCCACGGAGGGTAACGGCTGCGAGAGTCCACGGAGGGCTCCACCCACGAAGGGTCCACGAAGAAGCAACCTTGTCTATGCCATCATGGCATACGCCCACGGAGGACTAGCCTTACTCGGGTAGATCTTCACAGTAGGCGATCTCCTTGCCCTTACAAACTTCTTGGTTCAACTCCACATCTTGTGGGAGGCTCCCAAGCGACACCTAACCAATCTAGGAGGCACCACCCTCCAAAAGGTAATAGATGGTGTTGATGATGATGAACTCCTTGCTCTTGTGCTTCAAATGATAATCTCCCCAACACTCAACTCTCCTCACTGATTTGGCTGTGGTGGAAGAAAGGATTGAGTTGAAAGCAACTTGGGAAGGCTAGAAATCAAGTTTCATATGGTGGGAGTGGAGCAACTTGATCTCAACACAAGGGTAGGTAGTTTTCTTCTCAGAAATGTAAGGTAGGAGTGGTAGTTCTTTCTGATGGCTCTCTCCACGAATGAAGAGGAGGTTGAGGGGTATTTATAGCCTCCACACAAAATCCAACCGTTACACACATTTGACCAATCTCGGTCAGACCGAAGTTGACAACTCGGTGAGACCGAAAGTTCAAATCTTGTGAACGTTGGGATTTTCGGTGGGACCGAAAATACAATCTCGGTGAGTCCGACTCTTCCAAAGACTAGGGTTTGCCAATCTCGGTGGGACCGACTTTATCATCTCGGTGACACCGATATGATGATGAAGGTTTCTGAAGCTTGGCAACACTAGTTTGGTGAGACCGAGTTTGGAATCGGAAAATCCGAAATTACTAGGGTTTGGCTTTGTGGTGAGGTGGTTCATCTCGGTGTGGTGAGTTTAGGAAATCGGTGGGACCGAGATTACTTATGAGTGTATGTTGGAATGAAAGATTGCTGATGGTTTGGGAGATGTATCACTAAGCACTTTGAGCAACGGATCATTAACATAACCTCATCCCTTTTAATAGTATTGGCTTTCCTATAGACTCAATGTGATCTTAGATCACTAAACCAAAAATGGAGTCTTGAGCTTTTGCCAATGCTTGCCTTAGCATTTTGAGGGGTCCACCTCTCCAGTCCTTTTGCCATGCCAAAGTGATTGACCTTTCTGAAACATACTTGATAAAAGCATTAGTCCAACCACAAAGTATGTTGTCATTAATTACCAAAACCACCCAGGGAGCAAATGTGCTTTCAAGGAGCCATATGGTTGTCGCTTTATTGTATGAAATGCAAACGCCCTGTAATTGCTTTACTTTATCACTAAGCGGTAGCGATAGTCGTAGAAGCAATAGATGGCGTAACGACAACGATGCTACGATGGAGATCAAGGTGTTGCGCCGGTGACGATGGTGATCACGACGGTGCTTCGAAGATGGAGATCACAAGCACAAGATGATGATGGCCATATCATATCACTTATATTGATTGCATGTGATGTTTATCCTTTATGCATCTTATCTTGCTTTGATTGACGGTAGCATTTTAAGATGATCTCTCACTAATAATCAAGAAGTGTTCTCCCTGAGTATGCACCGTTGCGAAAGTTCTTCGTGCTGAGACACCACGTAATGATTGGGTGTGATAGGCTCTACGTTCAAATACAACGGGTGCAAAACAGTTGCACATGCAGAATACTCAGGTCATACTTGACGATACTAGCATATACAGATATGGCCTCAGAACACAGAGACTGAAAGGTCGAGCGTGAATCATATAGTAGATATGATCAACATAGTGATGTTCACCATTGAAACTACTCCATCTCACGTGATGATCGGACATGGTTTAGTTGATTTGGATCATGTGATCACTTAGATGACTAGAGAGATGTCTGTCTAAGTGGGAGTTCTTAAGTAATATGATTAATTGAACTTAAATTTATCATGAACTTAGTACTGATAGTATTTTGCGTGTCTATGTTTGTTTGTAGATAGATGGCTCGTCTTTGTTGTTCCGTTGAATTTTAATGCGTTCCTTGAGAAAGCAAAGTTGAAAGATGATGGTAGCAATTACGGATTGGGTCCGTAACTCGAGATTATCCTCATTGCTTTGCCTGAAAAAGTTACGTCTGGAAGCACCGCTGGGTGCCAACTTCTTCTTGATGCAATCGATTTACATTAAGAACGTTTGGCGAGCAAAGCTGATGACTACTCGATAGTTCGATGTGCCATGCTTTATGGCTTAGAACCGGGTCTTCAACGATGTTTTGAGCGTCATGAAGCATATGAGATGTTCGGGAGTTGAAGTTAATATTTCAAGCAAATGCCCGGATTGAGAGATATGAAGTCTCCAATAAGTTCTATAGCTGCAAGATGGAGGAGAATAGTTACGTCGGTGAACACATACTCAAAATATCTGGGTATAATAATCACTTGATTCAACTAGGAGTTAATCTTCACGATGATAGTGTCATTGATGAAATTCTTCAATCATCGCCACCAAGCTACAAGAGCTTCGTGATGAACTATAATATGCAAGGGATGAACAAGACTATTCCCGAGCTCTTCGCAATGCTAAAAGTTGAGGAGGTAGAAATCAAGAAGGAGCATCAAGTGTTGATGGTTAACAAGACCACCAATTTCAAGAAAAAGGGCAAAGGGAAGAAGAAGGAACTTCAAAAGAACGCAAGCAAGTTGCTGCTCAAGAGAAGAAACCCAAGTCTGGACCTAAGCACAAATCGAGTGCTTCTCTGCAAGTAGATCGGACATTTAAGCGGAACTGCCCCAAGTATTTGGCGGATAAGAAGGATGGCAAAGTGAACAAAGGTATATGTGATATACATGTTATTGATGTGTACCTTACTAATGCTCGCAGATGCACCGGGTATTTGATATTGGTTCTTTTGCTAATATTTGCAACTCGAAGCAGTGACTACGGATTAAGTGAAGATTGGCTAAGGGCGAGGTGACGATCTTGGCGTGGGAAATGGTTCCAAAGTCGATGTGATCGCGGTCGGCACGCTACCTCTACATCTACCATCGGGATTAGTTTTAGACCTAAATAATTGTTATTTGGTGCCGCGTTGAGCATGAACATTATATCTGGATCTTGTTTGATGCGAGACAGTTATTCATTTAAATCGAGAGAATAATGGTTGTTCTATTTATATGAGTAATATCTTTTATGGTCATGCACCCTTGAAGAGTGGTCTATTTTATTGAATCTCGATAGTAGTGATACACATATTCATAGTGTTGAAACCAAAGGATGCAGAGTTGATAACGATAGTGCAACTTATTTGTGGCACTGCCGTTTAGGTCATATCAGTGTAAAGCGCATGAAGAAACTCCATACTGATGGGCTTTTGGAATCACTTGATTATGAATCACTTGGTACTTGCGAACCGTGCCTTATGGGCAAGATGATTAAAATGCCGTTCTCCGGAACTATGGAGCGGGCAACTGATTTGTTGGAAATCATACATACTGATGTTTGTGGTCCAATGAATGTTGAGGCTCGCGGCGGGTATCGTTATTTTCTCACCTTCACAGATGACTTAAGCAGATATGGGTATATCTACTTAATGAAACACAAGTCTGAAACATTTGAAAAGTTCAAAGAATTTCAGAGTGAAGTGGAAAATCATCATAACAAGAAAATAAAGTTTCTACAATCTGATCGTGGAGGAGAATATTTGAGTTACGAGTTTGGTCTACACTTGAAACAATGCGGAATAGTTTCGCAACTCACGCCACCCGGAACACCACAACGAAATGGTGTGTCGAGCGTCAGAATCGTACTTTACTAGATATGGTGCGATCTATGATGTCTCTTACTGATTTACCGCTATCGTTTTGGGGTTATGCTTTAGAGACGGCCGCATTCACGTTAAATAGGGCACCATCAAAATCCGTTAAGACGACGCCTTATGAACTGTGGTTTGGCAAGAAACCAAAGTTGTCGTTTCTTAAAGTTTGGGGCTGTGATGCTTATGTGAAGAAACTTCAACCAGATAAGCTCGAACCCAAATCGGAGAAATGTGTCTTCATAGGATACCCAAAAGAAACTATTGGGTACACCTTCTATCACAGATCTGAGGGCAAGATTTTCGTTGCTAAAATCAGATCCTTTCTAGAGAAGGAGTTTCTCTCGAAAGAAGTGAGTGGGAGGAAAGTAGAACTTGATGAGATAACTGTATCTACTCCCTTATTGGAAAGTAGTTCATCACAAGAACCGGTTCCTGTGACAACTACACCAATTAGTGAGGAAGCTAATGATATTGATCATGAAACTTTAGATCAAGTTTCTCTTGAACCTCGTGGGTCTACTAGAGTAAGATCCGCACTGAGTGGTGCGGTAATCCTATTCGGAAGTCATGTTACTTGACCATGATGAACCTATGAACTATGAGGAAGCGATGATGAGCCCAGATTCCGCAAAATGGCTAGAGGCCATGAAATCTGAGATGGGATCCATGTATGAAAACAAAGTATCGACTTTGGTTGACTTGCCCGATGATCGGCAAGCCATTGAGAATAAATGGATCTTTAAGAAGAAGACTGACACTGATGGTAATGTAACTGTCTATAAAGCTCGACTTGTTGCGAAAGGTTTTCGACAAGTTCAAGGAGTTGACTACAATGAGACTTTCTCACCCGTAGCGATGCTTAAGTCTGTCTGAATCATGTTAGCTATTGCTGCATTTCAAGATTACGAAATTTGGCAAATGGATGTCAAAACTGCATTCTTGAATGGATTTCTGGAAGAAGAGTTGTATATGATGCAGCCAGAAGGTTTTGTTGATCCAAAAGGTGCTAACAAAGTATGCAAGCTCCAGCGATCCATTTATGGACTAGTGCAATTATCTCGGAGTTGGAATAAATGTTTTGATAGTGTGATCAAAGCATACGGTTTTATACAGACTTTTGGAGAAACCTGTATTTACAAGAAAGTGAGTGGGAGCTCTGTAGCATTTCTGATATTATATGTGGATGACATATTATTAATTGGAAATGATATAGAATTTCTGGATAGCATAAAGGGATACTTGAATAAAAGTTTTTCAATGAAAGACCTCAGTGAAGTTGCTTACATATTGGGCATAAAGATCTATAGATATAGATCAAGACGCTTAATAGGACTTTCACAAAGCACATACCTTGATAAAATTTTGAAAAAATTCAAAATGGATCAGGCAAAGAAAGGATTCTTGCCCGTGCTTCAAGGTGTGAAGTTGAGTCAAACTCAATGCCCGACCACAGCAGAAGATAGAGAGAAAATGAAAGATGTTCCTTATGCTTCAGCCATAGGCTCTATCATGTATGCAATCTTGTGTACCGGACTGACGTATGCTTAGTAATAAGCTTGTCGAAGGTACCAAAGTAATCCAGAGTGGATCATTTGGACAACGGTCAAGAACATCTGAAATACGAAAAGGACTAAGGATATGTTTCTCGTGTATGGATGTGACAAAGAGCTAGTCGTAAATGGTTACGTCGATGCGAGCTTTGACATTGATCCGGACGATTCTAAATCACAAACCGGATCGTGTTTTTATTAAGCGGTGGGCTGTAAGTTGGTGCAGTTCTAAACAAAGCGTCGTGGCGGGATCTACATGTGAAGCGGAGTACATTATCGCTTACAAGCGATAAATGAAGGAGTCGGATGAAGGAGTTCATTTCCGATCTAGGTGTCATACCTAGTGCATCGGGACCAATGAAGATCTTCTGTGACAATCTTGGTGCAATTGCCTTGGCGAAGGAATCCAGATTTCACAAGAGGACCAAGCACATCAAGAGACGCTTCAATTCCATTCGGGACCAAGTCCAAGTGGGAGACATAGAGATTTGCAAAATACATACGGATCTGAGTGTTGCGGACACATTGACTAAGCCTCTCTCACGAGCAAAACATGATCAAGATCAAGACTCCATGGGTGTTAGAATCATTACTATGTAATCTAGATTATTGACTCTAGTGCAAGTGGGAGGCTGAAGGAAATATGCCCTAGAGGCAATAATAAAGTTATTATTTATTTCCTCATATCATGATAAATGTTTATTATTCATGCTAGAATTGTATTAACCGGAAACATGATACATGTGTGAATACATAGACAAACATATAGTCACTAGTATGCCTCTACTTGACTAGCTCATTAATCAAAGATGGATATGTTTCCTAACCATAGACATGTGTTGTCATTTGATTAATGGGATCACATCATTAGGAGAATGATGTGATTGACATGACCCATTCCGTTAGCCTAGCACTTGATCGTTTAGTATATTGCTATTGCTTTCTTCATGACTTATACATGTTCCTGTAACTATGAGAATTATGCAACTCCTGTTTACCGGAGGAAAACTTTGGGTACTACCAAACGTCACAACGTAACTGGGTGATTATAAAGGAGTACTACAGGTGTCTCTGAAGGTACATGTTGAGTTGGCGTATTTCGAGATTAGGTTTTGTCACTCCGATTGTCGGAGAGGTATCTCTGGGCCCTCTCGGTAATGCACATCACTATAAGCCTTGCAAGCAATGTGACCAATGAGTTGATTACGAGATGATGCATTACGTAACGAGTAAAGAGACTTGCCGGTAACGACATTGAACTAGGTATTGGATACCGACGATCGAATCTCAGGCAAGTAACATACCGATGACAAAGGGAACAACGTATCTTGTTATGCGGTTTGACCGATAAAGATCTTCGTAGAATATGTAGGAACCAATATGGGCATCCAGGTTCCGCTATTGGTTATTGACCGAGAATAGTTCTAGGTCATGTCTACATAGTTCTTGAACCCGTAGGGTCTGCACGCTTAACGTTACGATGACAGTTTTATTATGAGTTTATAAGTTTTGATGTACCGAAGTTTGTTCGGAGTCCCGGATGTGATCACGGACATGACAAGGAGTCTCAAAATGGTCGAGACATAAAAATTGATATATTGGACGACTATATTCGGACAACGGAAGTGTTCCAGGTGATTTCGGAGAAAACCGGAGTGCCGGAGGGGTTACCGGAACCCCCCGGGAGAGTTAATGGGCCACATGGGCCTTGGTGGGAAGAGAGAGGGGCGGCTAGGGTGGGCCGCGCGCCCCCTCTCGCTCTGGTCCGAATTGGACTAGGAGGGGGGGCGCCCCCCTCTTTCCTTCCCCCCTCTCCCCCTTCCTTCCCCTCCTGTAGGAGTAGGAAAGGAGGAGTCCTACTCCTACTAGGAGGAGGATTCCTCCTCCTGGCGCGCTCCCCTTGGGCCGGCCGGCCTCCCCCCTTGCTCCTTTATATCTGGGGCGGGGGCACCATAGACACACAAGTTGATCTACGGATCGTTCCTTAGTCGTGTGCGGTGCCCCCTCCACCATATTCCACCTCGGTCATATCGTCGCGGAGTTTAGGCGAAGCCTGCACCGTAGAACATCATCATCGTCCACCACGCCGTTGTCTTGTGGAACTCATCCCCAAGCTTTCTTGGATCGGGCCGGGGATCGTCATCGAGCTGAGCGTGTGCTGAACTCGGAGGTACCGTACGTTTGGTGCTTGGATCGGTCGAATCGTGAAGATGTACGACTACATCAACCGCGTTGTGCTAACGCTTCCGCTTATGGTCTACGAGGGTACGTGGATAACACTCTTCCCTCTCGTTGCTATGCCATCACCATGATCTTGCGTGTGCGTAGGAAATTTTTTGAAATTACTATGTTCCCAAACAGTATGTTGTCTCTCTAAGGGAGTCCTGGATTAGGGGGTATCCGGACAGCCAGACTATATACTTTGGCCGGACCATTGGACCGTGAAGATACAAGACTCAAGACTTCGTCCCGTGTCCGGATGGGACTCTCCTTTGCGTGGAAGACAAGCTTGGTGATCCGGATATTATATTTCCTTCTTTTTAACCGACTCCATGTAAACCCTAGCCCTCTCCGGTATCTATATAAACCGGAGGGTTTAGTCCTTAGGGACAGAATCATAATCATCATAGGCTAGCTTCTAGGGTTTAGCCTCTACGATCAATTCTTGTAACACTCATATCATCAATATCAATCAAGTAGGAAGTAGGGTTTTACCTCCATCGAGAGGGCCCGAACCTGGGTAAAACATCGTGTCCCTTGCCTCCTGTTACCATTATCCTTGGACGCACAGATCGGAACCCCCTACCCGAGATCCGCCGGTTTGGACACTGACATTGGTGATTTCATTGAGAGCTCCTCTGTGTCGTCGCCGCAAGGCTTGATGGCTCCTTCAATCGTCAACAACAACATGGTCCAGGGTGAGACTTTCTCCTCGGACAGATCTTCATGTTCGGTGGCTTCGCACTGCGGGCAATTTCACTTGGCCATCTGGAGCAGATCGACAGCTACACCCCTGGCCATCAGGTCAGGTTCGGAAACCTAAACTACACGGTCGATATCCGCGGAGACTTGATCTTCAACGGATTCGGGCCTATGTCAGGAACGCCGGATAGTCACGATGAGCACGGCTTAGACCTGCTGTCAGACAATGCTCGGGATATCACCCCTGCAGGAGCCCCGGACCTAAATCCGGGGCAGATTGTGTCGCCCGAGGACGGGTGGATGGACCCCGCCCTGGAGGCCACACACCCATCGGCGGTAGAGCTGAACACAGACTTCACCCCCAAGGAAGCCTGTGACTCCGGAGTCCCGGACTCATATCCGGTTGTAGGTTCCAGTCCGCGCATCCCCGAGCCCGCCGAATCTGGTTGGGCTCCGGTAATGGAGTTCACTGCAGTGGATATCTTCCAGCACTCGCCCCCTGGCGACATGCTGAACTCGTTAAAATCTCTCTCTTTGTCAGGAGACTCTTGGCCGAACTATGTCCGGCTCGAGTGGGAAGCAGGCGACGAAGGAATCCGTTGCCCACCCACCACCCACTTCATTGCCACGATCGATGATTTAACCAACGTGCTTGACTGCGACACTGAAGACATCGACGGTATGGACGATGACGTAGAAGAAGAACAGGAACCACTGCCCATGGGGCGGTGGACAGCCACCTCCTCATATGATATATATATATATGGTGGACACTCCAAAAGAAACAAATGGCGACGAGGCAATGGAGGATAACCCCTCAAGGAAGAAGGCAAAGTATGAACATCATCAGCGCCACCCAAGCCCCGCCACAACAATACCGGCACAACAGTCAAAAACAATCCAGAAGGTGCCGAAGATGAATACAATCCCGATCAGCCTCCCTTCGAGCAGGCCGGACAGGCGACGGATGGATACTTGGAGAGGGACAACTACACGCCCCCCTCCGAAGATGAAGTGAGCCCCGGAGATGATGAATTTAGCGTGCCTGGGGATCCCGCAGAATAGATTTGCTTTAAGTGACGGCTTATGGCCACAGCAAAAAGCCTGTGAAAGAAGCAACATCAACTCAAATCCAACCAAGATTTGCTCACAGACAGATGGACTAAGGTCCTGGGAACCGAGGAATACGGACTCGACCGCCCCGCCAAAGGGCACACACGGCACAATTCACTACTTCAGCCTAAGAAGGAGAACCTAAAGCCCACACCCTGACGTCAATATACCACGGTCCGGGACAATACGTAGGAAATGCAAGGCAGCATCCACAAACCTTGACGCAATCGTCATAAGCGTCAGGTCAAGGAAATTGATACCAAATTCAGCGGCCCCCAGTCCGGTCAGCAGAAAAAGAGCAGCTCAAACCCATCCGGCCCAAGCAGCATACTTGATCAACCATGTGAAATTCATGGTACCCCCAGAAGGGCGGCCAAGCATACCAACAGAGAATGCCAGATCCTCAAAACAAAACGGCAGGTCACATACCGGAAACAATGAAAGGAGGTTTCAAACAACGAAAGACCAATCAAACATGGCGAAGTCAAAATAAGATCCTCCACAGTACGAAAATACGACCGATCTTCTCCGATCACATCGACTGTCCGGACAGCATCAACCATAGCAATTGCACTCACTATCGACCCAATAGTTTGTGGGCTCCATCTCACACGAGCCCCCATGGGCATAAAACTATCAATAACATCTTCTAAAAGATGCTAGGTGCAAAGGCCAAGTTCTAGAGGCCCACCAAGCTAGTGATCGTCTTCGGACCACCAAACAAATACCACGCTGAAGACTAGATCTTCGGCATTGTCCACTTATACAGTAACTACCACATACTATCGGGACGAACCACATTGGCTAGATTCAATGGGGTACAACTCTAGGCCAGTCCCACGTGACATAGTCACAATTATGGGCAAGGTCGAACCCCACCCTCAGAGTGGAGATCATATAGCTGCTGGAATAGCGAGTCGTGCCCGTTTATCAAATTTTGATTCGAAGCCAACTACCCGGACACCAACTGAGGAGTCCAAGTTACTTTATGGCATGATAGCCTGGTTCAGCCGGGCTCCGATCAGGCACCCGCGGTTCAACCACAGCATGACACACAGTTGCCTTTAAGCATTTGTCTTTGCAGACTAACTTTGGCGCAGAACAGGACTGGCGACGTGGAGTCAGCTCGGACGCACAAGGCAGGAACACATAAGTAAACCCCCCCCAAGGAGACAGTCCGGATACACTTCGGATCCACACACAGCCTCCTCCAGTCCGGCCACGACAGGTTCCACCAAAACAACTCTTTTCATAAGCATAAATCGTACTCATATGCATAGACACGTCACCCTACTACAATGCGTAGACTTAAATAACACTTACCGATCGTGATTCCTCATTGACACCTTTTTTGTCTTAAACGGCACCCGTGCATTGTGTTATGCCCCACTATGCCAGGGGCTTCATAGTACTAATAATATGGCAACAAAGTCCGGCCACCTTCTCGGTCGCTCGGCACCCCGAACTTATAGCAGTATATGCATTAGCTCCGAATCATGTCTTGGGTAATTGGTTGGGTTTGCCCGACTCCCATGTTTGGTACCTTACGTCCCGCTCTATCGGCTAAGGTAGCACTGGGAGAACTACTGCGATTGTGTCCCGGTTCTTCCGGACGAGCACCTCAGTAGAGAAAGCCGAAAACTGACTGTCATGATACAGCAAGAGCTGGTCAGCTGTTCGAGAGGTTGTAAAATCTGTAAAGATTTATTCTGCACAATGCCATTATAAATGCAAAGTGCGACGGATCGGTCTTCCGATCAGGCGCCGATAGAGCCCCTAGTATGGTCTTCCGAATACCAGGGGCTGCGCCCACCATACTCAAATTCCTATGGCTAAGTGAGAGTGATAAAGCCCTATAGTCTGATTGCCTGGTTAGTGGTGAGGAACACCTCCTTAAAAGGACCCAACAATGGGATAAAGAGTGTTCAGGTATGTCCCGAACACCCCAGTACTTTTTACGTGGGGGCAGAAGCCGACGACTAGCCAACTCTCAGGATTTATATACACTAAACAGCCGAAAAGGAAGAACAAACGTTCAGGCAATAAATAGTGCCATTATCCCGCATTACAAAGGACGGCATAACTGCCTTCAGGGAAATATAGTGTCTTTGGTACACTCATCCGCCACAAGGCGGGCTCCTTTCAGGACACCTTCATAGTATAACTCGGGCTTGCGATGCTCTTTACCCTCCGGCGGTCCCTCACTCATCAGCTTCTCAGCATCCAGCTTCCCCCAGTGCACCTTCGCACGGGTAAACGCCATGCGTGCACCCTCTATGCAAACTGATCGCTTAATGACATCGAGCTGAGGGAAAGCACCAACAATCCGCCACGAGTCCGAAGTAACTGCTCGGAATTGGCTCCACGGGCCACAGCCGGACAACCAAGTCCTTCATGGCTAGTTCGGCCGCCTGGTGCAGTTCGACCAGCTGCGTGAGCTGATCGATAAAGGGCACCGGATAATTCGGCGCCAAATACTATGATCAGAAATGCTTCTCCGCAGACTTCTTCTCCTCAGTCTGGTAGAATTGGGCAACGCATCTGATATGCTGCGTGGCAGATCCGCAAATGCCCCTGGAAAAACAAGAATTCAACTTGTCGCTTAGAGTTCCTCCCATTACTATGCAAAAATGGCCTTGAGTACAAAAGGCCTTACTAGCCGCAACCTTCCGGGCCTCCTGAATATCCTTCAGAGCACCTCGGGCTTCTTCCCGAGCATCCTCTGCAGCTTGGAGAGCTTGGGCGAGTTTGGATTCTCTCCCTACTAGACTTTGCTCCCAGGCCTCGCTTTTCTTCACGACCTCCTGGAGCTCTCGCTCAGCTTCAATGACACTGGCCTCGTGCTTCTCACGAAGAGCTTGTTCGGCGGCGGCCTTATTGTCAGCTTCGGCCATAGCCTTCTTCAGTGCCTCAATTTCAGCACTCGCTCCTAGAGCATACAATACAAATATTTTCATCAGGCACACCTTATAATTCGTGCCCAACTTAGCACAAGGTTTCGACATACCTTGCTTGTCCGCCAACTGCTTCTTCATGCAGCCAAGTTCCTCTTCAGCCCGTTCCAGACGCTGCTTTAGTCCGGACACCTCCGCATTATGAGCGGTGGTTGTCTCTGCAGACGCCTATTTTCAAACAAAGGGATACACGTCAGTAACTAAGTCTCCTGCAAAGCGGAAAAATTTGATCCCCTTTCCGGGTTTTTCTCTTTTTCGCCAGACAGTGCATCAGGGGCTACTACTCATACTATGAAAATCTCCCAAAGGTTTCTAAAAAACATACCTCAAAGCCTTTCATAAGGCTAAGGCAGGATTCATTCAGTCCGCTCTCAGCGGACTGAATCTTTTCAACTATCGCACCCATTAGGGCACAATGTTCATCGATGATGGACGCACTCCTTAGCACTGTCGATAGGCCGCCCGGCAACTCTGCTAGGACAGAGGTTGCCGGCGGAGTGAGCAAGCCTCCCTCCATCAGAGGTGGCTGCTCGCCCGATCTTGGAGCTTTAAAAGTCTCCAGGACCGTGTCCGGCTGCGGTCCGAACCTAAGATCGCCCCCGCCGTCGACACGCATGGGAGCCTCTGCTCCCGTGTATCCGGCCCCAGAGATATGCCCTCCATGGTCCGTATCCCTCTGAGACGATACCTCGGTGTCGCGCCGAGGCTTCGGGGAAGGGGCCTCTGGAGGTGTCTCGCTCTCCAGGGCATCTGAGCTCAGCGAATCCTCCGATGAGGACTGTCTGGCGTGGGACCTCGCCGGGCTGCACAAAGTATGGCAACACTTAAACTACTACATCCTAATGACCCCGGGCACGTACGTGTGTGCGGGTTTCGTATATTCACGACTTCACCAGGGGATGGGCCCTGGGATCCCACTCCGGGCTGCTATCGGCAGCTGTGGTGGACGCCTCGGGGAGGGAACTTTTCCCCCTCTTTGGCGATTCGGCCTCCAGGGATGAGGAGGCCGTCCTTTTCTTCCCCCCCTGCGGGGCACTTGTCTTCTTCCTCCTCCTCTTCATCTTTGGAGGAAGGATGGTCGCTGGAGTCCTTGGATTTTGCATCCGAAGCATCACGACGACAAAGGCCACCCCGGGTCTTCTTGACCTTCTTGGAGGCCTCTTTCTTTGGCGCCTCGTAAGGCGCTGGGACCAGCATCTTCGTCAGAAGAGGTCCGGCCGGTTCCTCTGGCAGTAGGGCCGAACACTGTATCCGCTCCACCTTTTTCGTCCATTCCTAGGATTATTGTAGAAAGCACGATAAGTGCGCCTCCCTCGGGATAGGCCGACTAAAAAATGGATGGACAGAGCACATCAATGATTTACCGGACTTGCAGAGCGGGATAGTTGATACTGATACTCTCCAACATATCTATAATTTTTGATTGCTCCATGCTACTTTATCTACTGTTTTGGACTATATTGGGCTTTATTTTCCACTTCTATATTATTTTTGGGACTAACCTATTAACCGGAGACCCAGCCCAGAATTGTTGTTTTTTGCCTATTTTAGTGTTTCGAAGAAACGGAATATCAAACGGAGTCCAAATGGAAATGAAACCTCCGGGAACGTGATTTTCTCACCAAACGTGATCCAGGAGACTTGGACCCTGCTCCAAGGAACAACAGAGGCGGTCACGAGGGTGGGGGGCGCGCCTGTTGCTCCACCGACGTACTCCTTCCTCCTATATATACCTACGTACCCCTGACAGATCAAATACAGAGCCAAAAACCTAATTCCACCGCTGCAACTTTCTGTATCCATGAGATCCCATCTTGGGGCCTGTTCTGGAGCTCCACCGGAGGAGGCATCTACCACAGAGGGCTTCTACATCAACAACATAGCCCTTCCGATGAAGTGTGAGTAGTTTACTTCAGACCTTCGGGTCAATAGCTAGTAGCTAGATGGCTTCTTCTCTCTTTTTGGATCTCAATACAATGTTCTCCCCCTCTCTTGTGGAGATCTATTCGATGTAATCTTCTTTTTGCGGTGTGTTTGTTGAGACCGATGAATTGTGGGTTTATGATCCAACTTATCTATGAATAATATTTGAATCTTCTCTGAATTCTTTTATGTATGATTGAGTTATCTTTGCAGGTCTCTTCGAATTATCCGTTTGGTTTGGCCAACTAGATTGGTAGTTCTTGCAATGGGAGAAGTGTTTAGCTTTGGGTTCAATCTTGCGGTGTCCTTTCCCAGTGACAGATGGGGCAGCATGGCACGTATTGTATTGTTGCCATCGAGGATAACAAGATGGGTTTCTTTTATCATATTGCATGAATTTATCCCTCTACATCATGTCATCTTGCTTAAGGCGTTACTTTGTTTTTAACTTAATACTCTAGATGCATGCTGGATAGCGGTCGATGAGTGGAGTAATAGTAGTAGATGCAGAATCGTTTCGGTCTACTTGTCTCGGACGTGATGCCTATATACATGATCATACCTAGATATACTCATAACTATGCTCAATTCTGTCAATTGCTCAACAGTAATTTGTTCACCCACCGTAGAATATCTATGCTCTTGAGAGAAGCCACTAGTGAAACCTATGGCCCCCGGGTCTATTCTCATCATATCAATCTCCATCACTTTATTACTTGCTTTGTTTTTACTTTGCCTTTTACTTTTCACTTTGCATCTCTATACCAAAAATACCAAAAATATTATTTATCATCTCTATGAGATCTCACCCTCGTAAGTGACCGTGAAGGATTGACAACCCCTAATCGCGTTGGTTGCGGTAGCTATCGCTTTGTGTAGGTACGAGGACTTGTGCATGGTCTCCTCTTTGGATTGATACCTTGGTTCTCAAAAACTGAGGGAAATACTTACGCTACTTTGCTGCATCATCCTCTCCTCTTCGGGGAAATCCAACGCAGTGCTCAAGAGGTAGCAAGAAGAGTTTCTGGCGCCGTTGCCGGGGAGGCTCATGCAAGCAAGTCAACCATACCAAGTACCCATCACAATCCCTATCTCTCGCATTACATTATTTGCCTCTCGTTTTCCTCTGCCCCACTTCACCCTTGCCGTTTTATTCGCCCTCTCTTTCCCAATCTCCTCCTCTCTTTTCCGTTTGCCTTTTCCCGTTGCCTTTCTGTTTGCTTGTGTGTTGGATTACTTGTTGCCATGGCGCAAGATAATACCAAATTGCGTGACTTCTCGAATACCAATAATAATGATTTCCTTAGTACTGCAATTGCTCCTCTTAATAATGATGAGTCTTGTGAAATCAATACCGCTTTGCTGAATCTTGTTATGAAAGATCAATTCGCCGGCCTTCCTAGTGAAGATGCCGCTACTCATCTAAACAATTTTGTTGATTTGTGTGATATGCAAAAGAAGAAAGATACGGATAATAATATTGTCAAATTGAAGTTATTTCCGTTTTCACTTAGAGATCGTGCTAAAGTTTGGTTTTCGTCTTTGCCTAAAAATAGTATTGATTCTTGGAACAAGTGCAAAGATGCTTTTATCTCTAAGTATTTTCCTCCCTCTAAGATCATCACTCTTAGGAACGATATTATGAATTTTAAACAACTTGATCATGAGCATGTTGCCCAATCTTGGGAAAGAATGAAATTGATGCTTCGCAATTTCCCTAATCATGGTTTGAATTTATGGATGATCATATAAAATTTGTATGCCGGATTGAATTTTGCTTCTAGAAATCTTTTAGATTCGGCCGCAGGAGGCACGTTTATGGAAATTATGTTAGGAGATGCTACAAAATTGCTTGATAATATTATGGCTAATTATTCTCAATGGCACACCGAAAGATCTTCTAGTAAAAAAGTGCATGCTATGGAAGAAATCAATGTTTTGAGTGAAAAGATGGATGAACTTATGAAAATGTTTGCTACTAAAAATACTCCTCTTGATCCCAATGATATGCCTTTGTCTACTTTGATTGAGAATAATAATGAATCTATGGATGTGAATTTTGTTGGTAGGAATAGTTTTGGAAACAACGCGTATAGAGGGAATTTTAATCCTTGGCCTTATCCTAGTAATCCTTCTAATAATTATGGAAATTCCTACAACAACTCTTATGGAAATTTTAATATGATGCCCTCTGAATTTGAGAGTAGTGTTAAAGAGTTTATGAATTCACAAAAGAATTTTAATGCTTTGCTTGAAGAAAAATTGCTTAAAGTTGATGATTTGGCTAGGAACGTTGATAGAATTTCTCTTGAAATTGATTCTTTAAAGCTTAGATCTATTCCTCCTAAGCGTGATATCAATGAGTCTCTCAAAGCCATGAGAATTTCCATTGATGAGTGCAAAGAAAGAACCGCTAGGATGCGTGCTTCCAAAGATACCTTTATTAAAGCGTGTTCTTCCAATTCCTATGAAAATCAAGATGAAGATCTAAAAGTTATTGATGTGTCCCCCATTAAATCTTTGTTTTGCAATATGAATCTTGATGAAACTGAATATGATCTTCCTTTACCTAGAAGGCGTTCTAAGAATTCAGAGTTTCTAGATCTTGATGATGAAATTGATGAAAGTGGGATTGAAAGAAATAAAAAACTAGATGTTGCTAAACCCACTATTTGGATCTCAAGGAATTTAATTATGAAAATTGCTCCTTAATTGGTTGTATTTCCTTGTTGCAATCCGTGCTAGACTCTCCTCATGCTTATAGTCAAAATAAAGCCTTTATCGAACACATTGTTGATGCCTTGATGCAATCTTATGTAGAAAAACTTGAGTTGAAAGTTTCTATACCTAGAAAACTCTATGATGAGTGGGAACCTACTACTAAAATTAAAATTAAAGATTATGAGTTTCATGCTTTGTGTGATTTGGGTGCTAGTGTCTCTACTATTCCCAAAACTTTGTGTGATTTGCTAGATTTCCGTGACTTTGAAGATTGCTCTCTAAACTTGCATCTTGCGGATTCCACTATTAAAAAGCCTATGGGAAGAATTAATGATGTTCTTATTGTTGCAAATAGGAATTATGTGCCCGTAGATTTTATCGTTCTTGATATAGATTGCAATCCTTCATGTCCTATTATTCTTGGTAGACCTTTCCTTAGAACGATTGGTGCAATCATTGATATGAAGGAAGGGAATATTAGATTCCAATTTCCCTTATAGAAGGGCATGGAACACTTCCCTAAAAAGAAAATAAAATTACCATATGAATCTATCATGAGAGCCACTTATGGATTACCTACCAAAGATGGCAATACCTAGATCTATCCTTACTTTTATGCCTAGCTAAGGGCGTTAAACGATAGCGCTTGTTGCGAGGCAACCCAATTTTATTTTTTATTTTTTGTTTTTGCTTCTGTTTAGGAATACATAATCCATCTAGCCTCTGCTTAGATGTGGTTTTATGTTTTAATTAGTGTTTGTGCCAAGTAGACCCTATAGGATAACCTACGATGATAGTTGATTTGATTCTGCTAGAAAACAAAAACTTTGCACGCACTAATATAATTTTTTTTAAATCAAAGAAACGTGATTTTGCGTTTTTATTTTTGCTGATGTTCAATAAACAAATTGTCCAGGACTTCCTATTTTTAGGATTTTTAGAGTTCCAGAAGTTTGCGTTAGTTCTGATTACTACTGATTGTTCTATTTTGTGATTCTGTTTTTGCGTGTGTTGTTTGCTTATTTTGATGAATCTATGGCTAGTAAAATTGTTTATAATCCATAGAGAAATTGGAATACAGTAGGTTTAACACCAATATAAATAAAGAATGAGTTCATTACAGTACCTTGAAGTAGTCTTTTGTGTTCTTTCTCTAACGGAGCTCACGAGATTTCTATTAAGTTTTGTGTTGTGAAGTTTTCAAGTTTTGGGTGAATTATTTTGATGGATTATGGAACAAGGAGTGGAAAGAGCCTAAGCTTGGGGATGCCCATGGCACCCGCAAGATAATCCAAGGACACCAAAAAGTCAAAGCTTGGGGATGCCCCGAAAGGCATCCCCTCCTTCGTCTACTTCCATCGGTAATTTACTTGGAGCTATATTTTTATTCACCACATGATATGTGTTTTGCTTGGAGCGTCTTGTATCATTTGCGTATTTGCTTGTTAGTTTACCACAATCATGTTGGGGAACGTTGCAGAAAATTAAAATTTTTCCTATGGTTTCACCAAGATCCATCTATGAGTTCATCTAAGCAACGAGTATTGGGAGAGAGTTTGCATCTACATACCACTTGTAGATCGCGTGCTGAAGCTTGCAAGGTGATGATGGAGTCGTACTCGACGTGATTCAGATCACCGATGTCCAAGTGCTGAACGGACAGCACCTCCGCGTTCAACACACGTGCAGTGCGGGTGGCGTCTCCTCCATCTTGATCCAGCAAGGAGGAAGGAGAGGTTGAGGAAGACAGCTCCACCGGCAAAGACGACGGCGTGGTGATGGTGGAGAAGCGATACTCGGCAGGCTTCGCCAAGCACACAGCGGAGGAGGAGAGGTGTTGGGAGGGAGGGCTGCGCCTTGGAGATGGGTGCTGCAGCCCCCTCCCTCCCCTTTATATAGGCCCCTGGGCGCGCCCCTGAGATCTAATCTCCAAGGGGCGGCGGCAAGGGGTGGAGTGCCCCCAAGCCAGCTGGGCGCCCCACCCCTAGGGTTTCAACCCTAGGCACGGGGGTGGGCCTAGGGGCGCACCAGCCCACTATGGGCTGGTTCCTCCCACTTCAGCCCATGGGGACCTCCGGATAGGTGGCCCCACCGGTGGACCCCGGGACCCTTCCGTGGTCCTGTACATTCTGGGAGACCCGAAACTTTCCCGATGGCGAAATACCACTTCCTATATATTATTCTTTACCTCCGGACCATTCCGAACTCCTCGTGGCGTCAGGGATCTCATCCGGGACTCGAACAACATTCGATAGTCACATACTAGTCTTCCTAATAACCCTAGCGTCACCGAACCTTAAGTGTGTAGACCCTACGGGTTCGGAGACACGCAGACATGACCGAGACGACTCTCGGGCAATAACCAACAGCGGGTTTGGATACCCATGTTGACTCCACATGCTCCTCGATGATTTCATTGGTTGAACCACGATGTCGAGGATTTGATCAAACCCTCAGATTCAATTCCCTTTGTCAATCGATGCGTTACTTGCCCGAGACTCGATCGTCGGTATCCTAATACCTTGTTCAGTCTCGTTACGGCAAGTCACTTTACTCGCATCAGTAATGCATGATCCGTGGCCAACACCTTGGTCAACTTGAGCTCATTATGATGATGCATTACCGAGGGCCCAGAGATACCTCTCCGTCATACGGAGTGACAAATCCCGATCTCGATCCGTGTCAACCCAACAGATACTTTCGGAGATACCGTAATGCACCTTTATAGTCACCCGATTCGTTGTGACGTTTGATACACCAAAGGCACTCCTACGGTATCCGGAGTTACGATCTCATGGTCGAAGGAAGAGATACTTGACATTGGCAAAGCTCTAGCAAACGAACTACACGATCTTTTATGCTATGCTTAGGATTGGGTCTTGTCCATCACATCATTCTCCTAATGATGTGATCCCGTTATCAACGACATCCAATGTCCATAGTCAGAAACCATGACTATCTGTTGATCTGTGAGCTAGTCAACTAGAGGCTCACTAGGGACATATTGTGGTCTAAGTGTTCACACGTGTATTACGATTTCCGGATAATACTGTTATAGCATGAACAAAAGACAATTATCATGAACAATGAAATATAATAATACTTTTATTATTGCCTCTAGGGCATATTTCCAACAGTCTCCCACTTGCACTAGAGTCACCAATCTAGTTACATTGTGATGAATCGAACACCCATAGAGTTCTGGTGTTGATCATGTTTTGCACGCGAGAGAGGTTTAGTCAGCGGATCTGCAACATTCAGATCCGTGTGCACTTTGCAAATCTCTATGTCTCCATATTGAACATTTTCACGGATGGAGTTGAAACGACGCTTGATGTGCGTGGTCTTCTTGTGAAACCTGGGCTCCTTGGCAAGGGCAATAGCTCTAGTGTTGTCACAGAAGAGTTTGATCGGCCCCGACGCATTGGGTATGACTCCTAGGTCGGTGATGAACTCCTTCACCCAAATCGCTTCATCGCTGCCTCCGAGGCTGCCATGTACTCCGCTTCACATGTAGATCCCGCCACGGCGCTCGCTTGCAGCTGCACCAGCTTCTTGCTCCACCATTCAACATATACACGTATCCGGTTTGTGACTTAGAGTCATCGGATCTGAGTCGAAGCTAAGCGTCGGCGTAACCCTTCTGACGAGCTCTTCGTCTCCTCCATAAACGAAAACATGTCCTTCGTCCTTTTCGGTACTTTAGGATATTCTTGACCGCTGTCCGGTGTTCCTTGTCGGGATTACTTTGGTATCTTGCAACCAAACTTACGGCAAGGTTTACATCGGTGCAGTACACAGATGGCATACATAATAGATCCTATGGCTGAAGCATAGGGATGACACTCATCTCTTCTTTATCTTTTGCCGTGGTGGGTGGTCGAGCCGAGCTCAATCTCACACCTTGTAACATAGGCAAGAACCCTTCTTGGACTGATCCATTTTGAACCTCTTCAAAATCTTATCAAGGTATGTGCTTTGTGAAAGACCTATGAGGCGTCTCGATCTATCTCTATAGATCTTGATGCCTAATATATAACAGCTTCTCCAAGGTCCTTCATTGAAAAACACTTGTTCAAGTAGGCCTTAATGATGTCGAAGTTTTGTATCATTTCCCATCAACAGTATGTCATCTACATATAATAGGAGAAATGCTCTGAGCTCCCACTCACTTTCTTGTAAACGAGGCTTCTCCATAAGTCTGCATAAACTCAAACGCTTTGATCATCTCATCAAAACGAATGTTCCAACTCCGAGATGCTTGCACCAGCCCATAAATGGATCACTGGAGCTTGCATACTTTGTTAGCGTTCTGTGGACCGACAAAACCTTCCGGCTGCATCATATACAACTCTTCCTTAAGATGTCCGTTAAGGAATGCCGTTTTGACGTCCATATGGCATATCTCATAATCATAGTATGCGGCAATTGCTAACATGATTCAGACGGACTTTAGCTTCGCTACAGGAGAGAATGTCTCATCGTAGTCAATCCCTTGAACTTGTCGATAACCCTTAGCGACAAGTCGAGCCTTATAGATGGTAACATTACCATCCGCGTCCGTCTTCTTCTTAAAAATCCATTTGTTTTCTATCGCTCGCCGATCATCGGGCAAGTTTGTCAAAGTCCATACTTTGTTTTCATACATGGATTCTATCTCGGATTTCATGGCCTCAAGCCATTTGTTGGAATCCGGGCCCGCCATCGCTTCTTCATAGTTCGAAGGTTCATTGTTGTCTAACAACATGATTTCCGTGACAGGGTTGCCGTACCACTCAGTGCGGAGCGTGTCCTCGTGGACCTTCGAAGTTCAAGAGTAACTTGATCCGAAGTACCTTGATCATCATCATTGTTTTCCTCTTGATTGGTGTGGGCATCACAGAGCGGTTTCTGCGCTGCACCACCTTCCCGTTCGAGAGGTAGTACTTCATCGAGTTCTACTTTCCTCCCACTTACTTCTTTCGAGAGAAACTCTTTTCGAAAAGCATCCGTTCTTGGCAACAAAGATCTTGCCTTCGGATCTTAAGTAGAAGGTATACCCGACAGTTTCCTTAGGGTATCCTATGAATCGCATTTTTCCGACTTGGGTTCGAGCTTTTCGGGTTGAAGTTTCTTGACATAAGCATCGCATCCCCAAACTTTTAGAAACGACAGCTTAGGTTTCTTCCCAAACCATAATTCATACGGTGTCGTCTCAGCGGTTTAGACGGTGCCCTATTTAAAGTGAATGTAGCTGTCTCTAGGCGTATCCCCAAAATGATAGCGGTAAATCGGTAAGAGACATCATAGACCGCACCATATCCAATAGAGTGCGATTCGACGTTCGGACACACCGTTTATTTGAGGTGTTCGGTAGCGTGAGTTGTGAAACGATTCCACATTTCCTTAAGTGTGTACCAAACTCGTGACTTAAGTATTCTCCTCCACGATCTGATCGTAAGAATTTTATCTTTCGGTCACGTTGATTCTCTACCTCACTCTAAAATTCCTTGAACTTTTCAAAGGTCTCAGACTTGTGTTTCATTAAGTAGACATACCCATGTCTACTCAAGTCATCAGTGAGAGTGAGAACATAAGGATATCCTCCGCGAGCCTCAACGCTCATCGGACCGCACACATCAGTATGTATGATTTCCAACAAGTTGGTTGCTCGCTCCATTGTTCCGGAGAACGGAGTCTTGGTCATCTTGCCCAAGAGGCATGGTTCGCATGTGTCAAACGATTCATAATCAAGAGACTCTAAAAGTCCATTAGCATGGAGCTTCTTCATGCGCTTGACACCAATGTGACCAAGGCGGCAGTGCCACAAGTATGTGGGACTATCGTTATCAACTTTACATCTTTTGGCATCCACACTATGAACATGTGTAACATTATGCTCGAGATTCATTAAGAATAAACCATAGACCATCGGAGCATGACCATAAAACATATCTCTGATATAAATCGAACAACCATTATTCTCAGACTTAAATGAGTAGCCATCTCGTACTAAACGAGATCTAGATACAATGTTCATGCTCAAACATGGCACTAAATAACAATTATTAAGGTTCTCAAAACTAATCCCGTAGGTAAATGTAGAGGCAGCGTGCCGACGGCGATCACATCGAATCTGGAACCATTCCCGACGCGCATCGTCACCTCGTCCTTCGCCAGTCTCCGTTTATTCCGCAGCTCTTGCTGTGAGTTACAAATGTGAGCAACGGCACCGGTATCAAATACCCAGGAGTTACTATGAGTACTGGTAAGGTACACATCAATTACATGTATATCAAATATACCTTTGGTGTTGCCGGCCTTCTTATCCGCTAAGTATTTGGGGCAGTTCCGCTTCGATGACCCTTCCTTGCAATAAAAGCACTCGGTCTCGGGCTTGGGTCCATTCTTTGACTTCTTCCCGCAGCGGGCTTACGGGCGGCAACATCTTTGCCGTCCTTCTTGAAGTTCTTCTTACCCTTGCCCTTCTTGAACTTAGTGGTCTTATTGACCATCAACACTTGATGTTCTTTCTTGATTTCAGCCTCTGCTGACTTCAGATCGAGAACACTTCAGAATGGTCTTTACCATCCCTGCATGTTGTAGTTCATCACAAAGCTCTTGTAGCTTGGTGGGAGCGATCGAGGATTCTGTCAATGACCGCCTCATCAGGGAGGTTTATGTTCATTTGGGTCATACGGTTGTGCAACCTGACATCTTGAGGATGTGCTCACCGACGTAACTGTTTTCCTCCATCTTACAACTGTAGAACTTGTCGGAGACATCATATCTCTCGACCGGGCATGAGCTTGGAAAACTAGTTTCAGCTCTTGAACATCTCATATGCTCCGTGGTGCTCAAAACGCTTTTGGAGCCCGGTTCTAAGCTGTAAAGCATGCCGCCTTGAACGAGGGAGTAATCATCGGCACGAGCTTGCCAAGCGTTCATAACGTCTTGGTTCTCTCGACGGAGCGACACCTAGCGGTCCTTCTAGGACATATTGTTTCTGGCAGCTATGAGGATGATCCTCGGTTCCGACCCGATCCGTATAGTTGCTGCCATCATCTTTCAGCTTGGTTTTCTCTAGGAGCGCGTTGAAGTTCATGTTGACATTAGCGTTGGCCATTGATCTACAAGACATATTTGCAAAGGTTTTAGACTAAGTTCATGATAATAAAGTTCTAATCAAATTATGAACTCCCACTTAGATTAGACATCCCTGTAGTCATCTAAGTGTTACACGATCCGAGTCGACTAGCCCGTGTCCGATCATCACGTGAGACGGACTAGTCATCGTCGGTGAACATCTTCATGTTGATCGTATCTTCCATACGACTCGTGTTGGACCTTTCGGTCTCCGTGTTCTGAGGCCATGTCTACACATGCTAGGCTCGTCAAGTTAACCCTAAGTGTTTTCGCTGTGTAAAACTGTCTTACACCCGTTGTATGTGAACGTAAGAATCCATCACACCCGATCATCACGTGGTGTTTAGAAGCGACGAACTGTAGCAATGGTGCACAGTTAGGGGAGAACACTTCTTGAAATTTTGTAAGGGATCATCTTATTTACTACCGTCGTCCTAAGTAAACAAGATGTAAAAGCATAATAAACATGAGATGCAATTATATACTTGTGACATGATATGGCCAATATCATATAGCTCCATTGATCTCCATCTTCGGGGCTCCATGATCATCTTGTCACCGGCTTGACACCATGATCTCCATCATCATGATCTCCATCATCATGTCTTCATGAAGTTGTCACGCCAACGACTACTTCTACTTCTATGACTAACGTTTAGCAATAAAGTAAAGTAGTTTACATGGCGTTCTTCAATGACACACAGGTCATACAAAAAATAAAGACAACTCCTATGGCTCCTGCCGGTTCGTCATACTCATCGACATGCAAGTCGTGAATCCTATTACAAGAACATGATCTCATACATCACAATTCATCATTCATCACAACTTCGGCCATATCACATCACATGATCAATCGCTGCAAAAACAAGTTAGGCGTCCTCTAATTGTTGTTGCATCTTTTACGTGGCTGCGATTGGGTTCTAGCAAAACGTTTTCTTACCTACGAATCACCACAACGTGATTTTGTCAACTTCTATTTACCCTTCATAAGGGCCTGTTCATCGAATCCGCTCCAACTAAAGTGGGAGAGCAGACACCCGCCAGCCACCTTATGCAACTAGTGCATGTCAATTGGTGGAACCGGTCTCACGTAAGCGTCACGTAAGGTTGGTCGGGCGCTTCATCCCACAATACCGTTGAGCAAGAAAAGACTAGTAGAGGCAAGTAAGTTGACAAGATCTACGCCCACAAAAAATTGTGTTCTACTCGTGCATTAGAGAACTACGCATAGACCTAGCTCATGATGCCACTGTTGGGGAACGTTGCAGAAAATTAAAATTTTTCCTACGGTTTCACCAAGATCCATCTATGAGTTCATCTAAGCAACGAGTATTGGGAGAGAGTTTTCATCTACATACCACTTGTAGATCGCGTGCGGAAGCTTGCAAGGTGATGATGGAGTCGTACTCGATGTGATTCAGATCACCGATGTCCAAGTGCTGAACGGACAGCACCTCCGCGTTCAACACACGTACGGTACGGTGACATCTCCTCCGTCTTGATCCAGCAAGGAGGAAGGAGAGGTTGAGGAAGACAGCTCCACCGACAGCACGACGGCGTGGTGATGGTGGAGAAGCGATACTCAAGCAGGGGCTTCGCCAAGCACACAGCGGAGGAGGAGAGGTGTTGGGGAGGGAGGGCTGCGCCTTGGAGATGGGTGCTGCAGCCCCTCCTCCCCCCTTATATAGGCCCCACAGGGGCGCCCCCTGAGATCTAATCTCCAAGGGGGCGGCGACCAAGGGGTGGAGTGCCCCCCAAGCCAAGTGGGGCGCCCCCCCCCTAGGGTTTCAACCCTAGGCGCGGGGTGGGCCTAGAGGCGCACCAGCCCACTATGGGCTGGTTCCCCTCCCACTTCAGCCCATGGGGCCCTCCGGGATAGGTGGCCCCACCCGGTGGACCCCCGGGACCCTTCCGGTGGTCCCGGTACATTACCGGGAGACCCCGAAACTTTCCCGATGGCCGAAATACCACTTCCTATATATTATTCTTTACCTCCGGACCATTCCGAAACTCCTCGTGACGTCCGGGATCTCATCCGGGACTCCGAACAACATTCAGTAGTCACATACTAGTCTTCCTAATAACCCTAGCGTCACCGAACCTTAAGTGTGTAGACCCTACGGGTTCGGGAGACACGCAGACATGACCGAGACGACTCTCGGGCAATAACCAACAGCGGGGTTTGGATACCCATGTTGGCTCCCACATGCTCCTCGATGATTTCATTGGTTGAACCACGATGTCGAGATTGATCAAAACCTCAGATTCAATTCCCTTTGTCAATCGATGCGTTACTTGCGAGACTCGATCGTCGGTATCCTAATACCTTGTTCGGTCTCGTTACGCAAGTCACTTTACTCGCATACCGTAATGCATGATCCGTGGCCAACACCTTGGTCAACTTGAGCTCATTATGATGATGCATTACCGAGTGGGCCTAGAGATACCTCTCCGTCATACGGAGTGACAAATCCATCTCGATCCGTGTCAACCCAGATACTTTCGGAGATACCGTAATGCACCTTTATAGTCACCCGATTCGTTGTGACGTTTGATACACCAAAGGCACTCCTACGGTATCCGGGAGTTACGATCTCATGGTCGAAGGAAGAGATACTTGACATTGGCAAAGCTCTAGCAAACGAACTACGATCTTTTATGCTATGCTTAGGATTGGGTCTTGTCCATCACATCATTCTCCTAATGATGTGATCCGTTATCAACGACATCCAATGTCCATAGTCAGAAACCATGACTATCTGTTGATCTGTGAGCTAGTCAACTAGAGGCTCACTAGGGACATATTGTGGTCTAAGTGTTCACACGTGTATTACGATTTCCGGATAATACAGTTATAGCATGAACAAAAGACAATTCTCATGAACAATGAAATATAATACTACTTTTATTATTGCCTCTAGGGCATATTTCCAACAAATCATCCTTGCTGTACACACCTTTTGAGAGAGCCATACATGAATTGGAATTTGTTAGAATACTCTTTGTGCTTCACTTATATCTTTTGAGCTTGATAGTTTTGCTCATAGTGCTTCACTTATATCTTTTGAGCGTGATAATTTTTGCTCTAGTACTTCACTTAGATCTTTTAGAGCACGGTGGATTTGTTTTAAAGAAACTATTGATCTCTCATGCTTCACTTAGATTATTTTGAGAGTCGTTAATAGCATGGTAATTTGCTTAATGTTAATAAACTTGGTATTCAAGATATGTGAAACTTTCTTTTGAGTGCATTGAATACTAAGATAAGTTTGATGCTTGATAATTGTTTTGAGATATGGAGGTGATAATATCAAAGTGACGCTAGTTGGGTGATTATGAATTTGAAGAATGCTTGTGTTGAAGTTTGTGATTCCCGTAGCATGCACGTATGGTGAACCGCTTTGTGATGAAGTTGGAGCACAATTTTATTTATTGATTGTCTTCCTTATGAGTGGCAGTCGGGGACGAGCGATGGTCTTTTCCTACCAATCTATCCCCTAGGAGCATGCGCATAGTGCTTTGGTTTTTGATGACTTCTAAATTTTTGCAACAAGTGCATGAGTTCTTTTGATTAATGTTGAGTCCATGGATTACACGCACCCTTTCACCCTTCCATTATTGCTAGCCTCTCTTGTGCCGTGCAACTTTCGCAGATACCATACACCCACCATATACCTTCCTCAAAATAGCCACCATACCTACCTATTATGGCATTACCATAGCCATTCTGCGATATATTGCCATGCAACTTTCCACCGTTCCGTTCATATGACACACATTACTTTTGTCATATTGCTTTTTGCATGAACATGTAGTTGACATTGTATTTGTGGCAAAGCCACCGTTCATAATTCTTTCATACATGTTGCTCATGAGTCATTGCACATCCCGGTACGCCGCCGGAGGCATTCATATAGTGTCATATTTTGTTCTAAGTATCGAGTTGTAATTGTTGAGTTGTAAGAAAAACAAAAGTGTGATGATCATCATTATTAGAGCATTGTCCCAGTGAGGAAAGGATGATGGAGACTATGATTCCCCCATAAGTCGGGATGAGACTCCGGACGAAAAAAAAGAGGACATAAAAAAAAGAGAAAAGGCCCAAAAAAAGAGAGAAAAAGAGAGAAGGGACAATGCTACTATCCTTTTACCACACTTGTGCTTCAAAGTAGCACCGTGATCTTCATGATAGAGAGTCTCATATGTTGTCACTTTCATATACTAGTGGGCATTTTTCATTATAGAACTTGGCTTGTATATTCCAATGATGGGCTTCCTCAAAATGCCCTAGGTCTTCATGAGCAAGCAAGTTGGATGCACACCCACTTAGTTTCTTTTGTTGAGCTTTCATATACTTATAGCTCTAGTGCATCCGTTGCATGGCAATCCCTACTCACTCACATTGATATGTATTGATGGGCATCTCCATAGCCCGTTGATACGCCTAGTAGATGTGAGACTATCTTCTCCTTTTTGTATTCTCCACAACCACCATTCTATTCCACCTATAGTGCTATGTCCATGGCTCACGCTCATGTATTGCGTGAAAGTTGAAAGAGTTTGAGATTACTAAAGTATGAAACAATTTCTTGGCTTGTCATCGGGGTTGTGCATGATTAAATACTTTGTGTGATGAAGATAGAGCAACAGCCAGACTATATGATTTTGTAGGGATAACTTTCTTTAGCCATGCTATTTTGAGAAGACATGATTGCTTTGATTAGTATGCTTGAAGTATTATTATTTTTATATCAATATGAACTTTTGTCTTGAATCTTTCGGATCTGAATATTCATGCCACAATTAAGATGATTTACATTGAAATTATGCCAAAGTATCACTCCGCATCAAAAACTCTTTTTTATCATTTACCTACTCGAGGACGAGCAGGAATTAAGCTTGGGGATGCCTGATACGTCTCCAACGTATCTATAATTTTTGATTGCTCCATGCTACATTATCTACTGTTTTGGACTATATTGGGCTTTATTTTCCACTTTTATATTATTTTTGGGACTAACGTATTAACCGGAGGCCCAGCCCAGAATTGCCGTTTTTTGCCTATTTCAGTGTTTCGAAGAAATGGAATATCAAACGGAGTTCAAACGGAATGAAACCTTCGGGAACGTGATTTTCTCACCGAACGTGATCCAGGAGACTTGGACCCTGCTCCAAGGAACAACAGAGGCGGTCACAAGGGTGGCCCCCCCCAGGGCGCGCCCCCTACCTTGTGGGCCCCCTGTTGCTCCACCGACGTACTCCTTCCTCCTATATATACCTACGTACCCCCGACAGATCAAATACGGAGCCAAAAACCTAATTCCACCACTGCAACTTTCTGTATCCATGAGATCCCATCTTGGGGCCTGTTCTGGAGCTCCGCCGGAGGAGGCATCTACCACAGAGGGCTTCTACATCAACAACATAGCCCTTCCGATGAAGTGTGAGTAGTTTACTTCAGACCTTCGGGTCAATAGCTAGTAGCTAGATGGCTTCTTCTCTCTTTTTGGATCTCAATACAATGTTCTCCCCCTCTCTTGTGGAGATCTATTCGATGTAATCTTCTTTTTGCGGTGTGTTTGTTGAGACCGATGAATTGTGGGTTTATGATCCAGCTTATCTATGAATAATATTTGAATCTTCTCTGAATTCTTTTATGTATGATTGAGTTATCTTTGCAGGTCTCTTCGAATTATCCGTTTGGTTTGGCCAACTAGATTGGTAGTTCTTGCAATGGGAGAAGTGTTTAGCTTTGGGTTCAATCTTGCGGTGTCCTTTCCCAGTGACAGATGGGGCAGCATGGCACGTATTGTATTGTTGCCATCGAGGATAACAAGATGGGTTTTTTTTATCATATTGCATGAATTTATCCCTCTACATCATGTCATCTTGCTTAAGGCGTTACTTTGTTTTTAACTTAATACTCTAGATGCATGCTGGATAGCGGTCGATGAGTGGAGTAATAGTAGTAGATGCAGAATCGTTTCGATCTACTTGTCTCGGACGTGATGCCTATATACATGATCATACCTAGATATACTCATAACTATGCTCAATTCATCAATTGCTCAACATAATTTGTTCACCCACCGTAGAATATCTATGCTCTTGAGAGAAGCCACTAGTGAAACCTATGGCCCCCGGGTCTATTCTCATCATATCAATCTCCATCACTTTATTACTTGCTTTGTTTTTACTTTGCCTTTTACTTTTCACTTTGCATCTCTATACCAAAAATACCAAAAATATTATTTATCATCTCTATCAGATCTCACCCTCGTAAGTGACTGTGAAGGGATTGACAACCCCTAATCGCGTTGGTTGGGAGTAGCTATCGTTTTGTGTAGGTACGAGGGACTTGTGCGTGGTCTCCTACTGGATTGATACCTTGGTTCTCAAAAACTGAGGGAAATACTTACACTACTTTGCTGCATCATCCTCTCCTCTTCGGGGAAATCCAACGCAGTGCTCAAGAGGTAGCAGATACCCGCGGTCCTCGGTGGAGCCCAGCCACGGTTTGCCGGACTTGAAAAGCAACTTCCAGATGTCCTTGTGGGAGGAGCCATAGAGCTCCCGAAGGGTCTGGTGCTCGGCTGGGTCGTATTCCCAAAAATTGTAGGCTCGACACTGGCAAGGGAGAACCAGGCGAACTAACATCACCTGGACTACGTTGACGAGTTTGACGTCCTTGTCGACCACGCTCTGGATGCGCGTTTGGAGCACTGACAGCTCGTCGGATGACGACCAGTTCTGGCCCTTCTCGGGCCAGGACGTGAGCCGTAGTGGGGCTCCAGATCTAATTCGGGAGCAGCGGCCCACTTTTTACCATGCGGTTTGGTGATATAGAACCACTGCTGCTCCCACTCCTTGACGGAATCATTGAAGGTGCCCGTCGGCCATATGACCTTGGGCATCTTGCTCACCATTGTGCCGCCGCATTCGGCGTGCTCTCCATTCACCACCTTGGGCTTCACGATGAAGATTTTCAGCCATAAGCCGAAGTAGGGCGAAATACGGAGAAAGGCCTCACATACAACGATGAACGTCGAGATGTTAAGAAAAGAATTGGGGGACATATCATGAAAATCAATCCCGTAATAGTACATGATGCCGCGAACAAATGGGTGAAGGGGAAACCCGAGCCCGCAGACGAAATGAGGAATAAACACGACCCTCTCGTGGGGCTCCGGAGTGGGGACGATCTGTCCCGCCGGTGGAAGACGATGGCCGATTTTCTTGGCCAAGTAACCGGCCTCTCGGAGCTTTTTGATATCCCTCTCCCGGACGGTAGAGGCCATCCATTTGCCTCCTGCTCCAGATCCAGACATCTTCGGAGGACCTCACTTCGGTGGAGAAGAAGAGTGCTTGGGCGCTAGGGCTCGAGTAGATGGGAATGGACTAGCGGAAGGAAAAGGCGTGGGTAAAAAGGAAGAGACCTTATCTCTTTATAAAGGCGGTAAAAGCTTTTGCGCCTCCCCACTTGCCTGGTGGAACCCGCTCGTTCCCCACTCGCCGCAATTAGCGGTGTGGTTGGGTTACCCATACCCGTATTGATGAGAATCCCGTAAATAAGGGGACATGATCTCTGCTTCGGCGAGATGTACAGAGGAAACCGCTTCACAATATGCGCTGTGGCTGGTTGTGGGGAGACGGTTTGAATGATGACCCGACCGTGGTGTCATGCCACGTTGTCTAAAGATGTCAGCGGATTACATTTGTGAAATATGGTTCTCTATACGGTGGTATGTGAAGATCATCTTGCAGATCCGGACACGATTTAAGTGTTCGATAATTACTTTGGAGTATTCGGAGATGGAACCTGCCTTGCAATGCCGAAGACAAAACTACGCGCCGGACTCATTGTCATTGAAGCCTGGTTCAGGTGCTACTGAGGGAGTCCTGGATTAGGGGGTATCCGGACAGCCGGACTATATACTTTGGCCGGACTGTTGGACCGTGAAGATACAAGACTCAAGACTTTGTCCCGTGTCCGGATGGGACTCTCCTTTGCGTGGAAGACAAGCTTGGCGATCCGGATATTATATTTCCTTCTTTGTAACCGACTCCATGTAAACCCTATCCCTCTCCGGTATCTATATAAACCGGAGGGTTTAGTCCTTAGGGACAGAATCATAATCATCATAGGCTAGCTTCTAGGGTTTAGCCTCTACGATCTCGTGGTAGATCAACTCTTGTAACACTCATATCATCAATATCAATCAAGCAGGAAGTAGGGTTTTACCTCCATCGAGAGGGCCCGAACCTGGGTAAAACATCTTGTCCCTTGCCTCCTGTTACCATTAGCCTTAGACGCACAGATCGGAACCCCCTACCCGAGATTCGCCGGTTTTGACACCGACACTCTCCTCTAGTGGTGTTATGTGAACGTCGACTACATGACACTTCACCATTATTTGGGCCTAGAGGAAGGCATTGGGAAGTAATAAGTTGATGATGGGTTGCTAGAGTGACGGAAGCTTAAACCCTAGTTTATGCGTTGCTTCGTAAGGGGCTGATTTGGATCCACTAGTTTCATGCTATGGTTAGGTTTACCTTAATACTTCTTTTGTTGTAGCAGATGCTTGCAATAGGGGTTAATCATAAGTGGGATGCTTGTCCAAGAAAGGGCAGCACCCAAGCATCGATGAGGAGTCTGGACTAGGGGTGTCCGACAGCGGACTATCAATATCCATGGGACTCCCGGATCACGAAGATAGAAGATTGAAGACTCGGCTCGTGTCCCAAGGTACTTTACTTGGCATGGAAGGCAAGCTTGGCAATACGGATATGTAGATCTCCTACCATTGTAACCGACTCTGTGTAACCCTAGCCCCTCCGGTGTCTATATAAACCGGAGGGCTGTAGTCCGTGGGACACAACATTACATCTCAACAATCATACCATAGGCTAGCTTCTAGGGTTTAGCCTCATTGATCTCGTGGTAGATCTACTCTTGTACTATCCATATCATCAATATTAATCAAGCGGGGTAGGGTATTACCTCCATCGAGAGGGCTGAACACGGGTAAAAACATCGTGTCCCTCGTCTCCTGTTACCATCCGCCTAGACGCATGCGATTCGGGACCCCCTACCGAGATCCGCGGTTTGACACCGACATTGGTGCTTTCATTGAGAGTTCCTCGTGTCGTCGCCGATAGGCCCGATGGCATCTTCAAACTTCAACGCTGTCGGTGAGACTTTTCTCCCGGACAGATCTTCAGATTCGCGGCTTTACTGCGGGCCAACTCTCTTGGCTGTATAGAGCAGATCGAAGCTTCGCCCTGGCCATCGGTCAGATTCGGAAGCCTAAACTTCACGGCCGATGACCGCGGAGACTTGATCTTGACGGACTCGAGCCACAATAAGCGCGCCGCCTTTGCAGCGATGGGCATGACCTAGCTCTGCCGCCGGACAGTGCTATGGTGGCCGCACTTGAACCTGCCCCAACTACTTGCCCGGAGCCGATTGCCCATGACAAGGGTCGGTGGATAGACGTCGCCCCGGGGGCTTCAACATCTACGGCGATGGAGCCGAATACCGATTGTGTCCCTTGCGAAACTCATGATCCCCCGACGCCGGACTCCTCGCCGGGCTCCGAGCCTCCCGCGCCCCCGCCAATTAAGCCAGATTGGGCGCCGATTATGGGATTCACCGCCGCGGACATCTTCCAACACTCGCCCTTTGGCGATATCCTGAATTCCCTGAAGCATCTCTCGCTATCAGGAGAATCCTGGCCGGACTACGGCCAGGACGGTTGGAGTACGAACGATGAAGAAATTCAGAGCCCACCCACCACCCACTTTGTAGCCACTGTCGAAGTGAAGGAAATATGCCCTAGAGGCAATAATAAAGTTATTTTTTATTTCCTTATTTCATGATAAATGTTTATCATTCATGCTAGAATTGTATTAACCGGAAACATGATACATGTGTGAATGCATAGACAAACAATATGTCACTAGTATGCCTCTACTAGACTAGCTTGTTAATCAAAGATGGTTATGTTTCCTAACCATGAACAAAGAGTTGTTATTTGATTCACAAGGTCACATCATTAGTAGAATGATCTGATTGACATGACCCATTCCATTAGCTTAGCACACGATCGTTTAGTATGTTGCTACTGCTTTTATCCATGACATATACATGTTCCTGTAACTATGAGATTATGCAACTCCGTTTACGGAGGAACACTTTGGTGCTACCAAACGTCCACAACGAATCGGGTGATTATAAAGGAGTACTACAGGTGTCTCCAAAGGCAGATGTTGGGTTGGCGTATTTGAGATTAGGTTTTGTCACTCCGATTGTCGGAGAGGTATCTCTGGGCCCTCTCGGTAATACACATCACTTGAAGCCTTGCAAGCATTACAGCTAATGAGTTAGCTGTGAGATGATGTATTACGGAACGAGTAAAGAGACTTGCGTAACGAGATTGAACTAGGTATTGGATACCGACGATCGAATCTCGGGCAAGTAACATACCGATGACAAAGGGAACAACGTATGTTGTTATGCGGTCTGACCGATAAAGATCTTCGTAGAATATGTAGGAACCAATATGGGCATCCAGGTCCCGCTGTTGGTTATTGACCGGAGACGTGTCTCGGTCATGTCTACATTGTTCTCGAACCGTAGGGTCCGCACGCTTAAGGTTTTGATGACAGTTATATTATGAGTTCATGTATTTTGATGTACCGAAGAAGTTCGGAGTCCCGGATGTGATCACGGACATGACGAGGAATCTCGAAATGGTCGAGACATAAAGATTGATATATTGGAGGCTTATATTTGGAGTTCGGAATGGTTCCGGGTGAAATCGGGATTTTACCGGAAAACCGGGGGGTTACCGGAACCCTCCCGGAGGCTATTGGGCCTTAGTGGGCCTCGAGGGAGAAGAGGAGGGGCCGGCCAGGGCAGGCCGCGCGCCCCCTCCCCCCTAGTCCGAATAGGACAAGGAGGGGGGGGGCGGCGCCCCCCTTCCTTCTTCCCCCTCCCCCAATCCTACTCCAACTAGGAAAGGGGGGGAGTCCTACTCCCGGTGGGAGTAGGACTCCTCCGGCGCGCCTCCCTTGGGCCGGCCGCACCCCTTGCTCCTTTATATCTGGGGCAGGGGCACCTAGAACACACAAGTTTGATCTACGGATCGTTCCTTAGCCGTGTGCGGTGCCCCCTCCACCATATTCCACCTCGGTCATATCGTCATGAAGCTTAGGCGAAGCTCTCGCCGATAGAACATCAAGATCGTCCCACGCCGTCGTCTTGACGGAACTCTCCCTCGACACTCGGCTGGATCGGAGTTCGAGGGGCGTCATCGAGCTGTCGTGTGTCAAGAACTCGGCGTCGAGTGCTTGGCGCGGGATCGGTCGGATTGCGAGGAGAACATCGACTACTTCCTCTACGTTGTGATCGCTTCCGCTTCAGTCTCGAGGGTGCGTGGACAACACTCTCCCTCTCGTTGCTATGCATCACCATGATCTTGCGTGTGCGTGGGAAATTTTTGAAATTACTCGTTCCCCAACAGTGGTATCCGAGCCTAAGTTTTTATGGTTTGATGTTTTGCACGAGTAGAACACAAGTGAGTTGTGGGCGATACAAGTCATACTACCTACCAGCATGTCATACTTTGGTTCAGCGGTATTGTGAGATGAAGCGGCCCGACCGACATTACGCGTATGCTTACGCGAGACTGGTTTCACCGCCACGAGCACTCGTTGCTTAAAGGTGACCGGTGGGTGTCTGTCTCTCTCACTTTAGTTGAACCGAGTGTGACTACGCCGGTCCTTGAGAAGGTTAAAACGAGTCTATTTGACGAAATATCGTTGTGGTTTTGATGCGTGGGTGAGACTGGTTCTTGCTTAAGCCCGTAGCAGCCACGTAAAATTTGCAACAACAAAGTAGAGGGCGTCTAACTTGTTTTTGCAGGGCATGTTGTGATGTGATATGGTCAAGACGTGATGCTATATTTTATTGTATGAGATGATCATGTTTTGTAACGAAGTTATCGGCAATGGCAGGAGCCATATGGTTGTCGCTTTATTGTATGAAATGCAATGCTACCTGTAATGCTTTACTTTATCACTAAGCGGTAGCGATAGTCGTAGAAGCATAAGATTGGCGAGGCGACAACGATGCTACGATGGAGATCAAGGTGTCGCGCGGTGGCGATGGTGATCATGATGGTGGTGCGAGATGGAGATCACGAAGCACAAGATGATGATGACCATATCATATCACTTATATTGATTTGCATGTGATGTTTATCCTTTATGCATCTTATCTTGCTTTGATTGACGGTAGCATTATAAGATGATCTCTTACTAAAATTATCAAGAAGTGTTCTCCCGAGTATGCACCGTTGCCAAAGTTAAATCGTGCCCGGACACCACGTGATGATCGGGTGTGATAAGCTCTCGTCCATCTACAACGGGTGCAAGCCAGTTTTGCACCTTAGAATACTCGGGTTATACTTGACGAGCCTAGCATATGCAGATATGGCCTCGGAACACGGAGACCGAAAGGTCGGCGTGAATCATATAGTAGATATGATCAACATAAGATGTTCACCATTGAAAACTACTCCATTTCACGTGATGATCGGTTATGGTTTAGTTGATTTGGATCACGTGATCACTTAGATGACTAGAGAGATGTCTGTCTAAGTGGGAGTTCTTAAGTAATATGATTAATTGAACTTAAATTTATCATGAACTTAGTACTGATAGTATCTTGCTTGTCTATGTTTGATTGTAGATAGATGGCTCGTCTTTGTTGTTCCGTTGAATTTTAATGCGTTCCTTGAGAAAGCAAAGTTGAAAGATGATGGTAGCAATTACACGGATTGGGTCCGTAACTCGAGGATTATCCTCATTGCTGCACGTAAGAGTTACGTCTGGATGCACCGCTGGGTGCGAACTGCTTGCAGGAGCAACACGGATGTTGTGAGCGTCTGCGAGCAAAGCTGATGACTACTCTATAGTTCAGTGTGCCATGCTTTACGGCTTAGAACCGGGACTTCAACGGCGTTTTGAGCGTCATGGAGCATATGAGATGTTCCAGAGTTGAAGTTGATATTCCAACAGAATGCCCGGATTGAGAGATATGAAGTCTCCAATAAGTTCTATAGCTGCAAGATGGAGGAGAATAGTTACATTAGTGAGCACATACTCGTAATGTCCGGGTACTACAATCACTTGACACAATTGGGAGTTAATCTTCCGGATGATTGTGTCATTGATGAAATTCTTCAATCACTACCACCAAGCTACAAAGGCTTCGTGATGAACTATAATATGCAAGGGTTAGTAAAGACTATACAGAGCTCTTCGCAATGCTAAAGGCTGCGGAGGTAGAAATCAGAAGGAACATCAAGTGTTGATGGTCAATAAGACCACTAGTTTCAAGAAGAAAGGTAAAGGGAAGAAGAAGGGAACTTCAAGAAGAACAGCAAGCAAGTTGCTGCTCGGAGAAGAAACCCAAGTCTGGACCTAAGCCTGAAATCGAGTGCTTCTCTTGCCGCAGCGGTCACCTTTGAAGCGGAACTGCCCCAAGTATTTGGCGGATAAGAAGGATGGCAAGGTGAACAAAGGTATATGTGATATACATGTTATTGATGTGTACCTTACTAGAGCTCGCAGAGCACTGGGTATTTGATCTCGGTTACATTGCTAATATTTGCAACTCAAAACAGGGACTACGGATTAGCGAACACCGGCAAAGGACGAGGTGACGATCTTGCGTGGGAAATGGTTCCAAAGTCGATGTGATCGCGGTCGACACGCTACCTCTACATCTACCTTGGGATTAGTTTTAGACCTAAATAATTGTTATTTGGTGCTGCGTTGAGCATGAACATTATATCTGGATCTTGTTTGATGCGAGACGGTTATTCATTTAAATCGAGAGAATAATGGTTGTTCTATTTATATGAGTAATATCTTTTATGGTCATGCACCCTTGAAGAGTGGTCTATTTTGATGAATCTCGATAGTAGTGATACACATATTCATAATGTTGAAACCAAAAGATGCAGAGTTGATAATGATAGTGCAACTTATTTGTGGCATTGCCGTTTAGGTCATATCGATGTAAAGCGCATGAAGAAACTCCATCTTGATGGACTTTTGGAGTCACTTGATTATGAATCACTTGGCACTTATGAACCGTGCCTCATGGGCAAGATGACTAAAACCCGTTCTCGGTACTATGGAGAGAGCAACAGATTTGTTGGAAATCATACATACGGATGTATGTGGTCCGATGAATGTTGAGGCTCGTGGCGGATATCGTTATTTTCTCACCTTCACAGATGACTTAAGTAGATATGGGTATATCTACTTAATGAAACATAAGTCTGAAACATTTGAAAAGTTCAAAGAATTTGAGTGAAGTTGAAAATCATCGTAATAAGAAAATTAAATTTCTACGATCGATCGTGGAGGTGAATATTTGAGTTCTGAGTTTGGTCTACATTTGAAACAATGCGGAATAGTTTAGCAACTCACGCCACCGGAACACCACAGCGTAATGGTGTGTCGAGCGTCGTGTCGCACTTTACTAGATATGGTGCGATCTATGATGTCTCTTACTGATTTACCGCTATTGTTTTGGGGTTATGCTCTAGAGGCGGCCGCATTCACACTGAATAGAACACCGTCAAAATCCGTTGAGACGACACCTTATGAACTATGGTTTAGCAAGAAACCAAAGTTGTCGTTTCTTAAAGTTTGGGGATGCGATGCTTATGTGAAAAAGCTTCAACTTGATAAGCTCGAACCCAAATCGGAAAATGTGTCTTCATAGGATACCCAAAGGAGACAGTTGGGTACACCTTCTATCACAGATCCGAAGGCAAGACATTCGTTGCTAAGAATGGATCCTTTCTAGAGAAGGAGTTTCTCTCGAAAGAAGTGAGTGGGAGGAAAGTAGAACTTGATGAGGTAATTGTACCTTCTCCCTTACTTGAAAGTAGTTTGCCACAGAAACCGGTTTCTGAGACATCTACACCAAGTAGTGAGGAAGTTGATGATGTTGATCATGAAACTTCAGATCAAGTTGCTCGAGAACCTCGTAGATCAACGAGTAAGATCCGCACTGAGTGAATGCGGTAATCCTGTTCGGAAATCATGCTACTAGATCATGATGAACCTACGAACTATGAAGAAGCGATGGTGAGCCCAGATTCCATAAAATGGCTTGAGGCCATGAAATCGAGATGGGATCCATGTATGAAAACAAAGTATGGACTTTGGTTGACTTGCCCGAGGGTAGGCAAGCAATAGAAAACAAGTGGATCTTCAAGAAGAAGACCGACGGCGACGGTAATGTTATCTACAAAGCTCGACTTATCGCAAAGGGTTTTCGACAAGTTCAAGGGGTTGACTACGATGAGACCTTCTCACCCGTGGCGATGCTTAAGTCTGTCCGAATCATGTTAGCAATTGTCGCATTTTATGATTATGAAATTTGGCAAATGGATGTAAAGACTGCATTCTGAATGGATTTACGGAAGAAGAGTTGTATATGATGCAACCGAAGGTTTTATCGATCCAAAGGGAGCTAACAAAGTATGCAAGCTCCAGCGATCCATCTATGGACTAGTGCAAGCATCTCGGAGTTGGAATAAGCGCTTTGATAGTGTGATCAAAGCATTTGGGTTCATCTGAGACTTTTGGAGAAGCTTTGTATTTACAAGAAAGTGAGTGGGAGCTCAGTAGCATTTACGATATTATATGTAGATGACATATTATTGATCGGAAATGATATAGAATTCTGGATAGCATAAAGGGATACTTGAATAAGAGTTTTCAATGAAAGACCTCGGTGAAGCTGCTTACATATTGGGCATTAAGATCTATAGAGATAGATCAAGGCGCTTAATTGGACTTTCACAAAGCACATACCTTGACAAAATTTTGAAGAAGTTCAAAATGGATCAAGCAAAGAAAGGGTTCTTGCACTGTGTTACAAGGTGTGAAGTTGAGTAAGACTCAATGCCCGACCACTGCAGAAGATAGAGAGAAATGAAAGATGTTCCTATGCTTCAGCCATAGGCTCTATCATGTATGCAATCTTGTGTACCGGACCTGATGTGTGCCTTGCTATAAGCCTAGCAGGAGGTACCAAAGTAATCCAGAGTGGATCATCGGACAACGGTCAAGAACATCTGAAATACGAAAAAAGGACTAAGGATATGTTTCTCGTATATGGAGGTGACAAAGAGCTCATAAATGGCAGTTACGTTGATGCAAGCTTTGACACGATCCGACGATTCTAAATCGCAGACCGGATCGTATTTACACTAAGCGGAGGAGCTGTCGGTTGGTGCAGTTCTAAACAAAGCGTCGTGGCGGGATCTACATGTGAAGCGGAGTACATAGCAGCTTCGAAGCAGCTAATGAAGGAGTGCGGATGAAGGAGTTCATATCCGATCTAGGTGTCATACCTAGTGCATCGGGTCAATGAAAATCTTCGTGACAATCTTGGAGCAATTGCCTTAGCGAAGGAATCCAGATTTCACAAGAGGACCAAGCACATCAAGAGACGCTTCAATTCCATCCGGGACTTAGTCCGGTGGGAGACATAGAGATTTGCAAGATACATACGGATCTAAATGTAGCGACCCGTTGACTAAGCCTCTTCCACGAGCAAAACATGATCAACACCAAGACTCCATGGGTGTTAGAATCATTACTATGTAATCTAGATTATTGACTCTAGTGCAAGTGGGAGATCAAGGAAATATGCCCTAGAGGCAATAATAAAGTTATTATTTATTTCCTTATTTCATGATAAATGTTTATCATTCATGCTAGAATTGTATTAACCGGAAACATGATACATGTGTGAATGCATAGACAAACAATATGTCACTAGTATGCCTCTACTAGACTAGCTTGTTAATCAAAGATGGTTATGTTTCCTAACCATGAACAAAGAGTTGTTATTTGATTAACAAGGTCACATCATTAGTAGAATGATCGATTGACATGACCCATTCCATTAGCTTAGCACACGATCGTTTAGTATGTTGCTACTGCTTTTATCCATGACATATACATGTTCCTGTAACTATGAGATTATGCAACTCCGTTTATCGGAGGAACACTTTGGTGCTACCAAACGTCACAACGTAATCGGGTGATTATAAAGGAGTACTACAGGTGTCTCCAAAGGCGGATGTTGGGTTGGCGTATTTCGAGATTAGGTTTTGTCACTCCGATTGTCGGAGAGGTATCTCTGGCCCTCTCGGTAATACACATCACTGAAGCCTTGCAAGCATTACAACTAATGAGTTAGCTGTGAGATGATGTATTACGGAACGAGTAAAGAGAATTGCGATAACGAGATTGAACTAGGTATTGGATACCGACGATCGAATCTCGGGCAAGTAACATACCGATGACAAAGGGAACAACGTATGTTGTTATGCGGTCCGACCGATAAAGATCTTCGTAGAATATGTAGGAACCAATATGGGCATCCAGGTCCGCTGTTGGTTATTGACCGGAGACGTGTCTCGGTCATGTCTACATGTTCTCGAACCGTAGGGTCCGCACGCTTAAGGTTTGATGGCGGTTATATTATGAGTTTATGTATTTTGATGTACCAAGAAGTTGAGTCCGGATGTGATCACGGACATGACGAGGAGTCTCGAAATGGTCGAGACATAAAGATTGATATATTGGAAGCCTATATTTGGAGTTCGAATGGTTCCGGTGAAATCGGGATTTTACCGAAAACCGGGGTTACCGAACCCTCCGGAGGCTATTGGGCCTTAGTGGGCCTCGAGGGAGAAGAGGAGGGGCCGGCCAGGGGCAGGCACGCGCCCTTCCCCTTAGTCCGAATAGGACAGGAGGAGGCGGCGCCCTTCCTTCTTCCCTCCCCAATCCTACTCCAACTAGGATTGGAGGGAATCCTACTCCCGGAGGAGTAGGACTCCTCCAGCGCCTCCTCTAGGCCGGCCGCACCCCCTTGCTCCTTTATATCTCGGGGCAGGGGGCACCCTAGAACACACAAGTTTGATCTACGGATCGTTCCTTAGCCGTGTCGGTGCCCCCTCCACCATATTCCACCTCGGTCATATCGTCGCTGAGCTTAGGCGGCTCTCGCCGATAGAACATCAAGATCGTCACCACGCCGTCGTCTTGTGGAACTCTCCCTCGACACTCGGCTGGATCGGAGTTCGAGGGGCGTCATCGAGCTGTCGTGTGTCAAGAACTGGGGCGTCGGATAACGGCGCCGGATCGGTCGGATTGCGAGGAGAGCGTCGACTACTTCCTCTACGTTGTGATCGCTTCGCTTCAGTCTCGAGGGTACATGGACAACACTCTCCCTCTTGTTGCTATGCATCACCATGATCTTGCGTGTGCGTAGGAATTTTTTGGAAATTACTACGTTCCCCAACACGAAGATCTAACCGACATGCTAGACTACGACTCCAAGGACATCGACGCTATGGACGATGATGCCGGAGACGATCAGGACCCAGCGCCCACGGGGCCTTTGGAAGGCCACCTAAATCGTCACAGCGTCTACATGGTGGATACCCCAAAAGAAGGGGATGGCGAAAAAGCAGCGGAGGAAGATTCTTTGAAGAAACAGCCTAAGCGCCGGCGTCAGCGGCGCCGCTGTAAATCCCGCCACAACAAGAATGGAGAATCCGGCACGGGAGACAATAACACTCCGGAGAGTGCCGAAGACAAACCCCTCCAGCAAGACTCAGCGAAGGAGGAAGTAGAAGCAAGCCCTCACGAAAGGGCGGCGAAAGAAAAGGTTGAGGATCACAACTATGTACCTCCCTCCGAGGGCCGAATCAAGCCCGATGACGATTTAACTCAAAGAGCCCGTCGAACAAGATCTTTACAAACGCAGGCTCATCGCTACAGACAAGAAGCACGAAGAAGGAAAAGCGGAAGCTCAACACAGCGGAAGGCGCGCTCCGGATAAGATGGAGCAAAGTACTCAAAACCGCAGAACAAACATGGCAACAGCCACCAACCAAAGAGCTACCGAGCGCAAGCTGCTCCCGAATTGACGAAGAGGCCATAAAGCCCCCACCGTCAAATGGCCCAGCCAGTCCATCTCTGGACCCAAAGGAAAGCCCCAACAAGCAAAGGAACACGTCAAGTGTCCGACGAGAGGCGGCACGATACAAATGCTGGGCGCCGCACACCCACTATGCTTCACCGACGAGGTCTTTGGAGCATGAATTCCCAGCAGGTTTAAACCCATAAACATAGAAGCATACGATGGAACAACAGACCCTGGAGTCTGGATAGAAGACTATATATTGCATATACATATGGCTAGAGGAGACGATCTCCACGCCATAAAATATCTACCCCTCAAGCTCAAAGGGCCAGCCCGTCATTGGCTCAAAGGCCTCCCAGAAAACACTATTGGAAGTTGGGAAGAGCTCGAGGAAGCGTTTAGAGCAAATTTTCAAGGGACTTATGTCCGGCCTCCGGATGCAGATGACCTAAGTCACATAACTCAACAGCCCGGAGAGTCAGCGCGGAAATTCTGGAACAGGTTCCTTACCAAAAAGAACCAAATAGTCGACTGTCCGGACACCGAAGCCTTAGCAGCTTTTAAGCATAATGTCCGAGATGAATGGCTCGCCAGACACCTCGGTCAAGAGAAACCGAGGACAATGACCGCATTAACTAGCCTCATGACCCGCTTTTGCGCAGGAGAGGACAGCTGGTTGGCAAGAAGCAGCACCAGCGACCCAAGTACATCCGAGATAAGAGATGGAAGCGGAAAATCACGCGCGAAAAAGAACAGCGCGAATAAAGAAAAAGCCCAAAAGCACAGCAGTCAACGCCGGTTTAAAGGCTCACGACCGAACAATAAAGCTCAACCCGTCAAGGACGACAATGACGAACTGTCTAACCTACACAAAATTCTAGGTCGGATATGTCAAATCCACAAGTACCCGGAAGGCCTGCAAATCACACCCACGAGGATTGTTGGGTTTTCAAACAGTCCGGCCGACTAAGCGCCGAACGCAAGGGGCTCGGCGCGTCAGCGAAGAAGATAAACCCGCCAGCGAGGGCACCGAAAACAAAAGACTTTCCCACAAGGGGTCAAAGCAGATAAACTCACTTCATGTGAGGACACGGAAAAAAACAGTCGGCACTTTCTAAAAGAGCTTCGCGGTCCGGCCCATAAACCATAGAGATTGGATATTAAAACCAATCACTTTCGACCACGGGATTATTCAAAAGTGTTGAACCATGGGGCGGACTCCCGATATTGAATCCGATAATAGACGGACTACAATTCACAAGCGTCCTAATGGGCGGAGGCGGTGACTTGAACCTGCTATATTCAAACACAATCCGTCGGATGGGGATAGACCCTACCAAAATTCGACACAGCTGCACTTCCTTCAAAGGAGTTACGCCGGGCCCTTACGCCAAGTGCACAGGCTCGATATTACTCGAAGTCGTGTTCGGATCACCGAACAATTTTCGACGAGAAGAGTTAATTTTCCATATCGTCCCATTTAAAATTGAACATCAAGCACTATTGGGACAAAAGGCTTTTGTCCGCTTCAACGCCATACCGCATTACGCGTCTCTTACACTTAAGATGCCCGGTCCACATGGCACCATTTCAGTGCGAGGGTTACTTAAAGACCCCGGATTCGGATAGACGAATCCGGACTCAGCAGGCTAGGGGCTACCTAGCCACATACCCTTTCACAAGGGGCTGTGCGCACAACTAACATCGGTTTCATATAAACCTAGCCTTAATTATTTATGCTTATTCTTTTGCATTATTTTTGCACGAACTGTTTTTTTTTGAAATGTTCCTCTCTTTTCTACAGATGAACAACGTGCGTACCCATCCAGGATAACGACACAACGGAGACACAGGCGCAGACGTGTAGTAGGGACCCGTCGCAAGGATTCTTTTCAGATTAAGACCCTACGTAGACCTTTTTATTACTGTCTCTTGTTGCTAAATCGCCCTCGGCTTCTTCCTATAGCCGAGGCTGAGCCTGACGCTTGGGCATCGGCCGCGTCAGAAGACAATGCCCGTACCTGGACACAAGGGGCTTAGGGCATAATTCTGCCCGTTTTCATAAAGTTCGAACACCTCAGGGAGTGTTCGGCGTCTCAAGTTGGGCACTATATGCATCAGCTCCGAATCATGTCTTTGGTCAAATGTTGGGTTTGCCCGGCTCCTGTGTTTTGCTGCCTTACGTTCCGTATCACCCGGCTAACGCGGCACCGGAGAACTATGCGATTGTGCCCCGTTCGGCTGGGCGAGCACCTCGATGAAAGCCGAAAACGACTGTCATGATATAGCGAGAGTCCGTCAGCCACTTGATCGACTACTGAAATGTTTAGAATTCCCGCTTTGACGAAGGGCGCTTCGGTCAGGCACATACGCACTTTAATCCGGAGATGTGCGGTGCCATTAGGGGCTATATCGTAGCCCCACCCTCGAGCTCCATTGGCTAAGTGAAAGAGATAAAGCATTATAGTCCGGATTGCCTCGTTAAGCGCTACCACCTCCTTATAATAGGACCGAGACGTCGGATTAAAGTGTGAAAAAGCGCTATTTTGCGAGCACCCCAGCACCTTGTGCAAGGGGGCTGAAGCCGAAGACTGCATCTTTCAGGTTGTACACAAGTATACTTAAACGGCCGCAAGGAGAAGTATTACTACTTGGAAGCACAAGTATAAAAAGCATTCATACTACAATCATTGATTTACAAGATAATGCGTTCAATTGAACGTTACATTCTTCGAGCACTGTGACTCTATTATCTGAAAGCCCAAGATAACTTCCCGAAATAATGTTCGGCGGAAGCGGTTCCCATCGAACCTCAGGCAGCAACAGCGGTGGCATCCATCTCCGGACACTGCGCCTTTACACGGGCCAGAGCCATTCGCGCGCCCTCGATGCAAGCCGACCGCTTCATCTCGTTGATATGCGGCACCGCCCCAAGGAACTGCTGCAGCAGGCCGAAATAACTCGTCGCCTTGGACCTCTCTGGCCACACATGGGCCACGATGTCAGTCATAGCCAGCCCGGACAGTCTATTCAGTTCGGCCCATTCGGCCAACCTGTCCGACAGAGGAAGAGGGCGATCCGGACTATGGAATTGAGTCCAATATAACTCTTCCACCTCGTGATCCCCCTGGCTCCGGAAGTGCTTAACGGCGTCAGCCGCACTCGCAGCCAAGTCCATATAGGGATCCTCCGAACTCCACTGCTTTTCAAATTTGGCATACTTGGCATCCATAAACCGGCGATGCATAAGAAACGGCTTGCCAGCCGTGATTTCTCCGGCTTGGCGCAGCTCCTCCTTCATAGCCCGCATTGTAGAGCGGGCATCCTTAGTCTCGGCGGTGGCCTTCTTCAGGTCTTCCCGCTCCAATAGGCGCTCCTTTTCAAGAGCCTCGCTACAGTCGGTAGCATCCTTTAATTTCTTGGCCAATCCGGCCACCTCCGCCCTGCTTAGGCAGTGCACAGCCTTTTCGGCCTTCAACTCTCCGGCCGCCCTCTCGGCAGCCGCATCACTCCTTCGGGCTTGCTCCTTAGCTTGTGCAAGCTCGGCCCGAAGTCTCTCCATAGCAGTAGCACTATCTGCATAAATAGCATAAAACTTATCATAGGAGGGCTTTAACCCACTCAAATAAAGCGGCTACGGAGAATTTACTTACCTTGCGACTCGTCAAGTCACTGATTGACGAGTGCGATGTCAGCATCTGCCATGTCCAGTTGCCGACTCGCCGAAAAAACTGCTCGATCCGCTGCCCCTGGACTATCCGCCACAATGCTCGAACGGCGGTATTCATTACCCGAGACATTTAGATTTTCGATCCTCGATGCGCTGTCGTCTTCGACAACCTACCGAGTCTCGAAACTACTATCTATCTGAGCGCATTTTCATATGCACAACTGTTAAAAAACAAAGGGTGCGCCATTTTCGCATACCTCAAATCCCGCCAGACAAGCTCATGGCGGCCTCACATAATCCGCTTTCAGCGATTTAAATCCTTCAATCACCATACGCATTAACGCACGGTGATCTTCGAAATGGGCGCCCTCTCAAGCAAACTCTTGATTCTCGGTCGGACTCGGTGGGTGTTGAACTCCTTGGCCCCTCCGGACTCGGGGCGCCCTCCGTGGCGACACTTGGGCTCGCTTTGCCTCATCTGGCGGCGTGGCGATGGAGGCTTATCGCTCTCCATCTTCTCCGAAGAAGATCCCGAGAACGAACTCGCTGCAGAGCGGCTGCAGATCCGAACTGCGATATAGATATCTCGGTTACCTACAGAAGTATAAACGAAGGTACTTCCTTATTAAAACTTTCTCTTTCATACTCACGGCTCGTTGGAGGGCTGGTCCTTGGGCGATGATCGCGAGTCCGGATTCTCTCCGGACGCCGGACCCCCCGGTGGGGATTTCTTCCCACGCTTAGGGCTGGGACCTCCGGATCTTGGAGGCGGTCCTCTTCTCCTTCGAAGGAGGGATCCTTGGTTCCCTCCTCTTGATCGCCCTTGGACGGCGTATTAGCTCCTTTATATCCCCGTCGCCCCCCTCTGTGGGCGCAACCTCCAACATTCTGACCAGCACGGGCTTCAGTGCGGTCTCTGGGAGGGGAGCCGGACACCTTATCAGCCTTGATCGCGCCACCCATTCCTATAGGGAATAAAAAGGGTCAGGAGATGATCTTTTGAAAGGCATACAAGTAGAATGTCCGAGCTCGGAGCCATTTACCTGAGTATCCGGGCGATCGCGGCTTAAGCCCGCGTCCTCGGCCGAATCCGGACGCTACTGCGGTCCGAAGAACAGCTTGTACATCTCCGTGGGTGTTGCGCCCATAAAATGCTGGAGAATATGAGGTCCCTCCGGATTGTACTCCCATAGCCGGAGAGAACGACGTTTGCAGGGTAGGAGGTGCCTGACTAGCATGACTTGCATCACCTTGGCGGTGGCGTCCCTTGTTTGGAGGTCTCGAATCCGGCCTGCGGTGCGGGCACGTCTTGAACGGCCCCAGTTGAGCCCTTGGTTGACCCACGACATTAGTTGCCGTGGAGGTCCCGGCGGAAGGAGGCGGCGGCTTTTGCTTGCTGCCCCTTGGAGCGGTGATGTAGAACCACTCCTGCTGCCACAATCCCTGTTCCTCTTGGAAGGAACCTTCGAGCCACAGGGCATCGACCTTCTTGCTTATGGTCGCCCCGCCGCACTCCGCTTGACGCCCCCCGATCATCTTCGGCTCCACCTTGAATGTTTTCAGCCACAGGCCGAAGTGGGGGATGACGCGGAGGAAGGCTTCGCAGACGATAATGAATGCAGAGATATGGAGGATAGACTCCGGAGCCAAGTCGTGGAAGTCCAGCCCGTAGTAAAACAGGAGCCCCCTCACGAAGGGATCCGTCGGGAAGCCTAATCCCCGACGGAGGTGAGATCTTGAAAGACGATTCGCCGGGCTCGAGGCTGGCACGGCCTGCCCAGGGCAGGCAACCTGTCTTGAAACTTCATAGGCCAGGTACTTGGCCTCACGCAGCTTCAATATGTCCTCCTCCGTGACGGAGGAGAGCACCCACCGGCCCTGGAGGTCGGAGCCGGACATTGCTGTGGATCCGAAGCGCTCGAGTCTGAGGCTCTTGGTGTTGGGCGGGGGAGCGGAGGAAAGATTCGATCACGAGGTTGAAAGACAAGGACAGGCCTTGGTCCTCTTATAAAGGGAAATAATACCAAGGGCCATCTCCGTGACCGTTTGAGATCCCCTTCGATAGAGGAGGCGTGGCGACGGGAACGGTTGGGTTACCCACGCACGTATTGATGAGGATCCCGGAATAAAAGGGAACACGATCTCTGCTTTGACAGGACGTGCCAAGGAAGCCTCTTCGCTAAACGTGACGAGGCGGAATAATAAAAACGATTCAAACGAGGGCTTGGCTGCGGTGTGACATCACGCTGCGTAATACGTCAGCAGATTGAATTAAGTGTGTATTTTATTCTCTCTACATTAGAATGTGGAAATTATTTTGCAGAGTCGGACACTATCCTGGTGTTCATTATCTTCTCCGGATTATTCAAGGGAGGAACCCGCCTTCCAATGCCGAACATTATGCACGCCGGACTTATCGTCATTGAAGACTGGTTCGAGGGCTCTTGAGGAGTCTGGACTAGGGGTGTCCGGACAGCCGACTATCAATATCCGCCGGACTCCCGGACTACGAAGATAGAAGATTGAAGACTCGGCTCGTGTCCGGAAGGTACTTTACTTGGCGTGGAAGGCAAGCTTGGCAATCTGGGATATGTAGATCTCCTACCATTGTAACCGACTCTGTGTAACCCTAGCCCCTCCGATGTCTATATAAACCGGAGGCTGTAGTCCGTGGGACACAACATTACATCTCAACAATCATACCATAGGCTAGCTTCTAGGGTTTAGCCTCATTGATCTCGTGGTAGATCTACTCTTGTACTACCCATATCATCAATATTAATCAAGCAGGGCGAGGGTATTACCTCCATCGAGAGGTCCCGAACACAGGTAAAACATCTTGTGTCCCTCGTCTCCTGTTACCATCCGCCTAGACGCACAGTTCGGGACCCCCTACCCGAGATCCGCCGGTTTTGACACCGACAACCGGTCCACCCACATATCAAATTAGCAAAGTAACGAACCCGAATCATATGAGCATGATGAAAACTAGCTTGACGATAATTCCCATGTGTCCTCGGGAGCATTTTTCTCATTATAAGAATTTCTCCAGGCTTGTCCTTTGCTACAAAAAGGATTGGGCTACCTTTCTGCACCTTATTTACTTTCATTGCTTGTTACCCATTACAAATTCTCTTATCACAAAACTATCTGTTACCTACAATTTCAGTGCTTGCAGAGAATACCTTACTGAAAACCGCTTGTCATTTCCTTCTGCTCCTTGTTGGGTTCGACACTCTTACTTATCAAAAGGACTAGGTAGATCCCCTATACTTGTGTGTCATCAAGACTCTTTTCTGGCGCCGTTGCCGGGGAGGGAAGCGCCTTTGGTGAGTGGAACTTGGTAAGGAAACATTTATATAGTGTGCTGAAATTTTCTGTCACTTGTTACTATGGAAACTAATCCTTTGAGGGGCTTGTTAGGGGCATCTTCGCCCGACCAGAGAAACAAGAGTTGCTCCTCAACCTATTGAACCTACTGAAAATGTTTACTTTGAGATTCCTTCGGGTATGATAGAGAAACCGCTAGCTAATCCCTTTGCAGGAGATGGGACCTTGCATCCCGATTTACACCTTATCTATGTGGATGAAGTTTGTAGATTATTTAAGCTTGTAGGTATACCCGATGATGTTGTTAAGAGGAAGGTCTTCCCTTTATCTTTGAAGGGAGACGCATTGACATGGTATAGGCTATGTGATGATATGGGATCTTGGAACTATAAACGATTGAAATTGGAATTTCACCAGAAGTTCTATCCTATGCATCTTGTTCATTGTGATTGTAATTATATATATAATTTTTGGCCTCGCGAAGGAGAAAGCATCGCTCAAGCTTGGGGGAGGCTTAATTCAATGTTATATTCATGCCCCAATCATGAGCTCTCAAGAGATATGATTATTCAAAAAAATTATGCTCGGCTTTCTCTCAATGATCGCACCATGCTCGATACTTCCTGTGCTGGTTCTTATATGCTGAAGACTATTAAATTCAAGTGGGATTTATTGGAAAGAATTAAATGCAACTCTGAAGATTGGGGTTCCGACGATGGTAAGGAGTCAAGTATGACACCTAAGTTTGATTGTGTTAAATCTTTTATGTATACCGATGCTTTTCGTGGATTTAGCGCTAAATATGGACTTGACTCTGAGATAGTAGCTTCTTTCTGTGAATCTTTTGCTACTCACGTTGATCTCCCTAAGGAGAAGTGCTTTAAATATAATCCTCCCACTGAAGTAAAATTAGTTGCACCTATTACAGTTGAAGAAAAGACTATTACTTATAATGATCCTATTGTTCCTACTACTTATGTTGAGAAACCACCTTTTCCTGTTAGGATAAAGGATCAGGCTAAAGCTTCAACTGTGGTTCGTAAGAGTAATACTAGAACATATACACCTCCTGAGCAAATTAAAGTTGAACCTAGTATTGCTATGGTTAAAGATCTCTTGGCTGATAATATAGATGGGCATGTTATTTACTTCTGTGAGGAAGCTGCTAATATTGCTAAACCCGATGCTAAGATACATAGACCTGTTGTAGGCATGCCTGTTATTTCTGTTAAAATAGGAGATCATTGTTATCATGGCTTATGTGATATGGGTGCTAGTGCTAGTGCTATACCTATTTCCTTATATAATGAAATTATGCATGATATCGCACCCACTAAAATAGAAGATATCGATGTTACCATTAAGCTTGCCAATAGAGATACTATTTCACTAGTTGGGATTGTTAGAGATGTTGAAGTCTTGTGTGGGAAAGTTAAATATCCTGCTGATTTTCTTGTTCTTGGTTCCCCACAAGATGAATTTTGTCCCATTATATTTGGTAGGGCCTTCTTGAATACTGTTAATGCTAGGATAGATTGCAAAAAGGATGTTGTTACTATTGGCTTAGGAGATATGTCTGATGAGTTTAATTTTCCTAAATTTCGTAGACAACCCCATGATAAAGAATTGCCTAGTAAGGATGAGATTGTTGGTCTTGCGTCTATTGCCGTGCCTCCTACTGATCCTTTAGAACAATATTTGCTAGACCATGAAAATGATATGTTCATGAATGAAAGAAGGGAAATAGATGAAGTATTCTTCCAACATGGTCCTATTTTGAAACACAACTTACCTGTTGAAATCCTAGGGGACCCCCCTCCACCCAAGGGTGATCCCGTGTTTGAGCTTAAACCTTTACCTGATAATCTTAAATATGCTTATCTAGATGAAAAGAATATATATCCTATTATTATTAGTGCTAACCTTTCATAGCAGGAAGAGGAAAGATTATTGAAAACTCTGAAAAAGCACTGTGCTACTATTGGATATACTCTCAATGATCTTAAGGGCATTAGTCCCACTCTATGCCAACACAAAATTAAATTGGTGAAGGTTCCAAACCAGTTAGAGATCATCAACGACGGCTAAATTCTAAGATGAAAGAAGTGGTAAGAAAGGAGATAATAAAGCTCCTTGAGGCAGGTATAATTTATCCCGTTGCTGATAGTGATTAGGTAAGTCCTGTCCATTGCGTCCCTAAGAAGGGAGGTATTACGGTTGTTCCTAATGATAAAGATGAATTGATTCTGCAAAGAATTATTACAGGTTATAGGATGGTAATTGATTTCCGCAAATTAAATAAAGCTACTAAGAAAGATCATTACCCTTCACCTTTTATTGATCAAATGCTAGAAAGACTATCCAAACATACACATTTCTGCTTTCTAGATGGTTATTATGGTTTCTCTCAAATACCTGTGTCAGTGGACGATCAATCAAAACTACCTTTACTTGCCCTTTCGGTACTTTTGCTTATAGACATATGACTTTTGGTTTATGTAATGCACCTGCTACCTTTCAAAGATGTATGATGGCTATATTCTCTGACTTTTGTGAAAATATTTGTGAGGTGTTCATGGATGACTTCTCCGTTTATGGATCCTCTTTTGATGATTGCTTGAGCAACCTTGATCGAGTTTTGCAGAGATGTGTAGACACTAGTCTCATCTTGAATTGGGAAAAGTGTCACTTTATGGTTAATGAAGGCATTGTCTTGGGGCATAAAATTTCTGAAAAGGGAATTGAAGTCGATAAAGCTAAAGTTGATGCTATTGAACAGATGCCGTGTCCCAATGACATTAAAGGTATACGAAGTTTCCTTGGTCATGCCGGTTTTTATAGGAGGTTCATTAAGGACTTTTTTAAAATCTCTAGGCCTCTGACTAATCTATTGCAAAAAGATATTCCTTTTGTTTTCGATGATGATTATGTAGAAGCATTTGAAATACTTAAGAAAGCTTTGATCACTGCACCTATTGTTCAGCCACCCGATTGCAATTCACCCTTTGAAATTATGTGTGATGCTAGTGATTATGTTGTAGGTGCTGTTCTAGGGCAAAGAGTTGATAAGAAATTAAATGTCATCCAGTATGCTAGTAAAACTCTTGATATTGCCCAGAGAAATGATGCTACCACTTAAAAAGAATTCTTAGCAGTTGTATTTGCTTGTCATAAGTTCAGACCTTATATGTTGATTCTAAAGTAACTATTCACACTAATCATGCTGCTATTAAATAATTTATGGAAAAGAAAGATGCTAAACCTAGACTTATTAGATGGGTCTTCTTGCTCCAAGAACTTGATTTGCATATTATAGATAGAAAGGGAGCTGAGAACCCTATTGCAGACAACTTGTCTAGGTTAGAGAATGTTCTTGATGACCCACTACCTATTGATGATAGCTTTCCTGATGAATAATTAGCGGTCATTAATGCTTCTTGTACTGCTCCATGGTATGCTGATTATGCTAATTACATTGTTGCTAAATTTATACAACCTAGTTTCACATACCACCAAAAGAAAAAGTTCTTTTATGATTTAAGACATTACTTCTGGGATGACCCACACCTGTATAAAGAAGGAGTAGATGGTGTTATTAGACGTTGTGTATGTAACATCCCAAATTTTCAATTTGGAATGTTATACATTAGATCATCATGCATTACATATTTTCTTGCATTTGTTGATCCTAGAAATTTCACGCAACTCAAGGACCCACGGAGAGAGTTGGAGATTTCAAAATTTTCATATTGAGTTCTCTCAAATTTTTAAAAGAGGATCATTTGATTTTATTTATTTTATCTTCAAATATTTTTCCAATATAAAAAATAAGAGAGGGAATAATATGACTTTCCCAAAATTTAGGAAAAAATGAGGATTTAATAAATAAATCAAATTTTGGATTTTCTCGGAGTTTATTTGCCCTAGGGAAAAATGCGTGTTTTCAAAAAATTGCATTTTAGGCCCCAAGTAAAAGTTCATTTTGTTTGACTCATTTTTAGGAGTCGGGAAAAATTTACTTTATAATTTTTGGAGTTCGTTTAGATTTTATTTTATTTGTTTTTCTGCGCGAGATATTTATAAAAAAAACTGCAGCGCCCCGCTTCGGCCAAGGCCCAGCTGGCCGAGCCGGCCGAGCCGCCCTCGCGCGTGCACCCAGCACCGCCGTCGCGCCGCCTGCCGCCGCGCCGTCCCGAGTCCGATTCGGACTCCGTTTTCTGCCCCTCCCCAAGCAGCACCCCTATAAATACCCAAGGCCCCCTCTCTCTCACTAACCCGCGGCCGCCGCCGCCTAAGCAGCGAAGCAGAGCCGCAACCGCCGCCGCTTCCGCCGCCGCCGCCAGCCGCCGCCGCCGCCGCCATTGTCGCCGTCACCCGCAGCCCGCCGCCCGCGAGCCCGCCTCTTGAGGTAGCAGCGCCGCCCACCTCCCCTCGGTTCGGTTTTTTTTATAAAAAACCGTTCTGGTTTTGCTGTTTAGCGAGCGTTTGCCGGACCGTTCATCTTAACGAACGTGATCACCGGTTATTCCAGGTTAACAAACGTCCGTTCGTTTAACCGTTTGTCGTTTTCTTTTAATCGGATTTATTCCGCTATTTTTCTGGTAGCGATTTTAGATCCGATCTTCGTTCTAGTTTATCTTCTCGCTCGTTTATCGGAATCAGGTAATTCAAGCGCCTGGAGTTTCGTTTCAAAACCGCCGTTCCGACTAATCAACTTGAACTAAGTTTTGCTACTGTAAAATTTGACTTAGTTTCAAATTGCTAGAACCGAGTTGTTTTCTTCCGCCGTTTGACTTTCGTTGCTTTATTTGATTTGATTCTTTTTGCAACCAGGGTTCTTAAGTTGAACTCTCTGGTTAGATCTTTTACTCGAGTTTTACATGTGCATTAGATGAGTACTTATAGTATGCTTGTTGTTTGTCTGCAATAGATCATCCGGAGTGCACAACTTGTTACTTCGAATCTCTAGGTTTCGCGGATCATCAGCAAGGCAAGTAACACTTGATCATACCTTTTCTACTACCCAGTTTTTATGCATTAGATCAATCCTCAAACACTGCATGATTAGGATCTAATTAAATTGTGGGATGGGAAGTAGATGAGGTAGTACCTATTACCTGTTTTACTTATGAAACCTTTGGGAGTTACTTCTATGTTTGCTTATTATGCCATGCTATGCTAGTAGACGTGGATTGGGTGAGTGAATATCCATGACAGATGTGAGATTGTTTAATTAATGGTTTATCTAAGGTGGCAACTTAAATACACATCTGGGTGGATTGAGGCACCTGGGGTTACCAGGACTTGCCTGTTTTTTTTGGAAATCCCGGGGGTACCGTGTGATTTTTCCTATGGACCGCCACCCAGGCTCAAAGGGATCATAAGATAATTCATGCTAGTAACTTACGTGTGCAACCACAAGCCATTATGGGCTCTGGCATAGTTGACTAAGTCGTGCGAACTCTTATAGTGGTGGACTAGCAGATGTAGGGGATGTAGGTGTACGGGTCTACCCATCGTAAGGTCCTAGCGCTTCTGAAAGACTATGTCTCGGTCATCCGTTTCTCAAACACCATGTAGTGCGAGAAACCAAACGGAGGCGATCGAGTCTTGTGGGGAAAAGTGCGCAAACCTCTGCAGAGTGTACAAACTAATCATGATTAGCCGTGTCCCCGGTTATGGACATCTTGAGTATCTAGTACTTGAATATTCTGTGAATCTCAACATGTTACTCTAATCTAATATTGATGGGTTTGTTAATGAGTACTTTTAGTTGGGATTGAGGATGCTGTCAACCATCTCAATGTTTAACAACCACCATGATAGTTAAATAAATTTATTCCTTTGCAAGAGGGAAAAAGCGGCTTTATGCAAAAGCTGTAACCATAGAGCTTTCCACCAGCCATATATGCATGTAGTACAGGCTTATCATTCATCATTCTCTATGTGTTATTTTGCGGCATATTCCATGTGTCACCCGTTTTGGCTGCAACTTTCATGTTGCAGACTTTTTCGACGACAGTAAAGGTGCTTTTAGGTCGTGGTTCTATACTCAGTGATGCCGTTGGAGTTGATGGACTCACTTATCTTCCAAGTCTTCCGCTGTTATCGTTATTAGATGGCCTTAAGCCATATTTATTGTAATAAGTCCTCTTTTGGACAAACGATGTAATAAGTGTGTGATTGCTACTCTGTTATAAATCCTTGAAATCTTGTGTGGTGTCAAGATTCTCGATCCGAGGATGACACCGAGCACGAGACTTGACCATCCGAGGTCGGGTCGCTCTGAGAGATGGTATCGAGCACACGCCGATCGTGAGACACGACCACTAAGTTAAAGCCATAGATAACTAGTCTCTTCTCATTTTCTAACTCCTCATCTTTTCTACTCTTTTAGGATGACGGACGCCAAGATCAAGTACGCCCTACCAGATGAAGGCACACCTTTTGGATCCCACTTGAAGGAAGTCGCCAAGTACCTGAACATTGGACTACCAAGCTTCACCGGTACTTTGAACGCCACTCTGCCTGAAGAGGAGCGCTGGAAGATTCAAGCTCATGTTCTGGGAAGGACATTCGCGCCAATCACGAAGCCCATAGATAGTGTTTTCAGTGCACCAACCTGGAGTCTGGGAAAGAGCATGGCAGCTCATATCACCATGGGACGCATTGGAGAAGTTTATCAAGAAGACCTCAAGGACACTATCTACCAGATTTGCGGACGCCGAAATGAAGATTGGGAGATAGTCAGCACCAAGAAGGATAGATCCATTGCAGCTTTCATCCAGGAGTTAAACCAGCACATTCGACGCTAGGAGAACCAGATGTGCAATGATATGATAGAGTTGAAGAATGCGAAGGGAAGGATCATCGAACTTGAAGGAGAGCTGAAGTCTACATGCAAGGACTACATGGACGAGATCGTAGCTGTCGTAAGGCACAACAGCGATCTTAAGTATGAGATTGGAGAACTCAAGAAGAAACTAGTACTCAGAAATGAAGACAAGTACGTCGACTGTCCAAGCAACTACATCATCATCGACGACACCGACTCGGACCCAAGTGAACCCGACTTTGAAGACGAAGCTGGAGCAGACATCATGGAGTCTTCCACCGGTTCAAATTAATAGATGACCCTGTTCCCTCCTTGTAAACATTATAGTACAAGCACTTTTTGCGATAGATAGATCTTTGTATGCCCTTTGTTTGAATGAATGAAGTGATTTTGTGTGCATTTGTCTCATGAGCATTTTGGTAGTGTTTTCTCCTTAGACCTCACTCTATTCTTAATTTCTCGTCTTTTCTAAACCCCTCAGATGCCTCCGAGACGCGACCCCGGGTTTGTTTTCCCACCAGAGATCACTCAGTTGATTCAGCAGCAGAATACTTTGATTCAGACATTGGTGCAGAACCAAGGCAACAACAACAACCCACCACCACCACCACCTGCGGATCACTTGACTCGTTTCCTTAGGCTGAATCCGCCGGTGTATTCTAGTAGCACCAAGCCGATTGTAGCAGATGATTGGCTCCGCAAGATAGGAAGGGAGTTGACCACTGCAGGATGCACAGATGGTGAGAAGGTGAAATTTGCTGCCCATCAGCTTGATGGACCAGCAGCAGCATTGTGGGAGAATTTCACAGCCACTTACCCAGTAGACACTGTCACATGGGATCAGTTTCAGCAAGCTTTCCGCACTGCCCATGTTTCAGCAGGAGCTATGGCCATGAAGAAGCGTGAGTTTCGCAACCTACGCCAAGGAGGAAGGACTGTTGGCCAGTATGTGGATGATTTTAGTAAGTTAGCACGTTATGCACCAGATGACATTGCTACAGACGCAGCTAAGCAGGAGAAGTTTCTGGAAGGACTAAACGATGAGTTAAGCATGCAGTTGATGGTAGCAAGATTCAATAACTGCCAGGAGTTGGTAGACCGCGCCCTCATGATTGAAGGAAAGCAGCAGCAGATTGAGAACCGCAAGAGGAAGTATGGACAGGGGAAGTATAACTCTGGAGCCCAGCAAAAGCCCCGTTATACACCTAAACTGGGAGTTCAGTTTCAGCATACCCATGGAGGAGGTAGTTCGCACAACTATAATGGCCACAAGAATGGTAATGGGAATGGAGGAAGCAACGGCCAGAACCGGACCACACCATCAACCCCAACCAAGAAAGACCTGAGCCATGTCACCTGTTACAAGTGTTCCAAGACCGGACATTATGCAAATGATTGTCCCGAAGGCCAAGGTGGAAATGGAAGCTCTGGAAAGAAGCCAAACCTTTTCAACAGGGGACAGGTGAACCACATTGATGTGGAGGAGGTTGAAGCTCAGGCTGATGCAGTAATCGGTAAGTTTTTGGTTAAGTCATTTACTGCACTTGTTCTTTTCGATACTGGTGCATCGCATTCATACATATCAAGGGGATTTGTAGAAAAGTATAGCCTGCCCACTAAGATTCTTATAACCCCTATGCTAGTAAGCTCATCAGGAGTAGAGTACATGGCCAGACAAGGATGTTTTCAAGTGCCATTGAGTATAGGAAGGCATGTATTCCCAACGGAGTTGATCGTTCTGGAATCCCAAGGTTTGGATGTGATTCTCGGAATGGATTAGCTGTCGATGTATGGAGGAAACATCGATTGCGCAAGTAGGACGATTTTGCTCACAAACGCCAGAAGGAAGAAGGATCAAGTATGTATCACGACATGGACCAAATAGGAATCAAGTAAATTCCTTATCAGGAGTTGTGCAGGAAGAGGTACCAGTGGTGAAGGATTATCCTGATGTATTTCCGGAGGAATTGCCAGGAATGCCATCGGATAGAGACATTGAGTTTTTGATTGAGCTTTTGCCAGGAACATGCCCTATATCGAAGCGACCATACAGGATGCCCGCACAGGATTCGGCGAAAATCAAGAAGCAGATCAAGGAGCTATTGGATAAAGGTTATATACGCCCAAGTTGTTCACCTTGGGGATCACTCGTACACTTAGTGGAGAAGAAGGATGGATCATTAAGGATGGTTGTTGATTACCGTGGATTGAATGCAGTAACAATCAAGAATAAGTACCCACTACCAATGATAAATGATCTGTTTGATCGTTTTCAAGTTGCTAAAGTGTTTTCCAAGATCGATTTGTGATCAGGGTACCATCAGTTGAAGATTCGAGAGCAGGACATACCTAAGACAGCGTTTACCACAAGATATGGACTATATGAGTATACCGTTATGTCATTTGGACTGACTAACGCACCTGCCTATTTTATGAACCTGATGAACAAAGTGTTTATGGAGTTTTTGGATAAGTTCGTCGTGGTGTTCATTGATGACATTTTAGTTTACTCGAAGAATGAAGAGGAACATAAGGAACATTTGCGATTGGTTTTGGAGAAACTAAGGGAACATCAGTTATACGCCAAGTTCAGCAAATGTGAGTTTTGGCTAAAGGAAGTTGGATTTCTTGGACATGTTATATCCGGAGAAGGTATAGCAGTTGACCCCACAAAGGTTGAGACCGTAACCAAATGGGAAGCGCCAATGATAGTTGGAGAGATCCGGAGTTTTCTTGGACTTGCAGGATACTACCGGAGATTCATTGAGAATTTCTCAAAGATTGCAAAGCCTATGACGGAGTTGCTGAAAAAGGATACCAAGTTCATATGGACTGAGGATTGTGAGGCAAGTTTTCAGGAGTTGAAGAAAAGATTGATTACCTCACCAGTGTTAATTTTGCCTGATCAGACAAAGGATTATGAGGTGTATTGCGACGCTTCACGTCGAGGACTTGGAGCAGTGCTTATGCAGGAAGGAAGAGTTGTTTCGTATGCTTCGCGACAACTGAAACCTCATGAATTAAATTATGCCACACATGATTTGGAGTTAGCAGCCGTAGTGCATGCATTGAAGACATGGAGACATTTCCTTATTGGAAATCATTGTGAGGTGTACACGGATCACAAGAGCTTGAAGTACATTTTCACGCAGAAAGAGTTAAACCTTAGACAAAGGAGATGGTTGGAGCTCATCAAAGATTATGATATGAGATTGCATTATCATCCCGGAAAGGCTAATGTAGTAGCTGACGCATTGAGCCGCAAGAGCCATGTCAATACGCTGATGACGGGAGAGATACCTAAGGAGTTAGCAGAAGATCTTCGTGAGCTATGCTTGGAAATAGTTCTGAGAGGATATGTAGCAGCATTGGAGATTCAGTCTACCTTGATGGATAAAATCAGGGAAGCTCAGAAAAATGACAAAGAGATCGCGGATATAAAGGATAAAATGAGCGAAGGAAAAGCAAAGGGATTTCGTGAGGATGAGCACGATACCCTATGGTTTGAGGACCGTGTTTATGTGCCAAATGACCCGGAGATCAGGAAGTTGATTCTGCAAGAGGCACATGATTCACCCTATTCGATTCACCCAGGAAATACCAAGATGTATTTGGACTTGAAGGAAACATTCTGGTGGACCGGAATGAAGAAGGATATTGCGGAGTATGTAGCAGTTTGTGATGTATGTCAGAGAGTGAAGGCAGAACATCAAAAGCCAGCAGGATTGTTGCAACCATTGCCGATACCCGAATGGAAGTGGGATAAACTAGGCATGGATTTCATCACGGGTTTGCCAAAGACTCGTTCAGGCTATGACTCGATTTGGGTTATAGTCGACCGCTTGACGAAGGTAGCACATTTCATTCCAGTTAAGACTACCTATAGCAGTGCTAAGTTGGCAAAGATATACATGACCAGAATTGTTTGTTTGCACGGAGTTCCGAGGAGTATCGTGACGATAGAGGAACCCAATTTACCTCAAAGTTTTGGAATCGGTTGCACGAAACATTGGGAACCAGGCTGGAGTTGAAGATAGCTTTTCACCCACGCATGATGGACAGATCGAGAGAGTCAATCAGATTGTGGAGGATATGCTGAGAGCTTGTGCACTAGATTATGGATCTAGTTGGGATGATAACTTGCCGTATGTGGAGTTTTCTTATAACAACAGTTACCAAACCAGCTTGAAGATGGCACCATTCGAAGCTTTATACGGAAGAAGGTGCAGGACACCGTTGTCATGGGACGAAGTTGGAGACCGTCAGTTGTTTGGACCAGATTTGATTAAGGAGTCTGAACAGAAAGTTAAGTTGATTCGCGACAGGCTCAAGGTAGCCCAATCCAGACAGAAGAGTTATGCGGATTCAAAACGCAAGGCGATAGAATATGAAGTTGGAGACAGAGTTTATCTTAGAGTATCCCCACTTCGAGGAGTGAAACGTTTTGGAGTTAAAGGAAAATTAGCACCATGTTTCGTTGGACCGTATAAGATCTTGCAACGCATGGGAGAAGTTGCTTATAAGTTGGAGTTACCAGAAGGACTGTCAGGAGTTCATGACATATTCCATATTTCTCAGCTGAAGAAATGTCACGCCGAGATGGGAGAGGTACCACTAAGAGATACAGTGCCTCTGGAAGCAATTCAGTTGAAGGATGATTTAACATATGAGGAAAAACCCATCAAGATTCTCGAACATGCCAGCAGAGTTACTCACAGCAAGGTTATCAAGTTTTGCAAAGTTCAGTGGAGCCACCACACTGAGGATGAAGCCACCTGGGAGAGAGAAGAAGATTTGCTCAAGGACCACCCTCACCTATTTTCTAGCCAACCCGAATCTCGAGGACGAGATTCATCTTAAGGGGGGTAGGTTTGTAACATCCCAAATTTTCAATTTGGAATGTTATACATTAGATCATTATGCATTACATATTTTCTTGCATTTGTTGATCCTAGAAATTTCACGCAACTCAAGGACCCACGGAGAGAGTTGGAGATTTCAAAATTTTCATATTGAGTTCTCTCAAATTTTGAAAACAGGATCATTTGATTTTATTTATTTTATCTTCAAATATTTTTCCAATATCAAAAATAAGAGAGGGAATAATATGACTTTCCCAAAATTTAGGAAAAATGAGGATTTAATAAATAAATCAAATTTTGGATTTTCTCGGAGTTTATTTGCCCTAGGAAAAAATGCGTTTTTTCAAAAAATTGCATTTTAGGCCCCAAGTAAAAGTTCATTTTGTTCGACTCATTTTTAGGAGTCGGGAAAAATTTACTTTATAATTTTTGGAGTTCGTTTAGATTTTATTTTATTCGTTTTTCTGCGCGAGATATTTATAAAAAAAACTGCAGCGCCCACTTTGGGCTAAGGCCCACTGGCCGAGCTGCCCGGCCGCCCATGCCTGCCCAGCCTGCCGTCGCCGCCTACCGCCGCCCGTCGCCAAGTCCGATTCGGACTCCGTTTTCTGCCCCTCCCCAAGCAGCACCCCTATAAATAACCAAGCCCCCTCTCTCTCCCCAACCCGCACCCGCCGCCCCAAGCAAAGAAGAAGAAGCCTTGCGAATCGCCGCCGCCATGCCGCCCGTCGCCGCCGCTGCTGCTTGCACCGCCGCCGCCGCCGCTGCCGCCGCTGCCGCGCGTCGCCGTCGCCCTGCAGCCCCGCCGGAGCCCCGCCTCGTTGAGGTAGCCGCGCCGTGCCACCCTCCCCTCGGTTCGGTTTTTTTATAAAAAACCGTTCTGGTTTTATTTTTCGTTGTTTTGGTTTTTTTTTCGAAACCCTAGATCGGTTTTATTTTCCGGTTTTGCTGTTTAGCGAGCATTCGCCGGACCGTTCGTCTTAACGAACGTGATCACCGGTAATTCCTGGTTAACGAACGTCCGTTTGTTTAATCGTTCGTCATTTTCTTTTAATCGGATTTATTCCGCTATTTTTCTGGTAGCGATTACAGATCCGATCTTCGTTCTAGTTTATCTTCTCGCTCGTTTATCGAAATCAGGTGATTCAAGCGCCTGGAGTTTCGTTTCGAAACCGCCGTTCCGACTAATCAACTTGAACTAAGTTTTGCTACCGTAAAATTTGACTTAGTTTCAACTTGCTAGAACCGAGTTGTTTTCTTCCGCCGTTTGACTTTCGTTGCTTTATTTGATTTGATTCTTTTTGCAACCAGGGTTCTTAAGTTGAACTCTCTGGTTAGATCTTTTACTCGAGTTTTACCTGTGCATTAGATGAGTACTTATTGTATGCTTGTTGTTTGTCTGCGATAGATCACCCGGAGTGCGTCGCTTGTTACTTCGAATCTCTAGGTTTCGCGGATCATCAGCAAGGCAAGTAACACTTGATCATACCTTTTCTACTACCCATTTTTTATGCATTAGATCAATCCTAAAACACTGCATGATTAGGATCTAATTAAATTGTGGGATGGGAAGTAGATGAGGTAGTACCTATTACCTGTTTTACTTATGAAACCTTTGGGAGTTACTTCTACGTCTGCTTATTATGCCATGCTATGCTAGTAGACGTGGATTGGGTGAGTGAATATCCATGACAGATGTGAGATTGTTTAATTAATGGTTTATCTAAGGTGGCAACTTAAATACACATCTGGGTGGATTGAGGCACTGGGGTTACCAGACTTGCCTGTTTTTTGGAAATCCGGGGTACCGTGTGATTTTTCCTATGGACCGCCACCCGTGCTCAAAGGGATCATAAGATAATTCATGCTAGTAACTTCGTGTGCAACCACAAGCCATTATGGGCTCGCATAGTTGACTAAGTCGTGCGAACTCTTATAGTGGTGGACTAGCGGATGTAGGGGATGTAGGTGTACGGGTCTACCCATCGTAAGGTGCTAGCGCTTCTGAAAGACTATGTCTCGGTCATCCGTTTCTCAAACACCATGTAGTGCGAGAAACCAAGCGGAGGCGATCGAGTCTTGTGGGGAAAAGTCATAAACCTCTGCAGAGTGTACAAACTAATCATGATTAGCCGTGTCCCCGGTTATGGACATCTTGAGTATCTAGTAGTTGAATATTCTGTGAATCTCAACATGTTACTCTAATCTAATATTGATGGGTTTGTTAATGAGTACTTTTAATTGGGATTGAGGATGCTGTCAACCATTCTCAATGTTTAATAACCACCATGATAGTTAAATAAATTTATTCCTTTGCAGTAGGGAAAAACTGGCTTTATGCAAAAACTGTAACCATAGAGCTTTCCACCAGCCATATATGCATGTAGTACAGGCTTATCATTCATCATTCTCTATGTGTTATTTTGCCAGCATATTCCATGCGCTGACCCGTTTTCGGGCTGCAACTTTCATGTTGCAGACTTTTCAGACGACGAGTAAGGTGCTTTTATGTCATGGTTCTATACTCAGTGATGCCGTTGGAGTTGATGGACTCACTTATCTTCCAAGTCTTCCGCTGTTATCGTTATTAGATGGCCTTAAGCCATATTTATTGTAATAAGTCCTCTTTTGGACAAACGATGTAATAAGTGTGTGATTGCTACTCTGTTATAAATCCTTCGAAGTACTGTGTGGTGTTAGCATTACTGATCCAGGGATGACACCTGAGCACAGAGACTTGACCATCTGAGGTCGTGTCGCTACAGTGTACCTGAGCATGAACAGGAACAGATCCTACGCAAGTGTCACTCCAAACCATATGGAGGATGATGTCTACTACACAACCTTCTTCTTGTAGACGTTGTTGGGCCTACAAGTGCACAGGTTTGTAGGACAGTAGCAAATTTCCCTCAAGTGGATGACCTAAGGTTTATCAATCTGTGGGAGGCGTAGGATGAAGATGGTCTTGTTGGGGAACGTAGTAATTTCAAAAAATTTCCTACGCACACGCAAGATCATGGTGATGCATAGCAACGAGAGGGGAGAGTGTTGTCTACGTACCCTCGTAGACCCAAAGCGGAAGCGATCACAACGTAGAGGAAGTAGTCGTACGTTCTCCTCGCGATCCGACCGATCCCGGCGCCGTTACTCGGCGCCCCGAGTTCTTGACACACGACAGCTCGATGGCGTCCCTCGTACTCCGATCCAGCCGAGTGTCGAGGGAGAGTTCTGTCGACCTGACGGCGTGGTGACGATCTTGATGTTCTATCGGCGCAGAGCTTCGCTTAAGCTTGGCGACAATATGACCGAGGTGGAATATGGTGGAGGGGGCACCGACACGGCTAAGGAACGATCCGTAGATCAAACTTGTGTGTCCTAGGGTGCCCCCTGCCCCGTATATAAAGGAGCAAGGGGAGGGGCCGGCCGCCAAGGGAGGCGCGCCCAGGAGTCCTACTCCTCTCGGGAGTAGGATTCCCCCAATCCTAGTTGGAATAGGATTCACCGGAGGGGAAAGAGAGGGCCGACCCACCTTTCCTAGTCCTAGTAGGACTAGGGAAGGGGAGGCGCGCCACCTAGGGCTGGCCCTTTCTCCTTTCCACCAAGGCCCACTATGGCCCATTTAGTTCCGGGGTTCGGTAACCTCCGGTACTCAGAAATTCGATTTCACTCGGAACCATTCCAACTCCAAATATAGGCTTCCAATATATCAATCTTTATGTCTCGACCATTTTGAGACTCCTCGTCATGTCCGTGATCACATCCGGGACTCGAACTTCTTTGGTACATCAAAATACATAAACTCATAATAACCGCCATCGAAACCTTAAGCGTGCGGACCCTACGGTTCGAGAACAATGTAGACATGACCGAGACACGTCTCCGTCAATAACCAACAGCGGACCTGGATGCCCATATTGGTTCCTACATATTCTACGAAGATCTTTATCGGTCGACCGCATAACAACATCGTTGTTCCCTTTGTCATCGGTATGTTACTTGCCGAGATTCGATCGTCGGTATCCAATACCTAGTTCAATCTCGTTACGCAAGTATCTTTACTCGTTCCGTAATACATCATCTCACAGCTAACTCATTAGTTGTAATGCTTGCAAGGCTTCAATGATGTGTATTACCGAGAGGGCCCAGAGATACCTCTCCGACAATCGGAGTGACAAAACCTAATCTCGAAATACGCCAACCCAACATCTGCCTTTGGAGACACCTGTAGTACTCCTTTATAATCACCCAGTTACGTTGTGACGTTTGGTAGCACCCAAAGTGTTCCTCCGTAAACGGAGTTGCATAATCTCATAGTTACGAGAACATGTATATGTCATGGATAAAAGCAGTAGCAACATACTAAACGATCGTGTGCTAAGCTAATGGAATGGGTCATGTCAATCAGATCATTCTACTAATGATGTGACCTTGTTAATCAAATAACAACTCTTTGTTCATGGTTAGGAAACATAACCATCTTTGATTAACAAGCTAGTCAAGTAGAGGCATACTAGTGACACTCTGTTTGTCTATGTATTCACACATGTATTATGTTTCCGATTAATACAATTCTAGCATGAATAATAAACATTTATCATGATATAAGGAAATAAATAATAACTTTATTATTGCCTCTAGGGCATATTTCCTTCAGTCTCCCACTTGCACTAGAGTCAATAATCTAGATCACATCGCCATGTGATTGAACACCAATAATCATATCTGTATATGATTAACACCTATAGTTCACATCGTTATGTGACCAACACCCAAAGGGTTTACTAGAGTCAATAATCTAGTTCACATCGCTATGTGATTAACACCCAAAGAGTACAAAGGTATGATCATGTTTTGCTCGTGAGAGAAGTTTAGTCAACGGATCTGTCACATTCAGAGCCGTATGTATTTTGCAAATATTCTATGTCTACAATGCTCTGCACGAAGCTACTCTAGCTAATTGCTCCCACTTTCAATATGTATCTAGATCGAGACTTAGAGTCATATCCTTATTCCACTAAGGATGATTTTGACCGCTGTTTAGTGATCTACTCCTAGATCACTATTGTACTCCCTTGCCAAACTCAGTGTAGGGTATACAATAGATCTGGTACACAGCATGGCATACTTTATAGAACCTATGGCCAAGGCATAGGGAATGACTTTCATTCTCTTTCTATCTTCTGCCGTGGTCGGGTTTTGAGTCTTACTCAATTTCACACCTTGTAACACAGGCAAGAACTCTTTCTTTGACTGTTCCATTTTGAACTACTTCAAAATCTTGTCAAGGTATGTACTCATTGAAAAAACTTATCAAGCGTCTTGATCTATCTCTATAGATCTTAATGCTCAATATGCAAGTAGCTTCACCAAGGTCTTTCTTTGAAAAACTCCTTTTAAACACTCCTTTATGCTTTGCAGAATAATTCTACATTATTTCCGATCAACAATATGTCATTCACATATACTTATCAGAAATGTTGTAGTGCTCCCACTCACTTTCTTGTAAATACAGGCTTCACTGCAAGTCTGTATAAATTATATGCTTTAATCAACTTATCAAAGCGTATATTCCAACTCCGAGATGCTTGCACCAGTCCATAGATGGATCGCTGGAGCTTGCGCATTTTGTTAGCTCCCTTTGGATCAATAAAACCTTCTGGTTGCATCATATACAACTCTTCTTCCAGAAATCCATTCAGGAATGCAGTCTTTACATCCATTTGCCAAATTTCATAATCATAAAATGCGCAATTGCTAACATGATTCGACAGACTTAAGCATCGCTACGGGTGAGAAGGTCTCATCGTAGTCAATCCCTTGAACTTGCCGAAAACCTTTTGCGACAAGTCGAGCTTTGTAGACGATAACATAACCGTCGTCGTCGGTCTTCTTCTTGAAGATCCACTTGTTTTCTATTGCTTGCCGACCTTCGGGCAAGTCAACCAAAGTCCATACTTTGTTTTCATTCATGGATCTCATCTCAGATTTCATGGCCTCAAGCCATTTTGCAGAATCTGGGCTCACCATCGCTTCTTCATAGTTCGTAGGTTCATCATGATCTAGTAGCATGATTTCCAGAACAGGATTACCATACCACTCTGGTGCGGATCTTACTCTGGTTGATCTACGAGGTTCTGCTGTAACTTGATCTGAAGTTTCATGATCAACATCATCAACTTCCTCACTACTTGGTGTAGATGTCTCAGAAACCGGTTTCTGCGACAAACTACTTTCAAGTAAGGGAGAAGGTACAATTACCTCATCAATTTCTACTTTCCTCCCACTCACTTCTTTCGAGAGAAACTCCTTCTCTAGAAAGGTCCATTTATTAGCAACGAATGTTTTGCCTTTGGATCTGTGATAGAAGGTGTACCCAACAATTTCCTTTGGGTATTCTATGAAGACGCACTTCTCCGATTTGGGTTTGAGCTTATCAGGATGAAACTTTTTCACATAAGCATCGCAGCCCCAAATTTTAAGAAACAACAACTTTGGTTTCTTGCTAAACCACAGTTCATATCGTGTCGTCTCAACGGATTTAGATGGTGCCCTATTTAACGTGAATGCAGCTGTCTCTAATGCATGATCCCAAAACGATATTGGTAAATCGGTAAGAAACATCACAGATTGTACTATATCCAATAAAGTACGGTTATGACGTTCGGACACACCATTATGACGTGGTGTTCCAGGTGGCACGAATTTGTGAAACTATTCCACATTGTCTTAATTGAAGACCAAACTCGTAACTCAAATATTTGTCTCGGCGATCAGATCGTAGAAACCTTATTTTCTTGTCACGATGATTTCCCACTTCACTCTGAAATTCTTTGAACTTTTCAAATGTTTCAGACTTATTTCATCAAGTAGATATACCCATATCTGCTCAAATCATCTGTGAAGGTCAGAAAATAACGATACCCGCCGCGAGCCTTAACACTCATTGGATTGCATACATCAGTATGTATTATTTCCAATAAGTCAGTTGCTCGCTCCACTTTTCCGGAGAACGGAGTTTTAGTCATCTTGCCCAAAAGGCACGGTTCGCAAGCATCAAGTGATTCATAATCAAGTGATTCCAAAATCCCATCAGCATGGAGTTTCTTCATGCGCTTTACACCAATATGACCTAAATGGCAGTGCCACAAATAAGTTGCACTATCATTATTAACTTTGCATCTTTTGGTTTCAATATTATGAATATGTGTATCACTACGATCGAGATCCAATGAACCATTTTCATTGGGTGTGAAACCATATAAGGTTTTATTCATGTAAACAGAATAACAGTTTATTCTCTTACTTAAATGAATAACCGTATTGCAATAAACACGATCAAATCATATTCATGCTCAACGCAAACACCAAATAACATTTATTTAGGTTCAACACTAATCCCGAGAGTATAGGGAGTGTGCGATGATGATCATATCAATTTTGAAACTACTTTCAACACACATCGTCACTTCACCCTTAACTAGTTTCTGTTTATTCTGCAACTCCCGTTTCGAGTTACTACTCTTAGCAACTGAACCAGTACCAAATACCGAGGGGTTGCTATAAACACTAGTAAAGTACACATGTATATCAAATATACCTTTGTTTACTTTGCCATCCTTCTTATCCGCCAAATACTTGGGGTAGTTCTTCGATAACCAGTCCTTTGCAAGTAGAAGCACTTAGTCTCAAGCTTAGGTCTAGACTTGGGCTTCTTCACTTGAGCAGCAACTTGCTTGCCGTTCTTCTTGAAGTTCCCTTCTATCCCTTTGCCCTTTTCTTGAAACTAGTGGTCTTGTTAACCATCAACACTTGATGTTTTTCTTGATTTCTACCTTCGTCGATTTTAGCATCACGAAGAGCTTGGGAATCGTTTCCATTATCCCTTACATATTATAGTTCATCACGAAGTTCTACTAACTTGGTGATGGTGACTAGAGAATTCATCAATCACTATCTTATCTCGAAGATTAACTCCCACTTGATTCAAGCGATTGTAGTACCTGCACAATCTAAGCACATGCTCACTAGTTGAGCGATTCTCCTCCATCTTTTAGCTATAGAACTTGTTGGAGACTTCATATCTCTCAACTCGGTATTTGCTTGAAATATTAACTTCAACTCTGGAACATCTCATATGGTCCATGACGTTCAAAACGTCTTTGAAGTCCCGATTCTAAGTTGTTAAGCATGGTGCACTAAACTATCAAGTAGTCATCATATTGAGCTATCCAAACGTTCATAACGTCTGCATCTGCTCCTGCAATAGGTCCGTCACCTAGCGGTGCATCAAGGACATAATTCTTCTGTGCAGCAATGAGGATAAACCTCAGATCACGGATCCAATCCGCATCATTGCTACTAACATCTTTCAATACAATTTTCTGTAGGAACATATCAAAATAAAACACAGGGAAGCAACAACGCGAGCTATTGATCTACAACATAATTTGCAAAATACTACCAGGACTAAGTTCATGATAAATTTAAGTTCAACTAATCATATTACTTAAGAACTCCCACTTAGATAGACATCTCTCTAATCCTCTAAGTGATCACGTGATCCAAATCAACTAAACCATAACCGATCATCACGTGAAATGGAGTAGTTTTCAATGGTGAACATCTTATGTTGATCATATCTACTATATGATTCACGCTCGACCTTTCGGTCTCCGTGTTCCGAGGCCATATCTGCATATGCTAGGCTCGTCAAGTATAACCTGAGTATTCTGCGTGTGCAAAACTGGCTTGTACCCGTTGTAGATGGACGTAGAGCTTATCACACCCGATCATCACGTGGTGTCTGGGCACGACGAACTTTGGCAACGGTGCATACTCAGGGAGAACACTTCTTGATAATTTAGTGAGAGATCATCTTATAATGCTACCGTCAATCAAAGCAAGATAAGATGCATAAAAGATAAACATCACATGCAAATCAATATAAGTGATATGATATGGTCATCATCATCTTGTGCTTCGTGATCTCCATCTCTGCAGCACCACCATGATCACCATGGTCACCGGCGCGACACCTTGATCTCCATCGTAGCATCGTTGTCGTCTCGCCAATTTTATGCTTCTACGACTATCACTACCGTTTAGTGATAAAGTAAAGCATTACAGGGCGATTGCATTTCATACAATAAAGCGACAACCATATGGCTCCTGCCATTGCGATAACCGGTTACAAAACATGATCATCTCATACAATAAAATATAGCATCACGTCTTGACCATATCACATCACAACATGCCCTGCAAAAACAAGTTAGGCGTCCTCTACTTTGTTGTTGCAAATTTTACGTGGCTGCTACAGGCTTAAGCAAGAACCAATCTCACCTCGCATCAAAACCACAGCGATACTTCGTCAAATAGACTCCGTTTAACCTTCTCAAGGACCGGGCGTAGCCTTTTCAGTTCAACTAAAGTGAGAGAGACAGACACCCGCCAATCACCTTTAAGCAACGAGTGCTCGTGGCGGTGAAACCAGTCTCGCGTAAGCGTCTGCGTAATGTCGGTCCGGGCCGCTTCATCTCACAATACCGCTGAACCAAAGTATGACATGCTGGTAGGTAGTATGACTTGTATCGCCCACAACTCACTTGTGTTCTACTCGTGCAAAACATCAAACCATAAAAACCTAGGCTCGATACCACTTTGTTGGGGAACGTAGTAATTTCAAAAATTTCCTACGCACACGCAAGATCATGGTGATGCATAGCAACGAGAGGGGAGAGTGTTGTCTCGCACCCTCGTAGACCCGGCGAAGCGATCTAACGTAGAGGAAGTAGTCGTCGTTCTCCTCGCGATCCGACCGATCCGGCGCCGTTACTCGGGCGCCCCGAGTTCTTGACACACGTACAGCTCGATGGCGTCCCTCGTACTCGATCCAGCCGAGTGTCGAGGGAGAGTTCTGTCGGCCGACAGCGTGGTGGCGATCTTGATGTTCTACCGGCGCAGAGCTTCGCCTAAGCTTCGCGACGATATGACCGAGGTGGAATATGGTGGAGGGGGGCACCGCACACGGCTAAGGAACGATCCATAGATCAAACTTGTGTGTCCTAGGGTGCCCCCCTACCCCGGTATATAAAGGAGCAAGGGGGAGGGGGCCGGCCGGCCAAGGGAGGCGCGCCAGGGAGTCCTACTCCCTCTGGGAGTAGGATTCCCCCTCCAATCCTAGTTGGAATAGGATTCACCGGAGGGGGAAAGAGAGAGGGGCCGACCCACCTTTCCTAGTCCTAGTAGGACTAGGGGAAGGGGGGGAGGCGCGCGGCCACCTAGGGCTGGCCCTTTCTCCTTTCCACCAAGGCCCACTATGGCCCATTTAGTTCCCGGGGGGTTCCGGTAACCTCCCGGTACTCCGGTAAATTCCCGATTTCACTCGGAACCATTCCGAACTCCAAATATAGGCTTCCAATATATCAATCTTTATGTCTCGACCATTTCGAGACTCCTCGTCATGTCCGTGATCACATCCGGGACTCCGAACTTCTTCGGTACATCAAAATACATAAACTCATAATAACTGTCATCGAAACCTTAAGCGTGCGGACCCTACGGTTCGAGAACAATGTAGACATGACCGAGACACGTCTCCGGTCAATAACCAACAGCGGGACCTGGATGCCCATATTGGTTCCTACATATTCTACGAAGATCTTTATTTGTCTGACCGCATAACAACATACGTTGTTCCCTTTGTCATCGGTATGTTACTTGCCCGAGATTCGATCGTCGGTATCCAATACCTAGTTCAATCTCGTTACCGGCAAGTCTCTTTACTCGTTCCGTAATACATCATTTCACAGCTAACTCATTAGTTGTAATGCTTGCAAGGCTTCAGATGATGTGTATTACCGAGAGGGCCCAGATACCTCTCCGACAATCGGAGTGACAAAACCTAATCTCAAATCGCCAACCCAACATCTGCCTTTGGAGACACTGTAGTACTCCTTTATAATCACCCGATTCGTTGTGACGTTTGGTAGCACCAAAGTGTTCCTCCGTAAACGGAGTTGCATAATCTCATAGTTACAGGAACATGTATATGTCATGGATAAAAGCAGTAGCAACATACTAAACGATCGTGTGCTAAGCTAATGGAATGGGTCATGTCAATCAGATCATTCTACTAATGATGTGACCTTGTTAATCAAATAACAACTCTTTGTTCATGGTTAGGAAACATAACCATCTTTGATTAACAAGCTAGTCAAGTAGAGGCATACTAGTGACACTCTGTTTGTCTATGTATTCACACATGTATTATGTTTCCGATTAATACAATTCTAGCATGAATAATAAACATTTATCATGATATAAGGAAATAAATAATAACTTTATTATTGCCTCTAGGGCATATTTCCTTCAGGTCTCTCTCAAGCAACCCTGCAACCAAATAACAAAGAGTCTCTTGTGTCCCGAACACACCCAATACAACGGTAAATTGTATAGGTGCACTAGTTCGGCGAACAGATGGTGATACAAGTGCAATATGGATGGTAGATAAAGGTATTTGTAATATGAAATTATAAAAACAGCAAGGTAACTAAATATAAAAGTGAGCGTAAACGGTATTGCAATGATAGGAAACAAGGCCTAGGGTTCATACTTTCACTAGTGCAAGTTCTCTCAACAATAATAACATAGATAGATCATATAATAATCCCTCAACATGCAACAAAGAGTCACTCCAAAGCCACTAATAGTGGAGAACAAACGAAGAGATTATGGTAGGGTACGAAACCACCTCAAAGATATTCTTTTGGATCAATCTATGCAAGAGTTCGTACTAGAATAACACCTTAAGACACAAATCAACCAAAACCCTAATGTCACCTAGATACTCCATTGTCACCTCAAGTATCCGTGGGCATGATTATACGATATGCATCACACAATCTCAGATTCATCCAACCAACACAAAGTACTTCGAAGAGTGCCCCAAAGTTTCTACCGGAGAGTCAAGAAAACATGTGCCAACCCCTACGCATAGGTTCATGGGCGGAACCCGCAAGTTGGTCACCAAAACATACATCAAGTGGCATGTGATATCCCAATGTCACCACATATAAACACGGCAATACATACATCACGTGTTCTCAAATAAAGACTCAATCCAATAAGATAACTTCAAGAGGGAAACTCAATTCATCACAAGAGAGTAGAGGGGGAGAAACATCATAAGATCCAACTATAATAGAAAAGCTCAGGATACATCAAGATCGTGCCATAGAGGGAACACGATAGAGAACACGAGAGAGATAGATCAAACACATAGCTACTGGTACATACCCTCAGCCTCGAGGGTGAACTACTCCCTCCTCATCATGGAGAGTGCCAGGATGATGAAGATGGCCACCGGTGATGGGTTCCCCCCCGCAGGTGCTTGAACGGGCTCGAGAGGTTTTGGTGGCTCTGAGAGGCTTGCAGCGGCGGAACTCCCGATCTATCTTGATATTCGATGTTTTAGGGTACATAGGCTTATATAGGCGAAAGAAGTCGGTCGGGAGGTGCTCGAGGGGCCCACGAGACAGGGGGCGCGCCCAGTAGGGTTGGGGGGGGGGGCGCCCTCCTATCTCGTGGCCTCCTCAAGGCTCTTATGACATGAACTCCAAGTCTCCTGGGTGATATTCTTCCCAAAAATCACGTTGTCGAAAGTTTCATTCCGTTTGGACTCTGTTTGATATTCATTTTCTTCGAAATACTGAAACAGGCAATAAAACAACAATATGGGCTGGGCCTCCGATTAGTAGGTTAGTCCCAAAAGTAATATAAAAGTGTATAATAAAGCCCATAATCATTCAAAACAGATAATAAAATAGCATGAATGCTTCATAAATTATAGATATGTTGGAGACGTATCAGCATCCCCAAGCTTAATTCCTACTCGTCCTTGAGTAGGTAAATGATAAAGAAAGAATTTATGAAGTGTGAATGCTAGAGGTGCACTAGTTTGATCAATGATAATTTCAGTCACCTTTTCTAGCATCATTATATGTCATAATAGTAGTTCATCTCATAAAACTTCTCACGAATAAGTAACAAGCAATTCACATGTTAAAGCATAGATCATATATTTTCTTGAAAACTAGCAAACTTCATTCTTAGTCATCAAACAATTGCAATTCATCTTATTTTCAGGAATATCAAACTCCACATACTCAACTATCATATAGTCTTCCACAATTGCTAACACTCACGCAATACTAATGGTTATGAAGTTTTAATCAGACACACAGAAAGATAGGGGTTTATAATGTTGCCTCCAAACGTATTCACCTTTGGGTGATTTCAACAATAATAGTTCATGCTAACGTACATCCAATTGGATATATATAGCAGGATCACCCTAACACAAAGTGCTTGCCAAAGGATAAAATGAAAAAGGGAAAGGTGAAGATCACCTTGACTCTTGCATAAAGTAAAAGACATAAAGTAAAAGATAGGCCCTTCGCAGAGGGAAGCAGAGGTTGTCATGCGCTTTTAGGGTTGGATACACAAAATCTTAATACGAAAGAACGTCACTTTATATTGCCCCTTGTATATGGACCTTTATTATGCAGTCCGTCGCTTTTATTGCTTCTATAACAAGTTCGTACAAAGCTTATTTTCTCCGCACTAATAAGTCATGCATATTTAGAGAGCATTTTTTATTGCTTGCACTGATGACAACTTACTTGAAGGATCTTACTCAATCCATAGGTAGATATGGTGGACTCTCATGGCAAAGCTGGGTTTAAGGATATTTGGAAGCACAAGTAGTATCTCTACTTGGTGCAAGGAATTTTTGGCTAGCATGAGGGGGAAAGGCAGGCTCAACATGTTTGAATGATCCATGACAATATACTTTAACTGAGATGTGAGAAAACATAACCCATTATGTTGTCTTCCTTGTCCAACATCAACTCTTTAGCAAGTCATACATAATGAGTGCTCACAATTATAAAAGATGTCTATGATAATATATTTATATGTGAAATCTCTCTTCCTTCAATATTATTTCATGAACTGTTCAAATGACTAATACAATGCTTGCTAACCGTCAATAAATTTACAACCTCTACTTCTTAGATGTGAAGTCATTACTCCCCATGGGATAAGCAAATGATACATATATAATTTCAGATTTATGACATTCAACTCATTCAACCATTTACTCAAAGGATATAAGTGAAGCAGAAGAGTAAATGAAAAACTACTCCAAAAAGATATAAGTAAAGATCAATGAGTAGCTAAATAATTATGCAACTATATGAAGACTCTCTCTCATTAAAGAGTTTCAGATCTTGGTATCTTATTCAAACAGCAAGCAAAACAAAATAAAATGGCATTGCAAGGATAGCACAACTCATGTGAAGAAGCAAAAACTTAGGCTCAACCGATACTAACCGATAGTTGTTGAAGAAGAAAAGTGGGATGCCTAACGGGGCATCCCCAAGCTTAGATGCTTGAGACTTCTTGAAATATTATCTTGGGGTGCCTTGTTGGAAATATGCCCTAGAGGCAATAATAAAAGTATTATTATATTTCATTGTTCATGATAATTGTCTTTTGTTCATGCTATAAATGTATTATCCGGAAATTGTAATACACGTGTGAACACTTAGACCACAATATGTCCCTAGTGAGCCTCTAGTTGACTAGCTCGTTGTGATCAATAGATAGTCATGGTTTCCTGACTATGGACATTGGATGTCGTTGATAACGGGATCACATCATTAGGAGAATGATGTGATGGATAAGACCCAATCCTAAGCATAGCATAAAAGATCGTGTAGTTCGTTTGCTAGAGCTTTGCCAATGTCAAGTATCTCTTCCTTCGACCATGAGATCGTGTAACTCCCGGATACCGTAGGAGTGCCTTGGGTGTATCAAACGTCATAACGAATCGGGTGACTATAAAGGTGCATTACGGTATCTCCGAAAGTATCTGTTGGGTTGACACGGATCGAGATCGGATTTGTCACTCCGTATGACGGAGAGGTATCTCTGGCCCACTCAAGAATGCATCATCATAATGAGCTCAAGTTGACCAAGGTGTTGGCCACGGGATCATGCATTACGATGCGAGTAAAGTGACTTGCGATAACGAGACCGACCAAGGTATTGGGATACCGACGATCGAGTCTCGGGCAAGTAACGCATCGATTGACAAAGGAATTGCATACAGAGGTTTGATCGAATCCTCGACATCGTGGTTCAACCGATGAAATCATCGAGGAGCATGTGGGAGACAACATGGGTATCCAGACCCGCTGTTGGTTATTGCCCGAGAGTCGTCTCGGTCATGTCTCAAGGTCTCCGAACCCGTAGGGTCTACACACTTAAGGTTCGGTGGCGCTAGGGTTATTAGGAAGACTAGTACGTGACTACCGAATGTTGTTCGAGTCCGGATGAGATCCCGGACGTCACGAGGAGTTCCGGAAGGGTCCGGAGGTAAAGATTTTTATATGGGAAGTTGTTAAAAGGACACCGGAAAGTTTCGGGGGCATACCGGTATTGTACCGAGGCCACCGGAAGGGCTCCGGGGGTCCACCGGGAGGGGCCACCCCTCCCGGGGGGCCACTTGGGCTGCGTGGGGAGTTGGCCAGCCCCTGGTGGGCTTGGCGCACCCCCTCCCCTGGGCCCTTGCGCCTAGGGTTGAGGGGGAACCCTAGAGGGGGCGCCCCCCTTGCTTGGGGCAAGTCCCCCCTCCCCTTGGCCGCCGCCCCCCTCTAGATGGGATCTAGAGGGGCCGGCCCCCTTCTCCCTTCCCCCTATAAATAGAGGGGTGAGGGGAGGGTAGCCGCACCACAAGCCAAGGCGCAGCCCTCCCCTCCCCAACACCTCTCCTCCTCCGCAAGCGCTTGGCGAAGCCACGCCGAGATCTTGCTTCTCCACCATCACCACGCCGCGTCGTCTGCCGGTGGAGCTCTCTTCCTCAACCTCTCCTTCCGCCTTGCTGGATCAAGACGGAGGAGACGCCACCCGCATCGTGCACGTGTGTTGAACGCGGAGGTGCTGTCCGTTCAGCACTTGGTCATCGGTGATTCGAATCACGTCGAGTACGACTACATCATCACCTTGCAAGATTCCGCACGCGATCTACAAGTGGTATGTAGATGCAAACTCTCTCCCTTGACTCGTCGCTTAGATGAACTCATAGATGGATCTTGGTGAAACCGTAGGAAATTTTTTAATTTTCTGCAATGTTCCCCAACAGTGGCATGATGAGCTAGGTCTATGCGTAGTTCTCTAATGCACGAGTAGAACACAATTTGTTGTGGGCGTAGATCTTGTCAACTTACTTGCCTCTACTAGTCTTTTCTTGCTCAACGGTATTGTGGGATGAAGCGGCCCGGACCAACCTTACACGTACGCTTACGTGAGACCGGTTCCACCGATTGACATGCACTAGTTGCATAAGGTGGCTGGCGGGTGTCTGCTCTCCCACTTTAGTTGGAGCGGATTCGATGAACAGGGCCCTTATGAAGGGTAAATAGAAGTTGACAAAATCACGTTGTGGTGATTCGTAGGTAAGAAAACGTTCTTGCTAGAACCCAATCGCAGCCACGTAAAGATGCAACAACAATTAGAGGACGCCTAACTTGTTTTTGCAGCGATTGATCATGTGATGTGATATGGCCGAAGTTGTGATGAATGATGAATTGTGATGTATGAGATCATGTTCTTGTAATAGGATTCACGACTTGCATGTCGATGAGTATGACAACCGCAGGAGCCATAGGAGTTGTCTTTATTTTTTGTATGACCTGCGTGTCATTGAAGAACGCCATGTAAACTACTTTACTTCATTGCTAAACGCGTTAGTCATAGAAGTAGAAGTAGTCGTTGGCGTGACAACTTCATGAAGACACGATGATGGAGATCATGATGATGGAGATCATGGTGTCAAGCCGTGACAGGATGATCATGGAGCCCCGAAGATGGAGATCAATGGAGCTTTATGATATTGGCCATATCATGTCACAACTATATAATTGCATGTGATGTTTATTATGTTTATGCATCTTGTTTACTTAGGACGACGGTAGTAAATAAGATGATCCTTACAAAATTTCAAGAAGTGTTCTCCCTAACTGCGTGCACCGTTGCTACAGTTCGTCGCTTCTAAGCACCACGTGATGATCGGGTGTGATGGATTCTTACGCTCACATACAACGGTGTAAGACAGTTTTACACAGCGAAAACACTTAGGGTTAACTTGACGAGCCTAGCATGTGCAGACATGGCCTCGGAACATGGAGACCGAAAGGTCGAACACGAGTCTTATGGAAGATACGATCAACATGAAGATGTTCACCGACGATGACTAGTCCGTCTCACGTGATGATCGGACACGGGCTAGTCGACTCGGATCGTGTAAACACTTAGATGACTAGAGGGATGTCTAATCTAAGTGGGAGTTCATAATTTTGATTAGAACTTTATTATCATGAACTTAGTCTAAAACCTTTGCAAATATGTCTTGTAGATCAATGGCCAACGCTAATGTCAACATGAACTTCAACGCGTTCCTAGAGAAAACCAAGCTGAAAGATGATGGCAGCAACTATACGGACTGGGTCCGGAACCTGAGGATCATCCTCATAGCTGCCAAGAAGCAATATGTCCTAGAAGGACCGCTAGGTGACGCTCCCGTCCCACAGAACCAAGACGTTATAAACGCTTGGCAAGCTCGTGCTGATGATTACTCCCTCGTTCAGTGCGGCATGCTTTACAGCTTAGAACCGGGGCTCCAAAAGCGTTTTGAGCACCACGGAGCATATGAGATGTTCAAGAGCTGAAACTAGTTTTCCAAGCTCATGCCCGGTCGAGAGATATGATGTCTCGACAAGTTCTACAGTTGTAAGATGGAGGAAAACAGTTCGTCGGTGAGCACATCCTCAAGATGTCCAGGTTGCACAACCGTATGACCCAGTGAACATTAACCTCCCGGATGAGGCGGTCATTGACAGAATCCTCCTGTCGCTCCCACCAAGCTACAAGAGCTTTGTGATGAACTACAACATGCGGGGATGGTAAAGACCATTCTGAAGTGTTCTCGATGCTGAAGTCAGCAGAGGCTGAAATCAAGAAAGAACATCAAGTGTTGATGGTCAATAAGACCACTAAGTTCAAGAAGGGCAAGGGTAAGAAGAACTTCAAGAAGGACGACAAAGATGTTGCCGCCGCCCGTAAGCCGCTCTTGGGAAGAAGTCAAAGAATGGACCCAAGCCCGAGATCGAGTGCTTTTATTGCAAGGGAAGGGTCATTTGAGCGGAACTGCCCCAAATACTTAGCGGATAAGAAGGCCGGCAACACCAAAGGTATATTTGATATACATGTAATTGATGTGTACCTTACCAGTACTCATAGTAACTCCTGGATATTTGATACCGGTGCCGTTGCTCACATTTGTAACTCACAGCAAGAGCTACGTAATAAACAGAGACTGGCGAAGGACGAGGTGACGATGCGCGTCGCGAATGGTTCCAGAGTCGATGTGATCGCCGTCGGCACGCTGCCTCTACATTTACCTACAGGATTAGTTTTGAGAACCTTAATAATTGTTATTTAGTGCCATGTTTGAGCATGAACATTGTATCTAGATCTCGTTTAGTACGAGATGGCTACTCATTTAAGTCTGAGAATAATGGTTGTTCGATTTATATGAGAGATATGTTTTATGGTCATGCTCCGATGGTCTATGGTTTATTCTTAATGAATCTCGAGCGTAATGTTACACATGTTCATAGTGTGGATGCCAAAAGATGTAAAGTTGATAACGATAGTCCCACATACTTGTGGCATTGCCGCCTTTGGTCACATTGGTGTCAAGCGCATGAAGAAGCTCCATGCTGATGGACTTTTAGAGTCTCTTGATTATGAATCGTTTGACACATGCGAACCATGCCTCTTAGGCAAAATGACCAAGACTCCGTTCTCCGGAACAATGGAGCGAGCAACGAACTTGTTGGAAATCATACATACTGATGTGTGCAGTCCAATGAGCGTTGAGGCTCGCGGAGGATATCGTTATGTTCTCACTCTCACTGATGACTTGAGTAGATATGGGTATGTTTACTTAATGAAACACAAGTCTGAAACCTTTGAAAAGTTCAAGGAATTTCAGAGTGAGGTGGAGAATCAACGTGATCGAAAGATAAAATTCCTACGATCAGATCGTGGAGGAGAATACTTAAGTCACGAATTTGGTACACACTTGAGAAAATGTGGAATCGTTTCACAACTCATGCCGCCTGGAACACCTCAACGAAACGGTGTGTCCGAACGTCGTAATCGCACTCTATTGGATATGGTGCGGTCTAGGATGTCTCTTACCGATTTACCGCTATCATTTTGGGGATACGCTCTAGAGACAGCTACATTCACTTTAAATAGGGCACCGTCTAAATCCGTTGAGACGACACCATATGAATTATGGTTTGGGAAGAAACCTAAGCTGTCGTTTCTAAAAGTTTGGGGATGCGATGCTTATGTCAAGAAACTTCAACCTGAAAAGCTCGAACCCAAGTCGGAAAAATGCATATTCATAGGATACCCTACGGAAACTGTCGGGTATACCTTCTACTTAAGATCCGAAGGCAAGATCTTTGTTGCCAAGAACGGATGCTTTCTGGAAAAAGAGTTTCTCTCGAAAGAAGTAAGTGGGAGGAAAGTAGAACTCGATGAAGTACTACCTCTCGAACAAGAAAGTGGTGCAGCGCAGGAAACCGTTCCTATGATGCCCACACCAACTGAAGAGGAAAACAATGATGATGATCAAGGTACTTGGATCAAGTTACTCTTGAACTCAAGGTCCACAAGGACACGCTCCGCACTGCAGTGGTACGGCAACCTGTCATGGAAATCATGTTGTTAGACAACAATGAACCTTCGAACTATGAAGAAGCAATGGCGGCCCAGATTCCAACAAATGGCTTGAAGCCATGAAATCCGAGATAGAATCCATGTATGAAAACAAAGTATGGACTTTGACAGACTTGCCCGATGATCGGCGAGCAATAGAAAACAAATGGATTTTTAAGAAGAAGACGGACGCGGATGGAAATGTTACCATCTATAAGGCTTGACTTGTCGCTAAGGGTTATCGACAAGTTCAAGGGATTGACTACGATGAGACATTCTCTCCCGTAGCGAAGCTAAAGTCCGTCCGAATCATGTTAGCAATTGCCGCATACTATGATTATGAGATATGGCAGATGGACGTCAAAACGGCATTCCTTAACGGGCATCTTAAGGAAGAACTGTATATGATGCAGCCAGAAGGTTTTGTCGATCCTAAGAACGCTAACAAAGTATGCAAGCTCCAGCGATCCATTTATGGACTGGTGCAAGCATCTCGGAGTTGGAACATTCGCTTTTATGAGATGATCAAAGCGTTTGGGTTTATGCAGACTTATGGAGAAGCCTGCGTTTACAAGAAAGTGAGTGGGAGCTCTCTAGCATTTCTCATATGATATGTAGATGACATACTCTTGATGGGAAATGATACGAAATTTCTGGACAGCATTAAGGCCTACTTGAACAAGTGTTTTTCAATGAAGGACCTTGGAGAAGCTGCTTATATGTTAGGCATCAAGATCTATAGAGATAGATCGAGACGTCTCATAGGTCTTTCACAAAGCACATACCTTGATAAGATTTTGAAGAGGTTCAAAATGGATCAGTCCAAGAAAGGGTTCTTGCCTATGTTACAAGGTGTGAGATTGAGCTCAGCTCACTCACCGACCACGGCAAAAGATAAAGAAGAGATGAGTGTCATCCCCTATGCTTCAGCCATAGGATCTATTATGTATGCCATGCTGTGTACTGCACCGATGTAAACCTTGCCGTAAGTTTGGTTGCAAGATACCAAAGTAATCCCGCAAGGAACACCGGACAGCGGTCAAGAATATCCTGAAGTACCGAAAAGGACAAAGGACATGTTTCTCGCTTATGGAGGAGACGAAGAGCTCGTCGTAAGGGTTACGCCGACGCTAGCTTCGACTTAGATCTGATGACTCTAAGTCACAAACCGGATACGTGTATATGTTGAATGGTGGAGCAAGAAGTGGTGCAGCTGCAAGCAGAGCGTCGTGGCGGGATCTACGTGTGAAGCGGAGTACATGGCAGCCTCGGAGGCAGCGCATGAAGCAATTTGGGTGAAGGAGTTCATCACCGACTTAGGAGTCATACCCAATGCGTCGGGGCCGATAAAACTCTTCTGTGACAACACTGGAGCTATTGCCCTTGCCAAGGAGCCCAGGTTTCACAAGAAGACCAGGCACATCAAGCGTCGTTTCAACTCCATCCGTGAAAATGTTCAAGACGGAGACATAGAGATTTGCAAAGTGCACACGGATCTGAATGTCGCAGATCCGTTGACTAAACCTCTCTCGCGTGCAAAACATGATCAACACCAGAACTCTATGGGTGTTCGATTCACCACAATGTAACTAGATTGGTGACTCTAGTGCAAGTGGGAGACTATTGGAAATATGCCCTAGAGGCAATAATAAAAGTATTATTATATTTCATTGTTCATGATAATTGTCTTTTGTTCATGCTATAACTGTATTATCCGGAAATCGTAATACACGTATGAACACTTAGACCACAATATGTCCCTAGTGAGCCTCTAGTTGACTAGCTCGTTGTGATCAACAGATAGTCATGGTTTCCTGACTATGGACATTGGATGTCGTTGATAACGGGATCACATCATTAGGAGAATGATGTGATGGACAAGACCCAATCCTAAGCATAGCATAAAAGATCGTGTAGTTCGCTTGCTAGAGCTTTGCCAATGTCAAGTATCTCTTCCTTCGACCATGAGATCGTGTAACTCCCGGATACCGTAGGAGTGCCTTGGGTGTATCAAACGTCACAACATAACTGGATGACTATAAAGGTGCATTACAGGTATCTCCGAAAGTATCTGTTGGGTTGACACGGATCGAGACTGGGATTTGTCACTCCGTATGACGGAGAGGTATCTCTGGGCCCACTCGGTAATGCATCATCATAATGAGCTCAAGGTGACCAAGGTGTTGTACACGGATCATGCATTACGATGCGAGTAAAGTGACTTGCGTAACGAGATTGAACAAGGTATTGGGATACCGACGATCGAGTCTCGGGCAAGTAACGCATCGATTGACAAAGGAATTGCATACAGGGTTTGATCGAATCCCGACATCGTGGTTCAACCAATGAAATCATCGAGGAGCATGTAGGAGCCAACATGGGTATCCAGACCCGCTGTTGGTTATTGCCCGAGAGTCGTCTCGGTCATGTCTGCGTGTCTCCGAACCCGTAGGGTCTACACACTTAAGGTTCGGTGACGCTAGGGTTATTAGGAAGACTAGTACGTGACTACGAATGTTGTTCGAGTCCGGATGAGATCCCGGACGTCACGAGGAGTTCCGGAAGGGTCCGGAGGTAAAGATTGATATATGGGAAGTTGTTAAAAGGACACCGGAAAGTTTCGGGGGCATACCGGTATTGTACCGGGGCCACCGGAAGGGCTCCGGGGGTCCACCGGGAGGGGCCACCCCTCCCGGGGGCCACTTGGGCTGCGTGGGGAGTTGGCCAGCCCCTGGTGGGCTTGGCGCACCCCCTCCCCTGGGCCCTTGCACCTAGGGTTGAGGGGGAACCCTAGAGGGGGCGCCCCCCTTGCTTGAGGGGCAAGTCCCCCCTCCCCTTGGCCGCGCTCCCCTCTAGATGGGATCTAGAGGGGCCGGCCCCCTTCTCCCTTCCCCCTATAAATAGAAGGGTGAGGGGAGGGAAGCCGCACCACAAGCCAAGGCGCAGCCCTCCCTCCCAACACCTCTCCTCCTCATAGCGCTTGGCGAAGCCACAGCCGAGTCTCGCTTCTCCACCATCACCATGCCGTCGTGCTGCCGGTGGAGCTGTCTTCCTCAACCTCTCCTTCCTCCTTGCTGGATCAAGACAGAGGAGACGTCACCCGTACCGTACGTGTGTTGAATGCGGAGGTGCTGTCCGTTCAGCACTTGGTCATCGGTGATTCGAATCACGTCGAGTATGACTACATCATCACCTTGCAAGCTTCCGCACGCGATCTACAAGTGGTATGTAGATGCAAACTCTCTCCCTTGACTCGTCGCTTAGATGAACTCATAGATGGATCTTGGTGAAACCGTAGGAAAAATTTTAATTTTCTGCATCGTTCCCCAACATGCCTTGGGCATCCCCAAGCTTGAACTTTTGTGTCTCCTTAATTCCTCTCATATAATGGTTTCTCTTTTTATCAAAAGCTTCATCCACACCAAACTAAACAAGAACTCTTGAGATAGGTTAGTATAAACAATTGCAAAACCTTATCATTTTCTACTGTAACAAATCACTAAAATTATTATTCAACATTGCATACTAAATGCCAGTGCATATTTAATACTCCTATCCTCAAATAGAATCATTAAACAAGCAGACATATGCAAACAATGCAACCATAACAGCAATGTGTCAAAATAGTATAGTCTGTAAAGAATGCAAGAGTATCAATACTTCCCTAACTCCAAAAATTATAAGAAAAATACTACGCTGTATAAGATTTATTAGATCTCAATATGCAAAAGTATTCAATATTATACCATTCTCTGACTTTTCTAGGGATTTTTTGCAACATCGGTAAACTTTCTGTTTTCAAACAGCAACATGTATAATAGCAAAATAAGCATGGTAAAGGCTATCCTTGACATTTTTATTGAAACTAAAGATGCAAAACATAATTCTAACTAACAGAAAGCAAATACTAACAAAAGAAAATAACACTCCAAGCAAAACACATATCATGTGGCGAATAAAAATATAGCTCCAAGTAAAGTTACTGATGAACGACGACGAAAGAGGGGATGCCTTCCGGGGCATCCCCAAGCTTAGGCTCTTGGTTGTCCTTGAATATTACCTTGGGGTGCCTTTGGCATACCCAAGCTTAGGATCTTGCCACTCCTTATTCCATAGTTCATCGAATCTTTACCCAAAACTTGAAAACTTCAACCACACAAAACTCAAAACAAAACTCGTAAGCTCCGTTAGTATAAGAAAATAAAACCACCACTTAGGTACTGTAATGAACTCATTATTTATTCATATTGGTGTTAAAACTACTGTATTCTAACTTCTCTATGGTTCATACCCTCCGATACTACTCATAGATTCATCAAAATAAGCAAACAACACATAGAAAACAGAATCTGTCAAAAACAGAACAGTCTGTAGTAATCTGTATCAAACGCATACCTCTGGAACCCCAAAAATTATGAAATAAATTGCTGGACCTGATTAATTTGTCTATTAATCGTCTGCAAAAAGAATCAACCTAAAATCACTCTTCAGTAAAAATGGCAGCTAATCTCGTGAGCGCAAAAGTTTCTGTTTTTTACAGCAAGATCACATAAACTTCACCCAAGTCTTCCCAAAGGTTCTACTTGGCACTAAGACTAATTAAAACATAAAAGCACATCTAAATCGAGGCTATATGAATTATTTATTACTAAACAGAAACAAAAAGCAAGAAACAAAAATAAAGTTGGGTTGCCTCCCAACAAGCGCTTTTCTTTAATGCCTTTCTAGCTAGGCATGATGATGACAATGATGCTCGAAACATAAAGAGAGCATCATGAAGAATATGACTAGCACATTTAAGTCTAATCCACTTCCTATGCATCGGGATTTTGTGAGCAAACAACTTATGGGAACAATAATCAACTAGCATAGGAAGGCAAAACAAGCATAAGTTCAAAACTTGAAGCACATAGAGAGGAAACTTGAAATTATTGCAATTCATACAAGCATATGTTACTCCCTCATAATAATTTTCGGTAGCATCATGAATTAATTCAACAATATACCCAGCACCTAAATCATTATTTTCATGATCTACAAGCATAGAAAATTTACTACTCTCCACATAAGCAAAATTCTTCTTATCAATAGTAGTGGGAGCAAACTCAACAAAATAACTATAATGTGAAGCATAATCCAATTGAAAACTAAAATCATGATGACAAGTTTCATGGTTATCATTATTCCTAATAGCATACAAGTCATCACAATAATCATCATAGATAGCAGCTTTGTTCTCATAATCAATTGGAACCACTTCCGAAATAGTGGAATCATCACTAAATAAAGTTGACTCTCATCCAAATCCACTTTCATAATCATTATAATAAGATTCAACATCCTCCAAAATAGTGGTATCACTACTTCCTAAAGTTGACACTCTTCCAAACCCACTTTCATCAATATAATCATCATAAATAGGAGGCATGCTTTCATAATAAACTTTCTCATCAAAACTTGGGGGACCAAAAATATCATATTCATCAAACATAGCATCCCCAAGCTTGTGGCTTTGCATATCATTAACTTCATGGATATTCAAGGAATTCATACTAACAACATTGCAACCATGCTCATCATTCAAAGATTTAGTGTCAAACATTCTATAGATTTCTTCTTCTAGCACTTGAGCACAATTTTCCTTTTCATCATACTCACGAAAGATATTAAAAAGACGAAGTGTATGAGACAAACTTAACTCCATTTTTTTGTAATTTTCTTTTATAAACTAAACTAGTGATAAAACAAGAAACAAAAAGATTCGATTGCAAGATCTAAAGATATACCTTCAAGCACTCACCTCCCCGGCAACGGCGCCAGAAAAGAGCTTGATGTCTACTACACAACCTTCTTCTTGTAGACGTTGTTGGGCCTGCAAGTGCACAGGTTTGTAGGACAGTAGTAAATTTCCCTCAAGTGGATGACCTAAGGTTTATCAATCCGTGGGAGGCGTAGGATGAAGATGGTCTCTCTCAAGCAACCCTGCAACCAAATAACAAAGAGTCTCTTGTGTCCCGAACACATCCAATACAACGGTAAATTGTATAGGTGCACTAGTTTGGCGAAGAGATGGTGATACAAGTGCAAGGTAACTAATAATAAAAGTGGGCGTAAACGGTATTGCAATGATAGGAAACAAGGCCTACGGTTCATACTTTCACTAGTGCAATATGGATGGTAGATAAATGTTGAAACTAATATTATTGAAATCGTAACCTCGGAGGAATACATAAGGGACACTTTCCAGAATGTTCCAGACTCCGAAAAGGCATAGGTATGTGGTACGGTAAGTAAACCGACTCCAAAACAGTTCTAGTGGCAATTTTTCTCCGTTTTGGAATATTTAAGAATTTAGGAAAGCAAGAAGTAATCCGAGAAGGGCACGAGGCCTCTATGAGGGTGGAGGGCGTGCCCACCCTTACTGAGCGCGCCCCCTGCCTCATGGGCACCTCGTGTGCTCTTCGGACTCCGTTTTCATGCATGATACTTCTTTTGGTCGGTAAAAATTCATTATATAACCTCCCGAAGGTTTTGACCACCGTATCACGCAATAATCCTCTAATTTTGTTTCGAGCTGTTTCTGTCGCAGATTTAGAGCAAGATGTCTTCTCAAGAGTCAGTCGGGGAGAGTCGGGTGTCTCACCCAACGCCAAGGCCAGAAGCAAATAGCGATGCTTATAACTTTGGACCATCAACGGAGGATGAGATGGAGGCCGACTTGAGAAGGATAGATGCTATGGAAGAGGATCAATAAGTTACCTCTCGTCTCCAAGCTGGATTCACAATGGGGAAACTACAGAGCTCAGCCATTCCAAATTCGGTCATCCCTTCCAACGTTAAATTTCTTTCTTATGAAAATATGAAAAAGAGTGTCACTTGTTCTCCAGAAGCTATGCAGCATCCTTGGGTAAAAGGAGCTTTAGCTGTCACGGGCAAGCTCCGCAAGGAGAATATGGACCTCAAGCAACAAGTCAATAAGCTCGAGGAGGAGAATCGTATCCTGAGAGGCATCATCGCCAAGAAGATTACAACACCAACTCTGAAGGAGACATAATCACATGGGTATGGGCACTCCCCTTGGCAACTGCCAAGCTTGGGGGAGTTGCCCCGGTATCGTATCACCATCAACTCCTATCTTTACCGTTTTACTTAGTTCGATCCTTTTGGTAATATCTTGATCTAGTAGAATAAAGTTTTGGTATGAATTAATTTTGAGTTTTGCTTTGTGATCCCTTTATGTAATCGAGTCTGTGAGCTATATAATAAAGATTAGTGTTGAGTCAAGGGCTTTGCTATCCTGCTATGATCTTGAGAAAATAGAAAGAATAAAAAGAATAAAAGAGTTCATATTGATCTTATGGATAGTAATGACTTCACATATAAAGAGTATGAGGCATAAAATTTGTTGAGAGTTGACAAACATAGTTTTGGTCATCGTTGCAATTAATAGGAAGTAATAAAGAAAGAGAGGTTCTTACATATAAATATACTATCTTGGACATCTTTTATAATTGTGAGCACTCATTTAAGTATGACATGCTAAAGAGTTGATGTTGGACAAGGAAGACAACGTAATGGGCTATGTTTTCTCACATCTCAGTTAAAGTATATTGTCATGGATCATCCAACATGTTGAGCTTGCCTTTCCCCCTCATGCTAGCCAAATTCCTTGCACCAAGTAGAGATACTACTTGTGCTTCCAAATATCCTTAAACCCAGTTTTGCCATGAGAGTCCACCATACCTACTTATGGATTGAGTAAGATCCTTCAAGTAAGTTGTCATGCTGCAAGCAGTAAAAATTTATCTCTAAATATGTATGACTTATTAGTGCGGAGAAAATAAGCTTTATACGATCGTGTGATATGGAAGTAATAAAAGCGACGGACTGCATAATAAAGGTTCATATCACAAGTGGCAATATAAAGTGACGTTCTTTTGCATTAAGATTTTGTGCATCCAACCCTAAAAGCACATGACAACCTCTGCTTCCCTCTGCGAAGGGCCTATCCTTTACTTTATGTCAAGGTGATTTTCACCTGTCCCTTTTTTTTCATTTTATCCTTTGGCAAGCACCTCGTGTTGGAAAGATCCTGATATATATATCCAATTGGATGTAAGTTAGCATGAATTATTATTGTTGACATCACCCAAAGGTGAATACGTTGGGAGGCGAAATTATAAGCCCCTATCTTTCTCAGTGTCCGATTAAAACTCCATAACCATAAGTATTGCGTGAGTGTTAGCAATTGTAGAAGACTATATGATAGTTGAGTATGTGGACTTGCTGAAAAGCTCTATTCTTGACTCTTTCCGACGCTATGATAAATTGCAATTGCTTCAATGACTGAGATTATAGTTTGTTAGTTCTCAATGAAGCTTATGATCCATACTTGACATTGTGAATAGATTGTTACTTGAGCATAAGAAATCATATGACAAAATCTATATATGTTGCTGTTATAAGAATGATCATGATGCCCTCATGTCCGTATTTTATTTTTATCGACACCTCTATCTTTAAACATGTGGACATATTTTTCGATATCGGCTTTCGCTTGAGGACAGTCGAGGTCTAAGCTTGGGGGAGTTGATACATCCATTTTGCATCATGCTTTTATATCGATATTTATTGCATTATGGGATGTTATTACACGTTATGTCAGGATACTTATGGCTATTCTCTCTTATTTTACAAGGTTTATCATGAAGAGGGTGAATGCCGGCAGCTGGGATTCTGGCTGGAAAAGGAGCAAATATTGGAAACCTATTCTGCACAGCTCCAAAAGTCTTGAAACTCCATGAAAGTAATTTCTGGAATTAATAAGAATTACTGAGCAAAGAAAGCACTAGAGGGGGCCCACACGCTGGCCACGAGGGTGGGGGGCGCGCCCACCCCTACTGGGCACGCCCCCCTGTCTTGTGGGCCCCCTGGTGGCCCTCCGGTGCCCATCTTCTGCTATATGAAGCCTCTTACCCTGGAAAAAAATCATAAGCAAGCACTACAAAAAAATACACTTCCGTGATGAGACGTGTTTGTCACTGTAGGTTGCATTTTTGTCATGCATGTACATCCATGACAAATTTATGACAGAATCAAGATAGTCATACCTATGCTGTCGTAGAAGTGTTCCATGACATTACCAAAATTATCATCACGGAAGTGTCCACTTCCATGACGATAAATCGCGCGTCACAGAAGTGCTTTCGTCAAGGGTGACCGACACGTGGCATCCACCGTAACGGAACGCCGTTAAGCTATCGGGTCAGATTTTGTATCCGATAACCTGTTAACAGCCACGACCAATGCCGATTTTCCATGTGTACAATTCTCATTGGCTGACGGATCCACGTGTCAGCTCCGCGTTGGCACAGGTGTCACTCATCCAACGGTCGAGATGGGCCTATGATATGTTGACACGTGGACCGGCCCAAAAGTAGCCCACAAAGTTTAAATCGGCCGGCCCAACCGAAGGCCCATAAGATTTAGCGGACCATAATGGGTCGGCCCAGCTAAAGGCCCACAAAATTTAGCAGACCATAATGGGCCGGCCCAGCTAAAGGCCCACAAGATTGTGCGGACCACAATGGGCCGACCCGGCTAAAGGCCCACAAGATTCTGCAGACCATAATGGGCCGACCCAGCTAAAGGCCCAACATTCTCTGTCAAATCGGCCCGTCAACGGCCTGGTCTAAACTTGTCATCAATGCGCCCATGGTCACTTCGCCCGTTCTGACGCTCACTAAGTAATTGGGCGAATTATGGCCCGTGTATTTTCGCCCGTTAAAGGTCCGCTTCATTTGGGCCCATTTACGAGCCATCAAAACTTTCGCCCATAAACGCATCGTGAAGGATTTAGGTCATATTCGCCATGTCCGCTATTCGCCCGTTAGAGGCCCACTATAGATTTGGCCCACTTTCGGCCTGTTGTCATTTTCGGCCCGTTAACGCCGGACGTAAACCATGGGCCATATGTGGCCCAACGTCATATCGGGCCCATTAACAGCCCATATAAAAATGACGATAATCTAGCCCGACCGAAGTTCCGGCCTGTTAAAGGCCCGTATTAGGTCGGCGCATTACTGACCGTCCAATTTCGCTGTCAAATATCCGCATCGTAAATGGGCCACCATTTCGCCCTGCTAAGTCCAGTGGGTTATTTGGCACAATCAGGGCCCAATCTCACTTTCGGTCTATTAAAGGCCCATGTTTTTTATGGGCTCGACATATTTACACTGTAAATGGCCTACTTTTACCGAGGGCCCAAATTATGTTTAAGCTCATTAAAGGCCCACTATGGGCACAGCCTACCGAAAAAATTTGAAAGCTTATGCTAATTTAAGCCCAGATATTTTTAGTGGGCTACATGCCAATTTCGGCTCCTAATCGTTTTTAGCCCAATTGGAATGGGCCCGACGAATGTTGGGATGTTGGGCTCCTACGAAGCTTTCGTCCGAATACATTACTAAGATAAACCTACACTATACAAAAATAGCGTCATAATTACTGCAGCCTGTGGCACATAAATGTTGTATCACAACAAAATAAATTCCAATCATACAACAAAAGGCCCGTTGGCATAAAGTTTAGAGTCCTTCCAGATAAAAGCACCATCAGATTTATAGAAGCACATATCATTTGACCTGAGTGCAAATGTTTCAGGCTGTAGAATCTGATGGAGCAGCATGATCTCCACCTTTTTTCCGCCATTGCTCTTCAACAACGGTTTAATGTCCGATAGTCCGTTTCAAAACCATTCATATCTTGACGGCATTTCTCAACCACTATTCTTGTTTCCAAACAACGTCCATTAGGGATTGGACTTGTGTCTCGAGCACGATATATCACTGCCTAGCAGGAAGATTTTGTTCAAGAGGGCGATTTGGACGAGGTTACCTTGACAACCAACCCATAATTACGCAGGAAGCTGCTTTTTGCACTATTAGTGGAGAGATACTGACGCACTACAGCAAGAGGTGACATTGTGCCTGTAGTAGCCTCGTCACCTTCAGGTGGTTGTGGCTGTTCAATCATTTGTTCCATAGCTTCCTGAAAGTTTGAACTTGTAGATTAGTGTACCAGTGAGTTACTAATGAGACAAAAACAAACAAAGTAGGTTAAACGTTTATACATAACTTATTTTGGTGAACTACTATAATACATTAACATGTATTGTAGTGCCAACTACATAATAAAATCACTTTCGGAACATATGTCCATGTAGCATGCCTACTGTATTGTCTATTTCCTCACATTCGTTGACATCTAAGGATAAAGAGACATGGTTTAAAGTAGGATGAACATAGTATGACATCATTCATATCATGGGCAAACAGATATAAAACAAACAGGCTATTTTATCATTGTGTGCACACGTGAACATAACAACTAGATTATAGATCAAGACCAAAAGAATATCCTTCATCTCTTTTAAACCATGTAAGGTGAAATGATACGTTAAGACAACTGTGTATAAAAGTGAACAGAGTAACTGACATCGGTTGCAAACCAAGTAGTTAAATGAACACATCACAGTACCAATTAGTTCAAGGCAGGAGGAGTAAGGACTTACAACAGCGGATTGAACTGGAGTGCTCATGCCCTTCATCTTGTTGGTGTGGCAATCCTTGAAGATTTGCACTGCATTCGGTTCAGGTTCTTTTTGGTCTGCACGGGCTTTCCACTGTATTTGGAACAAGTCAATATAGATACGATAATATGGCACAAAAAAGAAGGAAGTAGCAGCTATTTACAAGAGCCTCGCAGTGTGCAATATAGCTACGAGATCCTGTTGTCTGTTGGAATTTCACTTTAGAACGGTTGGTTTTGTTCTTCAAATAGTTAGCCTAGAAGAAGATACACTTGTAAGGCACATACATAAATACAAGTTCAATATGTGGTCTGATCAAATACATATAGCCTACCTGATACTTTGGATCAGACCAGTGTTTAACGAGGGCTCTCCAGTCTTCATTTGTAATATATTCCATCGAGATGTTTGGGCGATTTCATTGTTAGCCTTGCCTTCAAAGTGAGATTTTCTAAGGTGGTACCGACATCGTCGTGAGAGCGATCGAAAAACATGAGTGCATGCTTGTTTAGTTGCATCATCTTTTGGATCCAACTTGAACCTCATCTGTTGAAAATAGAATGTGAGTCTTATTAGGAGGAAGCTAGAAAGTATGGGACAGAGCAAGACAATATTACTAATTGCGATGAATAACATTACTTACGATAAATGGTCAAGGAAGGTGTTAAACTGGGTATTGTCTTTCTCATTCTCAGATCGGATCCACGTTGGGACGATACGCCATGACACCTAACGGCAACGGCTGCCTCGATACTAACTTGGCTGACTCAGAGCATCACGTGGCCTTTTAAACCTGCCTCAAAATGGATCTCCATTCTTCCTCCTTTAGATTTTGTTAATCTGTCAAGCATTATCCCTGATGTCTGTTTCCGCTTGCGCCGTGGTGCTAGTTCAACAACGAATATGGAAAGTGTTAGTGTACATCAAACTATGAGAGTACATATAAAGGAGCATGCAACTGCAACTTGACTCGGTCAGGTACTGTCTTGATGTTGATGCTCATGATGTTCATCTGATCTTGCCAAGTCCTATTGTGTCAACAGTGCTTCGGAAGTAGTGTTAGGTGTGAAGGTAGCTTGGGAACTGGCCAGTTCTGGAGCAAACGAATGAGTAACTGGTTGAGATGCTGGTACAGTTGAGGCGGATGCTGCAGCTGGTGGAGCAGGTAATACTGTGTTTGTAGATTTAGCCGGTGGACTTGGACCTTCTACTTCACTATAAGTACCAGCAGACTCTTGACGGTAGAGCCTTTTCCGTTTCACCCGACGAGTAACAGCACTCCCTACTATATTATTTTCCTTGCTCTTTTTTGACTTTGCCATGTCAAGCTGTACCCACAACACAAAAGAATAAAATCACTCTTCAGAACTCATTGATGCATGATATAGACAAGCAATACTTTGATGTAAGACAACCGTATGAGGATGGAATATGTAAGAAAAACAGGACGACATGACATATTCACATCTACGATGTGCAAACTAAGCAGAAGGATTTTCAAGAAAATAGAAGTAATGCAAGCTAGACACCATATGAAAGATGCAACCAATATTACTCGCCAAGTTAAAAGTGCCTTGTCATAAGTGGCAATTCAAAAATTAGAAGCAAGACAACGAGAAATCAATGCAAGATGCAACCGCTATCAAACTGCCATGTTAAAAGCGCCCAATCATGAGTTATTGATGCGGATACACAACAACAGATTTTGATGTAAGAACATGGTATGATAGATAGATGCAAGGTATTCTAGATACGTAAAGCCATGTCCTATGCACATGTATAACGATAAACTCAGCAGGTGCAATTTAATCAAAATAGAAGAAATACAGGCTAGACAACATATGCAACATGAAACCAATTATCACACTGTCAACTTAGAGTAAGAACCTGCGATGGTGGAGTGCGGGAGATGAACTCATCATGTAGACTTGGGACTTCAACTCCATTAGCAGTAGCAGTGGCAAATCTAGAGAGTCTCTGTTTGCGTCGGTGCGGAGTACCACCAACATCCCCTAACTTACTCTTTTCCTTCCTATTTTCCGATATTGCCTTATGAATTCAAAACCACAAGAAGATGAATAAAATTAGCTCTGCATAACTGGTTGATGCATGATATATACGAACACTACTTTGATGTAAGGCAAGCGCAGGAGGATGGAATATGTACAAAAAGACAGCGTTTCATATTCACACGTATGATAGGAAGATGGAATATGTATGAAAAAATAGTAAGCGGAAGGCATTTCAACAAAATTAGAAGAAATGAAAGCTAGGCACCATATGAACATGCAACCAATATCACTCTATCAGGTAAAAAGTGTCTTGTCGTAAGTGCCATTTCAAGAAATTAGAAGCAGTACAAGCTAGAAGACAATGCAAGATGCAACCTACATCACAGTCCCAAGTTAAATGTGTCTTATGGGTAAGTGATCATTGCAGGTATAAGTTGTAAGCTACGTAGATGCAATTCAACATAATCAGAAGCAATACAAACTAGACATCATACGGAAAACGCAACCACGTATAACAGTTCCAAGTAAGAGCAAGCACCTGTGATGGTGGAAGAGGGGAGATGTGCTCATTGTGTACACATATGTTCTAGAAACAGGAACACGTGTCCTATTCACAGGCATTATGTGTAAAGTAAGCAGATGCAATTCAAGTTAGAAGCAATACAAGCTAGACATCATACGCAACATGCAACCACATATAATAGTGTCAAGTTAGAGCAAGCACCTGTGATGGTGGAGTAGGGGAGATGTGCTCATCATCTACACAGCTACGTTGACTGTCCAGCCTTGTGTTGTCTTGCGAATCTTGTTGGGAGGATGGCGGAGTAGAATCTGCCGAGACCCCTGCTTGAGTTGTTCAAGGACCACCATCATCCATCGCCGACTAATTTCCTTCAGCTGTAATGATTTTGCATTGTGAAGTCAAACCGATAAAAAAAAGGAATAAAATTCGCTTTCGTAACTCATTCATGCATGATACCGATTTAACACTACTCGGATGAAAGGCAAACACATGATGCGAGGATGGAATATGTATGAAAAACAGGATGTCATGACATATTCACACCTATGATGTGGTAACTAAGCAGAAGGCATTTCAACAAATTAGAAGCACTGCAAGCTAGACACCAAATGAAAGATGCAACCAATATCACTCTGCCAAGTTCAAACTGTATGGCGTTTCAACAAATTAGAAGCAATATATGCTAGAAATCATATGCAAGACACAACCAATATCACCGTGGCGACTTAAAGGTGCCTTATCATAAGTGACTGATGCGGGATATGCAAGAATAGTAGCCTGATGCAGAAACAGGAACACATGTCATATTCACAGGCATTATGTGTAAAGTAAGCAGATGCAATTCAACAAAGTTAGAAGCAATACAAGCTAGACATCATACGCAACATGGAACCACATATAATAGTGCCAAGTTAGAGCAAGCACCTGTGATGGTGGAGTAGGGGAGATGTGCTCATCATCTACATAGCTACGTTGACTGTCTAGCCTTGCGTTGTCTTGCGAATATTGTTGGGAGGATGGCGGAGTAGAATCTGTAGAGAACCTCCGTTTCAGTTGCTCGGAAGGACCACTGTTGGTGTCAAAACCGGCGGATCTCGGGTAGGGGGTCCCGAACTGTGCGTCTAGGCGGATGGTAACAAGAGACGAGGGACACAATGTTTTTACCCAGGTTCGGGCCCTCTCGATGGAGGTAAAACCCTACGTCCTGCTTGATTAATATTGATGATATGGGTAGTACAAGAGTAGATCTACCACGAGATCAAGGAGGCTAAACCCTAGAAGCTAGCCTATGGTCTGATTGTTGTGATGTATGTTCGTCCTACGGACTAAGGCCCTCCAGTTTATATAGACACCGGAGAGGCTAGGGTTACACAGAGTCGGTTACAATGGTAGGAGATCTACATATCCAGATTGCCAAGCTTGCCTTCCACGCCAAGGAAAGTATCTTCCTGACACGAGCCGAGTCTTCAATCTTGTATCTTCGTAGTCTTGGAGTCCGCGGATATTGATAGTCCGGCTGTCCAACACCCCTAGTCCAGACTCCTCAAGAGTCTCTGAACCAGCCTTCAATGACGATAAGTCCGGCGTGCATAATGTTCGGCATTGCAAGGCGGGTTCCTCCTTGAATAATTCGGAGAAGATAATGAACACCAGGATAGTGTCCGCTCGCAAAATAAATTCCACATTCCACCGTAGAGAGAATAAAATATACACTTAGCTCAATCTGCCGACGATTATGCGGCGTGACATCACACCGCAGCCAAGCCCTCGCTTGAATCGTTTTTACTATTCCACCTCAGCACGCTTAGCGGCGGTTTCTTGGCACGCCTTGTCGAAGCAGAGATCGTGTTCCCTTATTCCGGATCCTCATCAATACGCAAGTGGGTAACCCATCCGCCATTGATGGTGGCGCTTTGGGAGATAAGCGAAGTTTTACCGGGCCGGTGAGGGACGATAGTTTTGTCCGCCTATATATAAGGGATAAGGATTTACCTTCTCACCCACGCCTTCTTCCTCCTTTGCTCATCCATCCTCGCGAACTCAAGCTCCAACGCCCAAGTTCGCAAGATCTCACCTCGACCTTTCTCCGAATATGTCCGGAGCGGGAGGTAAATGGATGGCCTCCACAGCTAAGGAGGAGGACATCACCAAGCTGCGCGACGCCGGATACCTTTCCAGCGATATCGCGCATCGGCTGCCCGACACGGGGCAGCTCATCCCTACCCTGTGGCCTCATGAGAGGGTCGCCTTCCTTCCCCACTTCCTCCGCGGACTGGGCTTTCCGCCTATCCATTTGTCCAGGGGCTCATGTTTTACTACGGCCTGATTTCCACGATCCGGCGCCAACTTCATCCTCAACATCTCGGCGTTTATCGTCGTGTGCGAGGCCTTTCTCGCATCCAGCCCCACTTCGCCTGGGCTCAAGACCTTCAACGCCAAGCCGAAGGTTGTGAAGGGGACGCAAGCGGAATGCGGAGGCGCCATGTTGGGCAAGCTGCCCAACGTCCCTTGGCTAGAAGGGACCTTCGTGGACTCCGTCAAGGGGTGGCAATCGGGGTGGTTCTACATAACCGAGCCGCGCAAGCCTACATGGGCGGCGGCCCCCGAATTTAGATCTGGAATCCCCACGCAGCTCACCTCCTGGAAAGAGAAGGGCTTGCAGTGGGGTGATCCGGTGGAGGTGACGGGACTCCGAGCCTGCATCAAGAAGATGGTGAGCAATAGGCCCGCCATCGATGTGGTCCAAGTCATGCTCCTCCGTGGATTCTCCCATGCCAAGAACGGGCATTCAATTTGTGGGAGTTTAATCCGAACAGCACCAGACGCTGAGCGGGCTCTTCGATACAACACACGGAAGGTGCCCGGAGGGTGCTGTTCAAGGGCGCCAAGCCCCGCAGATCCGCCGATCAAGACCGCGATTCAGCTCAGCCTCCGGCCCGACAAGGTAAGTGATTCAACCCCATTACGGGACACTCGTGGTAATTAGATTGACTCTAGTGAGGTTTTTAATCTGCCTCTTCCTTTGACAGGAATGGATGGAGAAGGCCAAGCTGCTCATCAGCCCGGCTCCCATGCTAGAAGAACCAAGGATGCCCGCTTAGCGGGGTTGTTGGTTCCAAAGACCGCACGTGGTGCCGGAGAAGAAGGCCAAGACAGGCCACGGGACTCGAAAGAGTTCCTCAGAATCAGCGCCCGACGACACGAGGACTCCTCCCCCGAAGACGAGGAGGAGGAGGAGTACTCTCTCCCGGAGGAGGGAGAGAAGAAAAGGAAGGCTTCCCCAATCGGGGCGGGCGAAGGGTCCAAGAGGGGGAGGACTATCCCCCCAGGCAGTTTCGCCAACATCAGCGTTGGCGAGGATGAATGGCCTCCAAGGGCCAGGCATCCGGCCGGATCGTAAGTATTCAGATCATTCATATGCCGTACCTTTCATGTCACGAAGTATCCTTCTAACGCCGCATTCTGTCCGTAGTCCGGCCAGGGATGATCTTCCCGACTCGATGAGCGGGTCGTTGGCCTCGTCGGAAGTAAATTCCGTCCCGACCGCCTCTACCCCATGCGCTGACAAGGACGCCGAGGTGGGATCCCAAGAGGGGACCCATCAGGAGGAGGCTCCAGAGGCGCCGTCAGGCGACCTCCCGGACTTTGTGCCGGACTCTACATCGGAACCCGTAGTGGTTCCAGAGTCAAAGAAGCGCCCCTTCAAAGAAGGGCAGGACTGGTGACGCCGGGCGGCCTCCGTCCCAACCGAGGCGCTGGATAACCTGCCGGAGGCGCTTAAGGGCGCCCATCGAAGAACACCGCACTCTCATGAGTGCGGTGATTGAGAAGGTCCAGCTCGCCAAGAGCGGGCTTACCGAAGCCTGCAGCAGCCTTCTAACAGGCTTTGAGGCAAGAAGTTAAAATTATGTAATGTAATACCGCATAGACAGTAGCCCCTGATGCTTAGTTTGGTGTTTGGAAAGAAAAGCCGGACTAAGGATCTAACAAGATATACGCAGGGTTTCTAAAAATATGTCAATATGGGTTTGCGAGGCGCTTTGACCTCTGCCGCATTAACGGCGGAGGTCGAGGCGCTGAAAAAGGACCTTGAGCGGTCGGAGCAAGAGCTCGCCATGCCAAGAGGCAGCTCGAGGAAAAGAAGGTGAATAACACCACTTTAAATAAGTACCTTACGTAAAAGGGTTTTGGTTGCAAATAAGATTAACAAGGATAATATGTGTATTGCGGGGGCCACTAACGAGGTGGCAGCCACTCAAGGATGCCGTGTCCGTGGTCGAACGCAATGCGCGCACCGAACGGGCTGAGCGAGAAAAGCAAGTGGCACTGGTGGCGGAAGTTCGGCAAGAGCTCCAGGCTCTCATGGAAAAGCATGAGAGTTTGGAGCGTGACTCCAAGACTCGAGAGTCCGAGCTTGCCTCGGCTCTCGAAAGTGCCAAGTCCACCAAGGCCGAGGCCCAGAAGGCCCTTCAGGAGGTCGAGGACATGAAGAAGATAGCTGCGGGTAAGGCGTTTTTCATGCGAAGCAGGCATGTTAATGTGAATTACCGGATACTTACCCGAATTCGGAGCCTTCCAGGGGCGTTTGCAGATCTGCCGCATAGTGCGTCTGATGCCGCCGCATTCTACCATGGCGAGGAGGGGAGCTAGATGGAGAAGGTCTTCGTCTCAAGATGTCGAGGCCGCCATTCGGTGTTTCCAAGCCACCAAATGAAGCAGCTGGTCGAACTCCACAAGGTAGCCGAGGAGGCCATGAAGGGCCTCATAGTCCGGCCAGGGCCTGGAGAGGCCATGCCCGAAGCTACTTTGGCCTAGTGCGGCGGTGATGAATGCATGCCCCAGTGCTGATGTAATCAAGCGCCCGCCGCATTGAAGGTGCTCGTCGGGCCCTTGCCCGCATAAAGGTGCAATGGGGCAAACTGGATGCGGAGAAGCTTCACGGATCCGCCGCCGGCAAGGAGCATCGACGCCGGAGCAGTATTATAAAGTTGTCTGAAGGAGCTCGCGATATTGCGGATGAGTGCTCCCAAATGAAATCTTTGAGTGAACTCACTCGTATTTATCCTGGGCGCTGAAAACTTCGCTTATATGCGCCGTGAGCAACACTTGTTTAATTTAAAATATTACCTTCAGGCGGCCGCTTTGTGAAATCGAGAGATGGCAAGTCGTTGGCTTCAGCCCCAAGCCACTAGTGCCGGGTGTTCAAGATAAACATGAGCACTCTCGCTCCCATTTTTGGGTCCATCTAGGAGGTGCTCAACACGCACGAACAAGGCGACCGGACTTATAATGCTTGAACACTCTCACTTAGCCATAGAATTCTATAATTTTAAATTTCGCGAAGCCCCGGTATTAGGAAGACCGAATCAAGGCGCTTATCCACGCCTTCGCTTGGACATCATCCGAACTTCGCTCAAGCGGCATGAGTCTTTAGGGACCCGAAGAACCTCTCGAACAGCGACCAGTCTCGCCTTATCATGCCGATCGTTTTAGCTTTCCATCGAGGCGTTAACCCGGCTCAACCGGGGCGCAATCGCAGTCGTTCTCCCAGTGCTACCTTAGCCGACGGAACGGAACGTAAGGCACCAAAACATGGGAGCCGGGCAAACCCAACTATTGACCCAAGACATGATTCGGAGCCGATTCATATAATGCTATAAGTTCGGGGTGCCGCACTTGTGAAAGTGTTCGGACTTAATCACACCATAATTTGGGGAATGGAAGCCCCTGGCGTATTCAGCTGTACCAACATATACGGGTGCCAGATGTCATGTAATGAACATATATAAAAGATAACGCAATTGCAATAAAAAGGTGCTGCATTATTTATGAAAGAAAGTCTGCTAATAAAGCGGACTGATACAAATAGTGCGTTAAGCAAGGGATTTGGACTAAATAAACATGTCCCCCTCCAGGGATGAGCTACAGACTTGGTGTATGTAATTGAATTTAATGCTTGTAATTGAGACCACCTGAATATTCGCCGCGGCCTCCTTTAGTCCCCGATCGCTTGCATCATGAGTTCGGCAAGGGGGCGTCGAGCAGGGCTTCGATTAACAGAGTCCTGTATACATAAAAAGAAGAAAAGATAAAAAAAATAAAACCAAAGGGGGCGCTCGCGTGAGCCCCTGGTGTGGTCGAGTCGCACTCTTGGTCCCTTGTGATCGAGCCCCTTCCCCTACGCCCATGGTATCTCCAAAGCGTAATGATGTACGCGGAGTGTCATTCTTGTGATCATGCGCGGGCGAGGGTTGGGGCCACATTGCTACGCGTGCTCTGATCACGCCAGGTGGTCTTGGTTAGTATTGCTCCGGGCGCGCTTTGATGTATCCGGCTTTTAACTGCCGGACTTGAGAATTGCCGCAGAAGGCTACTCTGTACTTCTGCCGCGAGAGCCGCTGTATGTTCCTCCGTTCGAGGAGCGCCCGTATTCCCATTGACCGTAATGACTCCACGAGGTCCCGCATCTTGAGCTTTAGGTATGCGTAATGCGCACCGCTGAATTTTGCAACGCGTTCGTCCGAAAGCAGGCATGATAGCCGCTTCTGAACGGTACTATATCGAAGATTAACTCTTCGCTCGAAATTATCCGGGATCCAAGACCACTTCGGTGGACCGAGCCTGCATAGCTTGGCTTCCACTCGGATGACACCTTTAAAGGTTGTCTTTGTAGGTTTAATCCTGGATGGGTCTATGCCCATTTTGCACATTGTATCCTGATAAAGCAGGTTCAGGCTGCTGCTGCCGTCCATCAGGACTCTTGTGAGGTGAAATCCATTGACGATTGGGTCTAAGACCAATGCGGCGAATCCACCATGGCGTATGCTGGTCGGATGGTCTCTTCGGTCGAAAGTGATCGGACAGGAGGACCATGGATTGAACTTTGGGGCGACTGGCTCCATCGCATAGACGTCCCGTAATGCGTGCTTCCTCTCCCTCTTGGGTATATGGGTCGCGTATGTCATATTCACCGTCCGCACTTGTGGGGGGAAGCCCTTCTGTCCTCTATTGTTCGGCGGCCGGGTCTCTTCCTCGTCGTCGCTATTTAGCCCCTTGTCATTGTTTTCGGCAATTAACTTGCCAGCCTGCTTGAACACCCAACAATCTCTATTGGTGTGATTAGCTGGCTTTTCGGAGGTGCCATGTATCTAGCATGAGCGGTCGAGTATTCGGTCCAAATTGGACGGACCCGGAGTGGTTCTTTTAAATGGCTTCTTCCGCTGACCGGGTTGAGCCTCGGAATCCGGCATTGACTGCCGTATCCTTCGGCGCTTGTTTTTGATTCGATGTGACCTGCCATTGTTGTCCTTAGTATCCGGACTGCCAGAATTTTTACGGAGATTGTTGCTTCGGGCTAACCAGCTGTCCTCTCCCGCACAAAAGCGGGTCATTAACGATGTGAGGGCGGCCATGGATTTCGGCTTTTCCTGCCCCAGGTGCCGAGCTAGCCATTCGTCCCGGATGTTATGCTTGAAAGCTGCTAGGGCCTCTGCATCCGGATAGTCGACGATTTGATTTTTCTTCGTCAAGAACCGAGTCCAGAATTGTCTGGCCGATTCGTCTGGCTGCTGAATGATGTGGCTTAGGTCATCGGCGTCTGGTGGTCGCACATATGTGCCTTGGAAGTTATCAAGGAATGCGGCCTCCAGGTCTTCCCAACACCCAATTGACTCTCCGGGCAGGCTGTTAAGCCAATGCCGAGCTGGTCCTTTAAGCTTGAGTGGGAGGTACTTGATGGCGTGGAGATCATCGCCACGGGCCATATGGATGTGGAGAAGATAGTCTTCAATCCACACCGCGGGGTCTGTTGTGCCATCGTAAGATTCGATGTTTACGGGTTTAGACCCTTCGGGGATCTGATGATCCATTACTTCGTCAGTGAAGCATAGAGGGTGTGCGGCGCCCCTGTATTGAGCAATATCGCGATGCAGCTCGAGGGAGCGTTGTCTTCTATGTTCGGCCCGGCCGGCGTTATGTCCGGCGCGACGGTATTCGTCGTGGGTCGTAGGGCGCCCACGTGATCCATAGATGGATCTGGATTGCCTTGCCTTGTCCTCCAATATGTCTCGCAAGTCCGGCGCGTTCCCTTTTGGCTTCGTACTTTTGGAGCGATGCCGGGTTCGTTTCTTGGCTGGGGCCCGATGCCTCTGTCACGCACCACGGGTGGTCGGTCAGCCATGTCGTCTTGTTGCAGTGAAGAAGGTATGTATGCTTCCTCCTCTAATCGTGGGAGCAGCTTGCGCCTTGGGTAACTTTTGAGGGACGCTCGAAGTTTGTACTCTTCGCCGCGAGGACTTCGGTCCATCGATCGGCCAGCAGGTCCCGATCAGCTTGAAGCTGCTGCTGCTTTTTTTTAGGCTGTTTGTCGTGGCGATAAGCCCGCGCTTGAAGCGCTCTTGTTCGACGGGATCTCTCGTGTACGATTTAATTCGTCATCGTTGAGGCTTGCTTCCTTCGAGGGAGGCATATAGTTATCATCCTCAACCCCTTCGCTTGCCGCCTCTCGTGGGGCTTGCCGCATCCTCCTGCTACTGAGTCGGCAGGAGGGATTGTCTTCGGCGCTCTCGAGTGTTGTTGTCTCTGTGCTGGAATCTCCATTCTTGCTGTGGCGGATTTAGAGCGGCGCCATCGACGCCGGCGTTTGGGCTGCTTTTAAAGAGTCTGCCTCCGCCGCTTCTTCGCCTCCCTTCTTTCGGTATCCACCATGTATACGCTATATGACGAGGTGGCCTTCCAGTGCCCTCGTGGGCGCTGGTTCCTCGTTTCGCTCAAAGATCATCGCCCATGGCGCCGATGTCATCGGAGTCGTAGTCTAGCATGTCGGTTAGATCCTCAATAGTGGCTACGAAGTGGGTGGTGGGTGGGCTCTGAATTTCTTCATCGTCCGAACTCCAACCGTCCTGGCCATAGTCCGGCCAGGATTCTCCTGATAGCGCGAGACTCTTCAGTGGATTCAGGATATCGCCAAAAGGCGAGTGTTGGAAAATGTCCGCGGCGGTGAATTCCATAACCGGCGCCCAATCCGGATTAATTGATAGGGGCGCGGGAGGTCCGGAGTCCGCAGGAGTCCGCGCCGGAATCACGAGTCTCGCAGGGACAAGGTCGTTGTTCGCCCATCTCCATGGATGTTGAAGCCTCGGGCGCGCGTCATCCACCGACCATCAATGGGCGATCGGGCTCGCCGACGGCCGAAGCGGATCCGCTGCGCTACCAAGGCACCGTCCGTGGCAGAGCTAGATCGTGCCCATCGTCCACAAAGGCGGCGCGCTTGGCTGTGGCTCGAGTCCGTCGAAGATCAAGTCTCCGCGGTCGTCGGCCGTGAAGTTTAAGCTTCTGAATCTGACCTGACGACCAGGGGCGTAGCTTTCGATCTGCTCTAGATGGCCAAGAGCATTGGCCCGCAGCGCAAAGCCGCCGAATACGAAGACCTATCCGGGGAGAAAAGTCTCACCCTGGACAGCGTTGCTGGTTGAAGATGCCATCAGGCCTATCAGCGACGACATAGAGGAACTCTCAATGAAAGAACCAATGTCGGTGTCAAAACCGGCAGATCTCGGGTAGGGGGTCCCGAACTGTGCGTCTAGGCGGATGGTAACAAGAGACGAGGGACACAATGTTTTTACCTGTGTTCGGCCCTCTCGATGGAGGTAAAACCCACGCCCCGCTTGATTAATAATGATGATATGGGTAGTACAAGAGTAGATCTACCACGAGATCAAGGAGGCTAAACCCCAGAAGCTAGCCTATGGTATGATTGTTGAGATGTATGTTCGCCCTACGGACTAAGGCCCTCCGGTTTATATAGACACCGAGAGGCTAGGGTTACACGTAGTCGGTTACAATGGTAGGAGATCTACATATCCGTATTGCCAAGCTTGCCTTCCACGCCAAGGAAAGTATCTTCCGGACACGAGCCAGAGTCTTCAATCTTGTATCTTCGTAGTCTTGGAGTCCGGCGGATATTGATAGTCCGGCTGTCCGAACAGCCCCTAGTCCAGGACTCCCTCAACCACCATCATCCAATGCCTTGCCAATTTCCTTCGGCTTTATTGATTTTGCATTGTGAGGTCATACTGACAAGAAAAAGGAATATCTTTCGCTCTTCAGAACTCATTCATGCTTGATACTGATGAACACTTCTCTGATGAAAGGCAAAGTCATGATACGAGGATGGAATATGTACGAAAAAATGGATGGCTTGACATATTCACACCTATGATGTGGTAACTAAGCAGAAGGCACTTCAACAAATTAGAAACACTACAAGACACCATATGGAAGGTGCAATCAATATCACTCTGCCAAGTTAAAAATGTCTCGTCATAGGTGGCGTTCATCAAACTAGAAGCAATACATGCTATAAAACCTTTTTAAGACGCAAACCAATATCACACTGCCAACTTAAAGGTGTCCCATCATAAGTGACTGATGCAGGATACACAAGAAGAGTAGTTTCATGTAAGAACATGGTGTGATAGACAGATATAGTATGTACCAAAAATAGGAAAGCGTGTCATATTCACATGTATCATGTGTAAGCTAAGCAGATGCAGTTTACACTAATTAGGAGCAATACGAGCTAGACACCATATGCAACATGCAACCAGATATCACACTGCCAAGTTAGAGCAAGCACCTTGGATGGTGGAGTAGGGGAGCAAAGACTTGGACCATGTAATGCACTATCAGTACAAGGAGAATCGGTACAGATGCTCTGTTTACGTTGCTGCAGAGGACCACCATCATCGCCTTCCTTACTCTTTTCCTTCCTCTTTCTTGATTTTGCCTTGTCAAGTCAAACCCACAAGAAAAAGGAATAAAATTTGCTCTTCAGAACTTATTGATGCATGATACTGTGAACACTCTTTCATGTAAGGCAGCCACATGATAGGAGGATGGAATATGTATGAAAAACAGGACGGCGTGACATATTGACATGTATGATGTATAAAGTGTAAACTAAGCACAAGGTGCTTGAACTTGTTAGAATCGATGCAAGCTAGAAACCATATGAAAGATGAAACCAATATCACTCGCCAAATTAAAAGGGTGCCCTAACAAATGTATTTGACCAAATTAGAAGCAATACATGGCAACAAAGCTAGAAATAATATGCAATATGCAACTAATAAAGGTGACTCATTGTAAGTAATTGATGCAGATACGTAAGAGAGGTAGTTTCATGTAAGAACAAGGTTAACACATAGATGTAGTGTGTACTAAAAATAGGAAGGCATGTCATATTCACAGTATAGTGTGTAAACTAAGCAGATGCAATTTACCCTAATTAGAAGCATTACAAGCTAGACACAGATATGTAACATGGAACCACATATCACATGCTGAAGTTGGAGCAAGCACCTGTGATGGTGGTGTAGGGGAAGTGCTGTCTTCAGGTACAGAGCAACGTTCAATATCTTCATTTAGGCTTGTTGTTTCTTGAGAATCATGTAGAGAGGATGAAATTGCATTCTATATAAGAGTATTGCGTCTCATATTAACCCACGCGCATGACTGTCTCATCATAAGCGATAGACGCAGGATACACAAGAACAGTAGTTTGATGTAAGAACATGGTGTGATAGGCAGATGTAGTATGTACCAAAAATAGGAAGGCGTGTCATATTCACATGTATAATGTGTAAGCTAAGGAGATGCAATTTAACAAATTAAGAGCATTTATGAGGGATACACAAGAGAAGTAGTTTGATGTAAGAACATGGTTAATAGAAAGACGTAGTATGTACCAAAAACAGGAAGGCATGTCATATTCACAGGTATAATGTGTTAACTAAGCAGATGCAATTTACCCTAATTAGAAGCATTACAAGGTAGACAACATATGCAACATGCAACCACATATCACACTGCCAAGTAAGAGCAAGCACCTGCGATGGTGGTGTGGGGGAATTGCGGTGATCAACTAGAGAGCTACGTTGACTATCTTCATTTAGCCTTGCTGTTTCTTGTGAATCATGTGGGAGGATGACACCGCACTCTTTAAACGAGTAGGGCGTCTCACAAAGAACTCCACCCGGTGACTGCCTCATCATAAGTGATTGACGAGGATACAAAAGAGCATTAGTTTGATGTATGAACATGGTTAATAGACATATGTAGTATGTATCAAAAACAGGAAGGCATGTAATTACCAAAGGTATAATGTGTAAAGTAAGGTGAATTTAACCAAATTGGAAGCAATACAAGCTAGACACCATATGCAACATGCAACCACATTTGACAAATACGGGTTAAAGCAAGCACCGGATGGTTGTGTGTGGCAATTGAGATCATCAACTACAGAGCTACTTTTATCGCTCCAATCACGACATCAAGCACTCCATTAGAGCGTTGAAACGCCATCGCTTATCTTCAATTACACCGAGTGACTTCTGCTTTTTCTTTTCTGCATTCATCAACACTGCCGTAGTCTGAAATACCCATGCATAAAAAACAATAGTGTGAGTATGGGTGAAGTGTGTGCACAATTAGTACAGTGTAAAGGTAGCAGATAGCAGGTCGGTGAGAAATAAATGACGGAGACATATGATAGCTCTACAACATGCATGGCACACTCAATTACTACAGGATTCTATGAAAATAATAGTCGACTCAAAGCAAATAGGTCAGTCAATTTTTTCTGCACCGTCCGATGTACAAAGAACGGGGAGATCGCCTTCATCTACCTCCAGCCAGTCAGTGTTGACGATCTTCCTCGAAACGCCAGTGACCACCAGCCCAGTATTCCTCCCCTGCCTGCGCCCTCCCCTCGACCTGTCACGACCGGTTTTCCGGGTATTAATTTCCAGAAAAAATGGCCGTTGTGCTCACCAGCCCCAGGATTACTGTTAGCTAATGAGGCACCAAATTGATACAGAAATTCCAAGCAAAATACAAAATATGTGGTACAAGACCATTCTGGCCTGCGAGTAGAACAAATGGTTTCTAGTGGTTGATGACGAAAGCGGTTTGTGGATTATCGGTGTCTATGGGACTCCATTTCCCAACCGGAACAGCTGATCAGGTTAACTCCTATCTTCAAGAGGCTGCTATCACCGTTGCTTAGGTTCTGGGGCTGTCATCACAACGCTCCTCTCCGTGCAGGAAATATGGCCAAGACAATAGCCAGGGACAAACCAGTGAGTACTTTGAATGTACTCGCAAACATTATGAACACGGGTATAATATAAATGATAATCGTGCGCTGAAATATTCTATGATCACATCGTCAGTCATAAAATAAATCTGTGATGCATGCAAGCAAGTTATTTATATGATCACATCGTCAGTCATAAAATAAACCTATGGGGCAAAGGGCCCTTCTCGGTCCGGCGGGGGGCGGAGATCACACGAAGAGCAGATCGAGGCGAGGCACACGAGCGGTTTACCCAGCTTTGGAGCTCTCCGGAGAGATAATACTCCTACTGCTGCTTGTTGAATTGTATTGTTCTTGCTCGGGAGCGCTGAACGCTACAGTACGCTCGAGATCGAGCGTGAGTGTTTTCTTGTTTCCCACCCCCCTCTACGTTGCGCATGGGCCTCCTTTTATATGCTCAAGGGGTCACCGACAGGTGGCCACGCATGCAAGGGTAAAAATGGAAAAGAGGTGGTTGGTACACCTACTTGTACAGTGCACCCTACCTAACCCTGACGGCAGGGGACAAAGGCATTAAATGCCCGTCTGCGTCGCCCAAACAAAGGCAAAAAGTGATCGTTAGAGCGCCACCGCCGCCACGATGGCCATCTCGCCATCTCCGCTTGCCACCTCGCACCGCTGGCTGCACAGCCTCTCGCCACGCCCCCCGGAAAGATCATAGGGCTACATCGTTGGTGGATGCGCCGAGCGGATACTGAGTGGTAGCTCGTCGCCGCAAGCCCTTTGCCGCGTCGTCTGTCTTGTCGCGTCCGAAGCTTGTCGCCACCGGCCTTGCCGGACGCGAGGCGCGTCCGCGCAAGTTCCTTGAAATGCCTTGGTTACCTTCCCGGCAAGCTCCTCTTGCCGGGCCTTGACCTTCCCGCAAGCTCCTCTTGCCGGGCCTTGTCTTCTCGGCTTAAACACTTTGTTCTTGAATGGCTCCAAAGGAGCCAACGGAGGACCTTGGCGGTCACCCGGCAAGCCTTGCCGCTGGTGTTGCTGATCGCCCGGCACAAGTTCGGGATACTAGGGTACCCCTTCTCTAGTACACCGACAGGAGCCCCCGGGCCTAGGCCACACACGATGCCGAGCGCTATTGGGCCAGGCCCAAAACAGAGCACGGGCACGCGCGGGCCTGGGTTATGCCGACTGACTCTGTATCCACCGCGCCCTCCCTTAACGGCACGCGTCGAATGCGGCGTCGTGGGAGAGATCGTGGGTGGTTCTTTATTTGGAAAAAGCGTAACGTTCGCCTCCTCCTCTTTATAAGTAGGGGAAACAGGGGCAGTTCCCCCCATCTCGCCAGTTGTTGTTCCTATCTCAGAAATCTCCGCCGCTCCCCTCCGCTTCCAAAGCCGAAAGAGAGCAGCGCTCCGCCCCCCATCACCGCCGTCGCCACCAACGCCGTCGATCTCCCTCACCACCTCCGCGATGGCTCCGAAAGCCGGGAAGGGCGTGAAGTCGGCCGAGGCGCTGCGGCTCGAGGCGCCGCGAAAGGAGCGGGCAACCTTCCCCTCCGAGCTCGGCGCGACGGAGCTGAGGGAGTGGTACTACCTCTTCTGGTCGACGGAGACGCGAGCGCATCCGCGCACGAAGGTACTCTCCGCCGCCGTTTCGAAACGGGCTCCAAATGGATACCCCTTCTTCGTACTGTTCTTCTACTGCAGGCTCTGCCCGCCCTTCTCGGAGTTCTTCTGTGATATCATGAACACCTACGGGTTCCACCTCCTTGACTTCACCCCGAACGCCGTTCTGACCATGGCAGTCTTCGCACACCTCTGCGAAAACTTTGTCGGAGTCCACCCAAATGTAGCCCTTTTCCGCCACTACTTCATGCCCCGGGTCGAGAGAGGAGAGCCTCTATCCGGCGGGATCGCCTGGATCTCGAGGGCTGGCAAGAAGGAGGTGTATCTTGAGGGGGAGCTCCGCAGCAAATGGGAGGAGTGGAGAGCCGATTGGTGCTGAATCGTCGAGGAGAACTCTGAGCTGCTTCACCGCCCAGCCAAGATCCAAAGAGTCTTGGGCGGCGATTGGAGCAGCTTGGCCGCGGAAGACGACAAGCTGAAGATTGCCACCAACCGGATCTTGCGCCTCAGGCTTGCCGGGCTGACTGTAGGCGCTGTAGGTGCAGACTTTCTTCACCGCCGCACTGCCGCCCTGCAAGAGAGGAAGAGACCCGCCTGGGAATTCGGGGGTCCGGCGGACATCACGAGGCTGCGCCCGGGCCTCAACTTCAATTTCACCGTCCTGGAATTGGATGCGATGCTCAAGGAGTTGTTCAAGCACGATTCCCAACATCCAGAGTGGTTCAGGTTGCCGGCAGGGGTCATTCCGCTATGCAACAACTCTTCTCTCAACCGCATCCGCACGATGATGCCGCTGTGGGACTCACATGGCCTTGTCCCAACTTGGCAAGAGCCTGCAGACGATGTCGTGCAGCAGTTCTTCGACGGCTTGGTGGAGGTGGCGGTCCACGCCGACGAACAGAAGATCCTCACCAACGACACCACTGAGGAGGAGATGTAGCGCATCGCCACCAGGGCGGAAGAGGCGGCGGCAGCTGCCGCCGCGGGCGTGTTCGGGTTCACCATGGAGGAGGCAGAGGCAGCAGAGGCGGCAAGCCTTGCCGAGCAAGAGTGGCTTGACGGCGAGGAAAGGCTTGCCGCGCCTGACGCTGAATCGAGCGAGCCCGCCGAGGGTGCGAGTGGCCCGCCGTCTCCAGGTAACTTGCCGCAAGCGGAGCCTCCCGCGCAGCCCCTAGTTCCACCAAGAAGGCGCTCGCAGGCTGTGGATGTAGCAGGCGGCAGACGGGTCAAGAAATGACACACGCGACACGCTCCGCGCGACAAGCAATGTTGCATGCAGCGCGCCTCGCTCCGCTGCGGCAACTGGAGCGGGATCTTCCCGGACCACCGCCGCTGCCCCGCCAAGCGGCCAAGGGATCCAACTCCCCCGCCCCGTCGCGCCGAAGAGTGAGAATCCTTGTTGTACTTGTAGTTCTTCAATTCTTGCTGTTTTTGTCTTGTATCTGATCTGCTTTCCTCTGAACCTTGTTCCTTTTCAGGACCCTGTCCCAGAGAGCGGAGAAGAGAGCCAAGGTTCCGGTGGTTATCATCGAGGACGAGCCCACCGCGACGGCAGTGGTTGCGCCCGAGACCACCTTGCCGGACCCGGCAACTACTCCCCGAAGCAGCCCCCAGCGCAGCCCCCAGCGTAAGTATAAAGTTTACCTCCCGCTGTTGGGCGCGCATGGGTGTTCTTTCCTTTGATGACATCTGACTGTTGCTTTGTTTGTGTAGGAATAGAACAGCCTCACCAGGAGGGCTCGGAAACCGCCTCCGACGTGCCATCTGCTTCAACTACACCTCCAAGGGAGGATTCTCCGCAAGGAGCGCTTCTCCGCAAGGAGAAATCTCCGGCAAGGGAGGAGTCTCCGGCAAGGGGCAGCACCAGCGACCCCCCGGTGGTGGAGCCCATGACCGTGGATCCCAGTACAGGTAACCCTCTTGCCTGAAACTTCCCATGGGTTCTTCTTCTTCTGATTTTCCTTTTGGATATTTGCTTGACTTTTCTCCCTCTTCCGGCTGCCAGATCCACCTTCCACGGAGCCGATGGAGACCGAGGCCACCGACGAAGAGAACGTGCGCGGCAGCACCAACGACGCCGCCGCCACTGAGGAGGAAGCTGGCGCTGATGATCCCGCCGGCGAAGATGCCGCCAAGGCTGCTGGAGCAGGAGCTGGCGAGGGGTCCGGTGATCATACTGACGACCCTGGGGCCGCAGGAGCGCAAGGCGCTACGCCGACCGCCGATCCCTCCGCCGTTGACGCAGCGCCAGGCTCCGAAGAGCCCCAGCCCGACGCCTACTTGAAGGCCGGCGATGGTGTCTTCATCAAGCTTCCTCGGCGCCAAGCTCTGTGGCGCCGGTCGAAGGAGAAGCTTTGATGGAGAAGTGCTCGCCTCATTGGCTGACGCTAGTTGACGCGCCGCGGCAGCAGCAGCAGCGAAGTCTAAGGAGGAGCAGATGCTCCGGAAGCTGGTGTCGCTCTACCGCGCCCGACAAGCCAAGGTGGAATCCCGGGAAGCGCTTGTCGCGCAGGTGGGAGCGGACATCGAGAAGCGTGCAGAGGAGCTCCGGGAACGCAATCAGGAAGCTCTTCGGTCTCTGGCAGAGGAGCAGAAGCAACTTTCCGAGGAGCAGAAAGCATTCCTCCTCGAGAAGGCTGAAGCCGAAGAGCAACAGGCTTGCCGCCGAGGAGCTGTTCTTGGAGGGTGAGCCGACGCAGCGGAAGGTCAACCTCGAGTAGCCACGAAGGAGCTTACAGCGAAAGCAAACATTTGGCGGGCCTCAAGGAAGCAAAGGATGCCGCCAGCAGCTGCCGAGGCCGCCAAGAAGGAGCCGGAGACGAAGGTGGCGCGGCCGAGGCCGATCTCAAGGCGAAGGCGAAGAGCTTGCCGTGCTCAAGCGAGAGCGCGAGAAGGACGCCCTCGCCCATGGTGAGCTGCAGGGTCAACTCGTCGAGAAGGGCAAGGAGCTGAGCGCCGCCAAGGACACCAACGCTGATCTTGAGTTGAAGCTGGCCACTCTGACCGAGACACTGGACAGCGCCAAGGAGCAGGAGGTGGCCCTGAAGGAGGAGATCAAGGGCAATGAAGCGCTGCTGACGAGGGCCGCCGAAACCCAGAACACCTTTAGGGAGACGGTGGAGCTCTGGACAGAGGGCCTCGTGAACATCGCTGCAGTCATCGACAGTGAGCTGGCGCACGTGGGGATGGAGGATTTCGGGTACTCCTCCGATGAGAACCTCCAACCCAGCGCCAAGCTCACTCTGTTCTTCAAAAGCGTGGCGACAGCCCTCCAGCGGCTCCGACAGAAGATCCCAAAGCAGCTGGCCGACGAGTCGCGCACGATCTGCGCCAGTGTTCTGGAGAAGGTGTTGGTGAAGGTGGCCTTCCGCAACCCAGCCTCAACCTCACCAACGCCCTCAAGAAGCTGCCATGATGCTGATCCGAAGCGCCAAGGCTCTTGTCGCACCCATTGTGGACAAGGTGAATGAGGTCAAGAGGGTTGATGGTGGCCGCGAGATTAGACCGCCTGCTTTTCCTTTCCTTGTCGCCGCTAGTCATGTTACGAACAACTGTTAGAGCTGCACAAGTTATCTTGTAATATAACTTTATTTTGGATATCGACCGTTATTGTTATTTTCATCGACTCCTTCCTTTGTATGTTTTTGCCTCACGCTTTTAGGAACTTGCCGACGCAGCACCTTAGTCAGCGAGCCGAGTGCGAACGTCAAGAGCCTGTCGGGCGGTGCCGCTACCGACAAGAAACCTTGTCGCAACTAGTCGCAGCACACTTAAATTGTTGAGCGGACTCGAAACAACGTAAGGACGCAACTAGCTACGAGTTGGTTCCTCCACGCACGGGTTTTCCATACAAAGCACGGTTGAGGGAGTCCTGGACTAGGGGGTGTCCGGACAGCCGGACTATCATTATCCGCCGGACTCCAAGACTACGAAGATAGAAGTTTGAAGACTCCGGCTCGTGTCCGGATGGTACTTTCCTTGGCGTGGAAGGCAAGCTTGGCAATACGGATATGTAGATCTCCTACCATTGTAACCGACTCTGTCTAACCCTAGCCTCCTCCGGGGTCTATATAAACCGGAGGGCTTTAGTCCGTAGGACAACATACATTACAACAATCATACCATAGGCTAGCTTCTAGGGTTTAGCCTCCTTGATCTCGTGGTAGATCTACTCTTGTACTACCAATATCATCAATATTAATCAAGCACGACGTAGGGTTTTACCTCCATCAGGAGGGCCTAAACCTGGGTAAAAACGTCGTGTCCCTCATCTCCTGTTACCATCCGCCTAGACGCACAGTTCGGGACCCCCTACCCGAGATCCTCCGATTTTGACACCGACATTGGTGCTTTCATTGAGAGTTCCTCTGTCGCCACCGATAGAGCGGATGCCTCCACCCGCCTTCAAAGACGGTGTTTTCACCGGAGGGCCTTGGCCGCCGCCGAACTATCCGCTTGGTGGTTTTCATGACCGCTCGTCCGTCACCGCCTCGCAATGACTTCTCAAGTCGTCGGAAGCAATCTTCGCCAGCCCTAAAGTCGCCGAACAGCTTGATCCAATAGAGCTCTCATCTGTTAACGAGCTCTTGGATCACATCGCCGCCCTGGGAGTCGCTACGGACTACAACCAGATTGGGCTTAAAACCGATCTGAGAGAGATTAACTCTCCCCAGGCCACCCACCACGTCGCAGTGGTAGAGGAGCAACACGACAACTATTTGCCTGTGTTGAAAACAATTCATGTCCGGATTCCCGAACCCTCCACGCCGGATTCCCGTGGAGGGACGGACTTCGATCGAGCATTGAACTTAAAATCGCAGCATCGCCCGACTTGCTGGATCGGGTCCAGCAAACCAAGCTTCCGAATTTGGAAACTCTTCGGCCTTTGAGCCCTAAGATGGGCAGGGATCCGGATTTTATTCCACCCACCCACCCTGACATATGCGATCTATCTCTAATACGGCAAGAGCCCATCAAACAAAGACATCACTATCGGGCCATTCTCCGGTTATGGACAGGATAAAGGACTGCCGAGAGGAAAACACAATATCTATCTTTTGCAATAACTACACGGACAAGGGAATACTAAACGCCATTGATCGTCGCAAAATTACACGCTTCACCGATCTGGCATCCATTGTACGAAAGTACTGTGCGATGGAGAGTTTCCGGAAAACCGAAAATCAATTTTGGGATAATCCGCCCCAAGCCCAAATTGAGAGAAGAGGGCGCCTACACTCGTGCCCCGATGGAAAAAACGAAAAAAAAAACCCAATAAGGGAAACGGAACCGCATTAGAGGGATGGCTCAATGGACCCCGTAAGCTTCATAGTACAGAGGAGCCGCCCCAACACATAGCCTTCGAGCATGTTGGATATTACGGCAGTGGCCAAAGTGGCGAAGAGCTTCTAGCCCGGAAACCACTCCAACAATACCAGCACGGATCAATAGCTTTCGAGACTTTCGTGATCAAATAATATGCGAAAACTAACAATCCGCTAACTCGCCAAGTCTACCAAGTAGCAACAAAGAAATCCATGGAGCGACACAACTATTACCTTCAATGCCAGCGATGAGCCCACATTCCGGACAACCAGAGCCCCAAAGACTAGTACTTAGTCCCATAGTGGACGGCTTTCGATCGACAAAAGTCCTCATGGATGGCGGCAGCGACTAAACCTCATTTATGAGGAAACTCATAAAAATGGAAATCGATTGAGCCAGATTGAGCGAAGCAAAGACAACCTTTAGAGGAATAATCCTTAGCCGAGAAGCGCTGCACCGAAAAATCACACTCGATGTGGTGTTCGCCTCCGGACAATTATAGATCCAAGAAGTCACGCCTGTGGCCTCGCTCAGCAAAGGTATCACGCCATATTAGGACGAGAGGCATTCACAATTTTTCAAGCAATACCCCATTACGGGTACATGAAGCTCAAAATGCCCGCCAAATGGAATAATCACTCTCGCTAGTGATCCGGACATAGCACTCAGCACCAAAACAAGACAGCCGCACTAGCCCTCGAGGCACTATCCAAGCCTTAGCGGCAGAAGAACTCATCACACAAGCGCTTCACGGTGAACAGGACGATGTGATACTTGATAAAGATCCAAGTCCACCTCCTTCAAACCAGAGATGAAATAACAAAATTCCAGGTCCATCCAACGGACCCAACAAAGATGGCCTCCATTAAGACAATTGAACCCCAAGTAGATGCCGCGATCGCGCTAATTCCTTCGAAAAATTGGGATATCTTCGCTGGCATCCTTCTGACATGCCCTAATCCCACGCAGTTGGCGTAACACAGCCTAAACATCCTAAAAGGATTTAAGCCACCAAACAGCTCTTCGCGATTTTCCCAACCCAAGAGACAGTAATGGGGAAGAGCTAGCCAAACTATTGGAAGCCGGATTCATTAAAGATATCAAACATCCGGACCGCTAGCAACTCTGTGATGGTACCAAAGAAGGATAAACTCCGCGCCTGCGGTCGATTTTAAAGACCTCAATAAGGCTTGCCCAAAGGATCCTCCTCTCCCCCACATCGATCAAATTATCGATGCCACAAAAGGGCACGATTCACAGCTTCCCGGACGATACTCGCTATCATCAAATCAAGATGGCGGAAGGCACTGCCGCAACGGCATTCATCACTCCATATGGACCATTCTCGCTTCAACACGATGCCCTTCGGACTTAAAAATGCCGGCGCAACATATCAACGCATGATTCAAACATGTCCGCCACCTAGATCGGCAAAACAATCGAGAGACACGAGACGACGGAGTCGCCAAAACAAAACACGCCAAAACTCTAGTAGACGATTTGAGGCTCACATTTGAAAACCTCAGAGCATATGACATCAAGTGAATCCGAAAAATGCTTTTTGCATCAGCCGAAAGTCGCTGGGCTTCATTGTATCCGTAGAGGAATTGAAGCAAATTCAGCCAAAATCCGAAGCTCACACAGCTTGGATATTCCAAAGGATCTCAAACAAATACAAAATTAACATGATGCGGCAGCCTTAAGCCGCTTTATCTCCGCTTAGGAGAAAAGGCGCTGCCTTTATCGCTTCTCAGCGCACCAACACTTTGAGTGGACGGATGCTGCCACCGCCGCACTCGAAGAAATAAAGGCCATACCGGCAAGAAATCCGGTCCCGGCTGCGCCCACTCGGGCGAACCAATGTTGTTATACATCGCAGCTACACATCAAGTCAGTAAGCGCGTCCTCGCTGTCGAACGAGAGATGTAAGGGCACAAATTCTCTTCAAAACCAGCAGTATTATGTATCCACCGTTAACCCCTTGCAACTCCTGCTACCCGCACTATCGTAAGATAGCATATGCGGTGTTCATGGCGCTCGAAAAGCTCCGCACTACTTTCAAGAGTGTTCGATAACAAAGGCCTCAAGTACCACTCAATGACATTATAAATAACCGCGACGCAACGGGCAGAATTGCAAATGGGCCATTGAGCTCTTACCATTCGACATAACTTACAAACCTCGACGAGCTATAAAGTCACAAGTTTTAGCTGACTTCGTCGCCGAATGGATCAAGTTAACTCCCTAAAGAGTACGACGATACCCAATTGACTATGCATTTCGACGGCTCCAAAATGTTGGCCGGATGGGTTGGCGTCAGATCGACGTCCCCCAACCGGAGACACAGTCCAAGATGTACTTCAAATAATGTACACGACTCCAACAACGCAGCCGAATACGAGGCCCCGTTACATGGTCTCCGGATGGCGCCCATGGGCATTCAACGCCTAGAGGTGCGCGATTCAAACCTTGCAATATCACAAATAAATGGAGACTTTGATGCCAAGGATCCAAAATGGCAGCATATCGCAACGCTGTCCTAAAATGTCACCGGTTTGAAGGACTTGAATTCCATCACATAGCCCGAGACAATAACCAAGCGCCGACGATCGGCACGCATCGGTGCGAAACGTGATGCTGTCCCTCCAAATATCTTCTCGAACGGCTCTTCAAGCCATCCGCCTTATGGGAAGAGGAGCCCGTAGTAACAAACCGGAGAAAACCACACCAACCGGTGATTCGGCAGATGACATAACACCTTCAGCCCACGCTATAATGGCAGTAATCGCCGCGGATGTAACCTTTCCTAGCCTACTTACTTAGGCAGAACTCCCCAAGACCAAAACGAGGCCCGCCGCATAGTCCGCGATCAAAAGCCTACAAGGTCCATGAGGGAGAACTTTATAAGAAAAGTAAAACCGAGTCCTTCAGAGGTGTATTCAAGAGGAAGGGCGAAACCTCCGGCTGAAATTCATGCCGGACTAGGAGGACACCACGCAGCAGCCCGGCCCCGTAGGAAAGGCATTCAGACAGGAGATTTATTGGCCGACGGTTCGCAAACGCCACAGACTTGGTCCAAATGATGCTTGGTTGTCACTTTTGCTAATCGAGCCACATGCCACCCACCGCCTCAAAAACAATACCAATTACCGGCCGTCATGTCCTGGGGCTTGACATGGTTGGACCCCTTAAAGGGGGAACCCACAAGCAAAGGTACCTATTGGTCATGGTTGATAAATTCACCAAATGGATAGAGGCCAAACCGGTCAAAACGGCAGAGTCCGGACCAGTGATAGACTTTATATCAGGGGTGGTACACCGCTACGGAGTCCCCCACAGCATCACCGACAATGGCACAAACTTCACAGCCGATGAGGTTAAGTCATGGTGCAAAAATATGGGCATCAAGCTCGACTATGCTTCAGTTTATCACCCTCAAACCAACGGTCAAGTGGAAAGAGCAAATGGTCTAATAATGAGCGGCATTAAACCCAGATTAGTAAGGTCACTTACTAAACCGACACACAATGGGTCGAGGAGCTCGACCAGACTGGGGCTGCGGACAACGCCTAACCGTATTACCGGATTGACACCATTTTTATGGTATACGGCGCAGAGGCAGTCTTACCTCGACATTATTCATGACTCACCTCGAAAAGCATGTATGAGGAAAGAGAGGCCGAGCTTGATCGGCAGGACAACTTGGGCACATTGAGGAAGAACGTGATGTCGCAAGGCTCGCTCCGCATTGTATCAAAGCAGCAGGCCCAAGATATCAAAGGCAGAAGTACGGGCCAAGACTTACAATGTTGGTGAACTAGTTCTACGCTCGCGGACAAGAAAAGGACAAGCTCAAGCCCAAATGGGAGGGGCCCTTCATCATCGATCAAGTATCGACCGGGCGGAGCTGCATCGCTTATGAACCGACTCGAGCCGAACCCATGGAACGCAGCCCGCCTCCCGACGATTCTATGCCTAGCGCCGACTAAGAGTTCGCCCCTTCCCCGCCCAAATTTTACACTTTGGCTGTCTTTTGTTTCTCTTTTTATACTTTTTATTTGAAAGCCCTTACGGGCCTATTGCAGATTCTTTGCATACACATGATGTGCCATCCGCACTCATTATTCCCGGGGCTTTTTACGTAAGCTCAATTATACGGGTTTCATACCCACACATGTGTCAAGCTTCCACATGTACCTTTTACTCGCCATTATATGCATCGATATGACTTAAGTTTTGGCCAAGCTGGGTTGCTCGCCTCTGTGCTTACCCCTCACGCTCTTGATTGTTCTGGCTAGGAGGTAAAGGAGCACCTCTGCGATTGTTATCGCCTGTCACCGGATGTGTACCTCAGACCGGTGAAGCCGAAGCTAGCGTTTTAAGGGAATATTCGTCGGTGATTTAAAAGATGACTTTTACCTATTTTATCTATCTGCCCCTGGATGTTTTATCGCTTTTGGAGTCCTGACATGCACTTTAGGGCATGCCTCCCAAATAAAGGAACCCCTAACGAACTATTCTCCTGGAAGATGTTTCTTACTAACCATGTAATATAACATAACTAGTTGGGCACTTGTCCGATAAAGCACTAATGACCCCTACGCTTTGGTCTCCATGCATACCACGGTTGTGTCTCAACCACAGAGGTATTCGGACACACTCCGACTCTAGGGTCCCGAGGTTGAAGTTTAAAGGTCGGCAAGACAAACGATCTACAATCCGCTAGAAGGCATTTCACATGTCACTTCAAAGGATAACATACATTGTCAAATTTATCGATTGTATTCCTCCTCAATCCCGCCTAACAGCTGTCTAGTTTACATCCTGCTGGGAAAATTTAGCAGCCAACTCTACTTGGCCATGACACTAAACTCACAGGATCTCCTTCCCATCGGGCCCCACCGTCCAACTTCGCCATGTGGTTGGGATCCGCCTTCTTGTACCGCTGCTTCACCATGGCCCAAGCCTCCTGGCACCTTGACGGCAAGTCGGAATCTTCCACAAACGGAAGCGCCGCACTCCCTGCAGCTTCTCCGCAAGCTCCCCGAGGCCCACGGGTAGGGTGAGGGCTGGCCATAAAGCCTCAACGATGCCGCTCATTGCCTGCCGAACTCATTCGAGTAGTTGCAACAGTTCGGGAAGTTTATCACCCGTTGATATGGGCATCTCCTCTGCAGGACGACTCGTGAGTATACCTACAAAACAAATCATGTCAAAATACTTCCTCACCGAAACTCTTCTTTTCAAAAGAGTTCGCTCAAGCACTTACTATAAATGCCGCGACGAAGCCGCTGATTCTCCTTAACGGAGCTGGATAGCTCGGCCTGAACGCCTTTCAGCTATTCTCCGAGCTTGGCGCTGGCATCCTGAGCTTGTTCTTTCTCGCTGAACCCTATTCAAGACACTCTCGCTGCCTTTAG